>CM054182.1:7175000-7570000 GCA_028829895.1 Sinotaia quadrata
ACATTTATTTTGATCTGTTAGCATTGGATATATGTCTTTCGTCTACTTCTGTTGTGAGATAGGACTGCTTCTAAATGTCTAATTTGCTAGTCAACTACATCTTCTCTAGTTCCTTTTATTTTAGTCTAGGGTACCCAGTTTAGGTGTTAAACCTCAACAATTTTTTCAACAATCGTTTTTCACCTTTACTACTTTCAACACTATTACAAATAGTTTAACAATTTTGAACAAATTTGAGCTCATCATTAGGCAGAGCCTCCACTTTATGTGACACCTCTGGGTACCCATCACTCGTTATGATTAATATTTATTAATTAATAGCACAGAACTAATTAGAAGTGGTTGAGAATCTTAATTTACAGTTATTAATAATTCTCCCACAAGACCATTATGTCTTTCGCTTGGTGAATTATAAGTGTGATGTAAAACTACTCTTTACACAATAATAAGATAGACGTTTTACTGTGCATAATGTTTCTGTAGGAGGAAACGTCTTACTAAAGGAGTAATAAAAATCCCTCTTTTATTTACAATACCCCCATCCAACCACTATTACTCCAAGATACGTTTTAATATACGTGCAAGATGGTTTAATAAATCTAACAGAAAAAATTATTCAATCAACAATATACAACATATGAATATAATCAAAAGAGCATTGGATAAAGTTGTTATGAACAAGTGTGAGACTATTAGTCAGAAAAATTACTCATTCGTTTGGATCTGGTTTGGATTGCATTAGCAAGTTCTAGCATATTTTCCACCTGAGTTGTTTACTCCAACTCTGGCACTTACACAAATATCGTCATAAGCAGTGCCGAAGATCAGGTCACGTTAACATTGGCAACAAATATATATAGTTATTAAGTTTAGAAATAGGGATAGGTAAATTAACTCTGCCATAGTAGGGTTTTATCTTTATCAGTTTCTCTAATTACAATGAGCTCATTTGAACTTGAAATTAGAAAATAAGAGAAACGAGAAATGCGTTTCAAGCATTAATCTTTGAGAAATATTTGTCTCTCAATAAGAAACAGACCCGGATGAATGAATGTTATTAAATAAGACACTAACTGGGGTACGCTGGCCACTCATTTCAACAAAATAAAATAATTAAAGAAAAGGAATTAAAGAAGGAAAAATCACAGGAAAATATCCTAATGGATACTGAAATCAGACTACCGACTGTGGACAATAGAGTATGCACAGTAGACCGACATTTGTTGCCGGTGCTGACCAACTAGTCTGCACATCTGATCATAATACTGGGAAAACGAAACCAAACAAATCAAAAAAGAAAGGAAGAAACAAACGGAAGTACTAGAAGAAGGAAGGAATAAAGAAATAGTATATTGCTTGTATTTTAAGTAATGCATTTCAGAATATATCAAGTAAGAATGCATTTCTTTCTTTTAAAAAAATGGATTGAAGAAAGAAAATCAATGTATTTTGAGTACGGTGAACATGCTTTATAAATGCCCAATTATTCTTCCTTCCTTCCTTAATGTTAGAAGTCTAGCTGTAGATTGTAATTAATGTTAGGAATCTAGCTGTAGATGTAATTAATGTTTGGAGTCTATACGTAGATTATAATTAATGTCTTAGGAGTCTAGCTGTAGATTGTAATTAATGTGTTAGGAGTCTAGCTGTAGATTGTAATTAATGTGTTAGGAGTCTAGCTAATAGATGTAATTAATGTTTGGAGTCTAGCTATAGATGTAATTAATGTTTGGAGTCTATACGTAGATTATAATTAATGTCTTAGGAGTCTAGCTGTAGATTGTAATTAATGTTAGGAATCTAGCTGTAGATTGTAATTAATGTTAGGAATCTAGCTGTAGATTGTAATTAATGTTAGGAGTCTAGCTGTAGATTGTAATTAATGTGTTAGAAGTCTAGCTGTAGATTGTAATTAATGTGTTAGGAGTCTAGCTGTAGATTGTAATTAATGTGTTAGGAGTCTAGCTGTAGATTGTAATTAATGTGTTAGGAGTCTAGCTGTAGATGTAATTAATGTTTGGAGTCTAGCTGTAGATTGTTCTTACTGTGTTAGTAGAGTAATATTTTTTCTTAGCGGGATTGTTTGGTTTCAATTGGAAACACCTGTCAGAAATAGCAAATATTTTTTTGTCAATCAAGTCGGTCTAGTCTGAAAATGAACATGACAGGAGTGTAAATATCTGTAATAAACCAATTTGAAGTATCTAGAATTGTAAGACACCTATTTGAAGTGATTAGAACTGTCATAAAACCATTAGGAAAGGTAGATATTTTTTTGTTGATGAGTCTAGAACCCACCTAGTAACACATACCCAAAGGAGTAGATATCTTCCATTAATCAGATATATTGGTGTGAGAATGAGCTTTGACAGAAATAAAGTATATTTAGAATGTCTAGTTTTTAAATGGACGTGTCAAGAGGTCATTTTATTTTGTACAGCCATTGTATGTATTTTGAATGACCAATGGGGACCAAGAACGCAAAGAAAAAGAAGAAGTGTGGTTTAAACATCTGACGAAGAAATTGTTTCCAATTTTAATGTTTTTATGTTTATTTTCTTTTTGCCTTTTACTTTGGGCGTACTATAGTCGTTTGCAGAGTCTTCGAAAGAAAAATCAATTTCTGTTTAATATAACAGTCCTTTTATAGTCGTCTATTATCTTGCAGTAGACAGTTGATTACAGATTACAGATAAACACGATAGGAACGAAATATGCAGAGATCTTGAAAATTACCCTTAAATTAATTAAAAGAATTAATATATATATTTATAGATTGAATTTGTTCTCTGATTTGGCTGAGTAGAAATATGAAATTTATCACTAACATTACAGTAATTATAAATTTAAAAAGCGCACGAAACGATTCCTTTAATAGGTGCAAATCGTCACGATTTCTTGAGTATTATTGCTGGTCTTACGAGAACGTCGTAAAACACGTCACAAGATCTGAAACGGATCCCATCCCAGGTAGTCGGATACGATTGGCGGAAACACGTGCAAGGGAAACGCGGAAGCTCTACTGGTTAAGAGTTTGTAATCGACTGCGATAAGACAAACTGTCCCATCCACTTCGAAGCACGGTTGAAAACACTTTCACCCATTCTCCTGTCAGGTACACGAGACTGGTTGCGCACTCTTGAACGAACCGACGGGTGCACTATGGCTTTGACATACCCGTTACAAGTTTAGTCTGTCTTCTACTTGTGTTAGGTAAGTAGTGTGATTTGATTGCTGTATATTGACATATTACAAGAATCGTCTGGAAATGAAGACTTAGCAACTATTGACAGGTAGAAACAGGTTTGAATTTAATTCTCGGAATAAACAGTATCCTTATTTAGTTGCAACTTTCAAGATAAAGTCGGCTTCACTTATATCATTAAAAAAATAGTATTCCCATTGACTTGTATATTGAACTTAATTATTTTATATGTATAATTTAGTTTTAATTTATTCAGACTAATTGAAGATCTGATTACGTTTGTAAATCTACTGCTGCATTGTATACACAGATTAAGATTGTAACAGCTTTTTTCTGGATATTTTCACACATTGTATAAATGATGATTAAATACATGACTGTTTTGTGAAATTACCAAAACAAACAGTATTACTGGAACTAATTCTCTTTTCCCATAACACCAGTCTTATAAAGGGAATTGATTGCCATTTTCAACGATTGTGAAAATGTTTATTATTTCTGAAAATCTTATTGTTTAAAAAGAAAGACTAACGAAATAATTAAAATGGGAAAACACATTGTTTTCTGTAGCCAATCCTAGAACACCACTCATATTGAAATTAAGTGACACTTTCTAGAACAAAGACCATATAGGATTTGACTGCCAAATTATCGGAACAAGTACCTAATTGAAACTTGTCTAGAACAACCGTATAGAGATTGCCATTTTTAGGAAAGCAATTTTGAAAAAAAAAACACGCCACTGTTCATACCACCCCGCACGTCTTTTATGACTCGGTTGTGATTTCTTCAACTGTTCCAGTTCTAGGACGCAGTCAAATCAATCAGTATATTTATTTCTCTATCACGTCAATGACATTAATAATAAATATTGGCTTAGTTAATTAATTATCTATTCAATTAAGTAACTTACCTACTAATTAGACTTTGGGACAGCTATGGTTGAGGACTTAGTGAATTAATTGTCTATTCGAATAAGTAATCTACCTACTAATTAGACTTTGGGACAGCTATGGTTGAGGACTTAGTGAATTAATTGTCTATTCGAATAAGTAATCTACCTACTAATTAGACTTTGGGACAGCTATGGTTGAGGACTTAGTGAATTAATTGTCTATTCGAATAAGTAATCTACCTACTTATTACTATACTACTTCGTCTTTGGGATAGCCAAGGTCGAGGGAATAGTTTTCTAGTTCGCCGTCAGAGACGATACCCTGAGGTCTGGTGTGCAAGCAGTCTCGCTTGCGAAATAAGCACTGATTGGATAACGTTTTAATTTTTTTTCTTGTTTGCACCATTGTTAACAAGTCCTTAATCAAGACAGGAGTCTCAAGCGAAAGGGCTTCTAGCGAAGATAAGCAAGCGCACAAAGATGACGTAAATAAGTTATTTGTTTGTTCTTCAAATGCGATTAGAGGTGGAGTAAATGGTAACCGTTTTTCCTTTCTGTGAAAGGGTTTGAAAAGTCGGTCCTGAGCGACGGTTGCAATCTGTGATCGAAGTACACTGCCGGCCGGTCCACGACCTAGTGTCTTCCCAAGGAGTAGAGTAAGCCATCTTCCATACAACTTACTCGTACAGCATGGACAAGTGGGAGAGCGGGATATCTCAGATACACAGCAGGATTGTAAGTACTTTATTGTCATCCAGTCTTACAGGTATCTCAGATACTCAGCAGGATTGTAAGTACTTTATTGTCATTCAGTCTTACAGATATCTCAGATACACAGCAGGATTGTAAGTACTTTATTGTCATTCAGTCTTACAGATTTATAGTAGCACTAAGATTTACACAATCTAATGGTGTTAACGTAGTTATAACAAGGGTCAACGAGGAGGGGATGGCATATCTGCGTATACTTATTGTATCGTAAATATTCTTGAAAAATATGTGGGTTAAGAGAGAGAAAGATGGGTGAGCAGCAGATGTTAAGTCCTTCCTGATGTTCAGAAATCCTAATAACAATGTCTGGGAAAGTCTACAGAAACAATTATAATTCAGACATTCTTGAGAGAAACTAGAGAGGGGAAGCGGGTTAGGTGCAATGACATTGTTCTGTGGATATTCTGATGGATCAACGATGTCTGCAAATTACATCAATATAAATATTTGTGAGAACAGTTCAAGGGGGGAGGTGGGCAGAATGAATCATCTGCAAAATATTTGGTCCTATATGTAATTTTAGAGCGAGCATTTGAGAGGCGGGGGGATATCACTTTAATTGGTCCTGCAGATACGGCTGACGTGAAGGATGTAAATAGAAGGGTGGAGCAGGATAACTCCAACCTATCTGGTCCTCAGCATGCATTATTAGAGTGAGGAATGTGAGAGGCGGGGGGTATTTGCAATATATGATCAGAGATATCCGTAAGCCATATGGTATGTATTCTTAGGATAAATATGACGTGGTTGGAGTTTGTGAGAGGTCTTGCAGATATATGGTCCAGTAACATTTTCGCTGGGAAAGTCTGAATGATTTAAGAGTGATCTAACTTGCGTTGCTCATTTGCCCGAATATCCTCTTTCCTCGAGAGCTCTCAACGAGTTATAAATTGTTACAAGATTTATCGCCCTTACCTGCCGTTATCATTTTACAATCGACAGTTTACAGATCTTTGAGTTTATTGCAATGTTATCTTCTATTTGTGTTACAGCTTGCAAAATCCCGGCTAAAGTGAAAACAATTGAAAAAGTTTTTTTTTCTAATTTATTAAAAAATTAAGAATCTCATGTTTATTTTAAAAAAAAAATTAATTTCTGTCATTTTTTTCATTATACCTTTATTTTAAGTGCATACCCTTCTGGACTATCAAAGGGGAGTAATTGTACAAACGAAAATTATAATATTTACATGCTTTTTACATGAAAACTAGAATTTTCTATGGAAACTGACTGGTGCCACTAACTTCAGAAATGTGTGAATTACGTCCTCAAAGAGTGAAAAATTAGAAAAAAGTTTTCATTTACCCGCAAATATAGTTATGCAGGGTATACTATAAAGATATATGAAATAAACATTTCCCATTTGTAGGTATGCGACTATTTATAACTTTGCTATATGAATCTAATCAAATACAACAAAAAGTATTAAAAAGATGTTTTAATCTAATCAAATACAACAAAAAGTATTAAACAGATGTTTTAATCTAATCAAATACAACAAAAAGTATTAAAAAGATGTTTTAATCGCATCTTGGTTTATATTATTGCATTAAAACACCAAACAAACTGCGAAAGAATGTTTAGACAGTGACAAGTACTAAGCTATTAAGTCGGCCTAGACTTACAATTAAACTTAAGGCTGTATTGAACGATGAATATCATTGTCGGCCTATAGCTTAACATTTAAGCATTATTTAATGCCTTTAATTTACCTTTGAAAAACAGATCTTGATGTATCATAAATGTTATTAAAATATTATGTAGGTTAACAACACACGAATAATTAAAATTGATTGAAAGACAGTTCTGGCAGAGCAGGCAATGTACAGGTCGAGTCAAGTGTGTTGACGTGTGTAGTTCTACCCGATGCAAATATAAAATTGCATAAATCTGTTGCTTCATCGGTTGCTTGAATATTTTCATCATTGTCACTGCTGCTACATCAGAAATGTCAATATTATTATCTAAAACACATTTATTCAGCAGTCTAATTAATGCAGCAGACGACACATGAGTGGTACAGGCTATCGAAGCTTACTTCCGGTTGGTATCAACTCGATACCTGGCTTCTAAAACGAATTAATTTACACCCCAGATAACACTATTTGCACTGTTATAACGATATTCTGCACTACCATAAATAAATCACAACCCCACGCTAAAAAAAAGAATAAAGTTTAAATTCTAAAATTAATTTTTAAAACACATCCGGCCAAACTTGGAACTAGAAGGAAAAGCACCATAACAATAAATTTTAGGCAACTTTGTGTCCGATTCATCTACAGCCACACGACCCATGATTTATAAATAGAAACAAAGAGCCTTCTCACTCAAGGTGACGCATGTGTGCACCTCCGATCACTAAAAATACAATGCAAACAGTCGTGTTAATAGGGACGAAGTAGTCCCATGCTGGATCAAAGAGTTGACCTCCCCCCCCCCACCATGTAGTAATTTTACGCTTTAAAAATCTATAGTCACGAGTTCAAACATGAAAGAACTTCTGGATTATAGAAAAATAATAATTAATAAAGTGATTTTTAAAGTAATCGAAAACGTTTTTAAAATTTACGACTATAAATGACTGCAGCGCAAAATTAGTTATAACGAGTTTAGCCTGGTTTTTGCAGGCTATAACACATTTTATTAGTTATAACGAGTATAGCCTGGTTTTTGCAGGCTATAACACATTTAATTAGTTATAACGAGTATAGCCTGGTTTTTGCAGGCTATAACACATTTAATTAGTTATAACGAGTTTAGCCTGGTTTTTGCAGGCTATAACACATTTAATTAGTTAGTTATTGTTTTCATAAGTAATACTGTAGTGGGATTTTTTTGTTTCTTAAAAATTAAATGGACCCGTTTTGCTGTCTAATTATTATATTTTTATTTTTACTGCAACCTTTTATTTTGAAATTTTAAGTGCATTCCTTGTTCTGTTAAGGAAAAACATTGAAAACAATATCAGGTTATAAATTGAGAATAGTAACCATAAAAATTAAGAGCATGCATTTTCTAACCCATTCATATTAATTGTTTGATGAATTTTAAATTTAATTTGATCTGATTTGCCCCTTCACCCTCTTAACACCGATAGAATGTTAGCATGGTCATTGAAACGTGTTCTCTAATTATCACGCTTTCTTTCTTTCTTTCTTTCTTTCTTTCTTTCTTTCTTTCTTTCCATTGAAACGTGTTCTCTAATTATCACGCTTTCTTTCTTTCTTTCTTTCTTTCTTTCTTTCTTTCTTTCTTTCTTTCTTTCTTTCCATTGAAACGTGTTCTCTAATTATCACGCTTTCTTTCTTTCTTTCTTTCTTTCTTTCTTTCTTTCTTTCTTTCTTTCTTTCCATTGAAACGTGTTCTCTAATTATCACGCTTTCTTTCTTTCTTTCTTTCTTTCTTTCTTTCTTTCTTTCTTTCTTTCTTTCCATTGAAACGTGTTCTCTAATTATCACGCTTTCTTTCTTTCTTTCTTTCTTTCTTTCTTTCTTTCTTTCTTTCTTTCTTTCTTTCTTTCTTTCTTTCTTTCTTTCTGATAACAGAAATATTTGACGTTTACAATGTTGCATGACGTTTACAATGTTGCATGCCAACAGCGAAACTTAGTTGAATATACTTACACTTCGTTACAACATTGACTGGGCTAAATATTTACTTAACGATTGTTTATGATACTTTGAAATGAAGGATACTTATTCTTATATAGAACAACCATTCGTTGAAACTGTATTGTACGCAATTTAGTGACACCAATAAAAGGAAATGAGATCACATTTTAGACGTACTTGAATACTGCCAGAGACGAGAAAGTCCACACTTTACTATTACCGTTAAAACGTGTTCAACGTTAGGCGTGACGTATTATATATTCAGAGACTAGAAAGTCAACACGTTACTATTACCGTTCAAGTCTGTTCAACATTAGGCGTGACGTCATTGCATACTGTCGTAAACAAAAAGAAATATAACACAGTGACACTATTTATTGCCTTTTCAAATCCGTTTGACCTAGGGCGTGACTAATTGCAAGTGCTTTTCAAAGATAAATGGATTAAAGGGAGAGGGGTAAGGCTTGGACGGGTGTCGGGGTGGGGATGGGTGGGTGATCACTTTAACTCACTGCTTACTGAGAAATTTGTGGTACAGTGCACCCTCACAGATTCAAGTAGGCCTATATCCATATCAATCAACACGCGATTTCTTTCGTCGAGTCGATTTGTTGATAAAATGGGGAGGTCACTCCGACGTTGCAGACTGAAACTGTCGTGACCACTTTTTTTCTTCGAGTTCCAGACTCAGCATTAGGTAGCTACCTGATTTCAGGATAGCTACATAACCCTTTACACGCCCGAAGTGTCTTCACCTATCGGCATACCCAGAATAATTGCAAATTGTAGTCTTCTGCGTTTTCTTTTTCTAAAGAGTGCACGGACGGTCTGTGAACTGTTTAAGTAGCTGATTGGACCATATTTCGTGGTGCATGACCTTTTAATGATTTGCAACGTTCAGTCACACTCGTTGTGAAGTCCTCAATTAAACTAATCACAAATTATTATTTACATATGCATACGGTATAGTTACCAAGGTTTCCGCCAATGTTTTGACTGAGGTAACGACCAAACAAAATCAATAATAACAGTAAGAACAAGGATATGAATAACAATAATAACATAATAAAGACAGTAATAACTGTATTATACTAGTTAAAGTCTCTAGTCTGTCTTTCTAGTCTGTCTTTCTGGTCTGTCTCGCTAATCTGTCTCTTGAGTTTGTCTAAGGACAGGTATGATAAGAGTGAAAGAAAATATCTGAGGGCAAAGGTACTTTTCTTCTTTTCAGAAACAAGCAATTGAATTTGACGGATTCCCGTCAGATTAATTAGGTCAAGTTTATTCGATCGCTTGAAAATTATTGGATGGTGCTAGAATGCAATTTACATACGCATTTATATATTTCTTGAATTTGTAAACAAAACAAAACAAACCAATACAAAAAGCCCCACCCCCACCCACAACAGGAATCTCAATTTTCCCTTAGAAATAAACTTTACTAAAGTAAATGAGAAGTGAATATTAATAATCATCATCGTTATTTACTGTGCGACACTGTACTGAAAAACTTTATCGATCAACCACAAGATAAAATGATTTTCTCATCATTGACCGACGCATGTTGTTTTCAAACATCATCTCAGTACCCGTGTCCTCCTCTCCAAGAAGTTTGTTATTGTTGACGTCACACTGTTATTGGCTGTTACGTTTCCAGTATTTATTTAAAGACCCTGCTTAGAATAATTAAAAGACTTTAAATATAATTAATTCTTCCTCTCATATTCTACGCAGACTGGTTGCTCAATTTATTATCTGACTAATTAAAAGTGCGTCTTGTAGTTCAGACGACAAATTTACAGACTAATAAACTGCGAACTTTTAGCTAGATTTGAAAACAGTTAAATCCCTCTAAATTAATATGCACTCGTCATCAATCTTTCTGCTCATCCGCCCCCATTCAAATCTAAGAATTAATCTAATTGGTCTATTGTGCATAGAAATCAACTACTAAGAGGTATTAACAAAGAAAATAAGATTTAATAAAGTTTAACAAATTAACAATAAATCGAATGCAACGCGAATAGTCTTCACTCTGTCTTTACGCGCCTATGCCTGATTTTTGTCAATCTAAATTGCCAGAAAAGTGTTCCTTTGAGATCTGTACACTTGATCTTGCACTTAGCTCTATTCTTGTGTCCTTGGTCTCAACACTCAGTCATGCCGGTTCGTTCCCTCAGTCCCCCTTTAACGACACACGTGGTGCATAAGGAATGATGTCCCTTTGTTAGTGGCTAGGAACTGGAATTTTAGCAGTATGGCCCTCAGAGTGGATTTCGACACGCTTACACCAATAAGCTAATGCAGGTGAGGCATGGGTGAACATGAACCATGAGCCGACCTTTGAGAGAAGTCGAAGGGTACCTTGATTCTCTATGGCGCCGGCTGCCTCTCACGACCCGAGTAAGCTGATGGAATTAGCTAAAATGTGCTCGAAGTGAGGGAGCGGAAGCGTGTGGGTACATATATAGAAAGGTATATTGCGTATCACGTGACTGTTCGCAAAGCATGTGGTTGGTTCGAGAACTGGACAATGGTCCTAAAGTTACATAACATCTTGACCTGTTCTAGAAGCACCTAGAAAAAGGAAGCTTTGAACAAAGGGCCAAGGGTTTCAAATATTCGAATTTGAAGTAAACAAGGCAAGTGGGTCATCAGGTCGGACATTTTATCAGACTGTGACACCCCCTTGCTTTTGAGGCGTTTATCTTGCCAAAGATAAAATGCCTCCTACAAATTATGTATGATAAAATGTAGAAGTCCACAATGAAGAAAAATTTACACAAAAAAAATTTCGACATTCCTAGAAATAAAGTGTGCAACTATATTTCATATTTACAGGAAGGAATCCGTAGGGTTCAGTTAATTGATTAAACAACATTCTATCAGTACCGGCACTTGATGGCATCAAGCACGACTCATGTAATCTGCGCCAACATTCAAAGACCCTTTGATGTAATGAATATTTGCGTCATACTGTGTCAGAAACAAAGACCAACGCATTAAACGGCTGTTCGTAAATTGCGCCTGTCCGAGGAAGGCCAACGGCTGGTGATCGCACTCAATGACAAAGGTTTTTCCGTACAAATAGTTTTCGAACTTTTTTATGGCCCAAACTATTGCAAGACATTCCTTTTCACTGGTGGAATATTTCTGTTCAGTAGTTGTGAGTTTACGGCTTGCATATGCAACTGGGTGTTTGGTGTCATTGTGTTCTTGTAATAACACTGCTCCTAATCCTGTGTTGCTAGCATCAGTCCTTAACAAGAATGGTTTTGTCAGATCTGGCAGTTTAACAACTAAATCTGAAGTCAGTCTAGATTTCAGTGTGTCAAAAGCGTTTTGGCATGCATCAGTCCACACTACTTTTGTAGGCATATTCTTACGTGTCAAGTCAGTCAGAGGACATGCAATGGCACTAAAATCTGGTACGAATTTTCTGTAGTAGTTAGCAAGACCAAGAAAACTTCTAACTTGTGTTTTTGTTAGCGGTTGTGAAGTGTCCTTGACCTTGATTTGCCAAAAACCGCGTGACAAATCTATTTTGGTATAGTAATGAGCGTTAGCTAGCTTAGTGAAGATGAGATCCGGATCAGGAAGAGGTTCGGCACAAAACTCTGTCACTTGATTGAGTTTGCGGTAGTCTACGCAAAAACGGAACGAGTTATCACGTTTTTTAATCAACACGATGGGTGATCCGTAGGCACTGTCAGTCTTCTCTATGACCCCTAGATCTAGCATAGTCTTAATCTCACGTCTAACGTCATCTATCTTGGCGTGTGGCAACGGATACGGCTTCAAACGTATCGGTTTGTTGTCAGTCAGCTTCAGTGAAAATTCTATTAAGTCTGTCAACCCTGGTTTGTCTGTCAGAGTAGATGAGAACTCATTAAGCAATTCATTCACTTCTTTTTTCTGTCTTTCTGTCAAGGCTTCATTTACCCTAACGTCTTTGACAGTTTCGTCCGTCTGTAGAGGACAGTTTGGTAAAGTACCAGTGACGCAATCAGTATCCCCCTCGTCTTCTGTAACTATCGTCGCTACGACAAAATCAGCTTGAGTGGTTTGATCCTCACGGCTTATGTACTTTTTGAGTAGGTTAACATGAAAGATTTTCTCTCTCTTTCCTGTCTGCACCTTATAGTTCAGTCCCCCTAGCTTGGCGGTAACTACAAAGGGCCCCTTCCATTTCATCTGAAGTTTGTTATGTGCTTCAGGAAGCAACAGTAACACTTTGTCATTAACTTCAAATTCTCTAGGTTTGGTGTGCTTATTGTAATATTCTGCCTGTCTAGACTGAGCTATCGTCAAGTTTTCCCGTGCTATCTTGCCTATAGTTTCAAGACGGTTTCTTAAGTCAGTGACGTATGTATAAGTTGTCTTAACTTCGTCATCTGTCTTTTCATCAGTCCAAAGTGCCTTCAAAATCATCATCGGTCCGCGTACAGTACGTCCGTAAAGTAGCTCAAATGGTGAAAACCCGGTGGAAGATTGTGGCACCTCCCTATATGCAAATAGTAGGGCAGGGATGTATCTGTCCCAGTCTTTCGGTTTATCTGTGGCGAGCTTTTTAAGTGCTGTTTTTAATGTCCCATTGTATTTTTCAATCAGACCATTTGCCTGGGGGTGGTATGGTGTGCAAGTAAGATGTTTGATGGAAAGTAAACGATTTACTTCCTTCATTACGTTGCCTATGAATTGACTCCCCTGATCCGTCAAAATTTCAGTAGGAATTCCAACACGACTCCAAAGACCGAAAAGGGCTTCGGCGACAGTTTCAGTATCAATATTTTTCAATGGTACTGCGTCGGCGAATCTTGTTGCGTAATCAATAGTGGTCAGCACGTATCGATTACCTCTCGTTGATGTGGGTATTATAGGCCCAATCAAATCCAATGCTACGCGCTTGTAGGGTTCACTGATCAGTTCAGGCTCTCCTAACGGTGCGGGTCTGATTGAATTTTTAGACTGTGTTCTCTGGCATGTGTCGCAACTTAACACGAATCTACGGATATCGGCAGTGATGTCCGGCCAATAAAACTCACTTGTAATACGACTAGTTGTTTTTTGTACACCCATGTGTGCACCAAAAAGACTCTCATGACCTAATCGTAATACGTCATTTCGTTTGGTTTGTGGAACGACTAATTGTTTCCGAAATTCGTCTCCCACTTTCGAATAGCGGTACAATAAACCCTTTTTCAGAATAATGCACGCTTTCTTATTCGAATCGTCAGTGTTGACGTCACTAACAAGTACAGCTTGTCTGCGTAACTTGTCTAGTGTTTCGTCCTCAGCTTGTAATATTTTAATCTCGCTAACTGTTGCTTTATCTACGGCTGGTGCGGCAGACATCGGTGCAGTTACAGATTTGTCTTTACTACTCGCTGCTCTGGTTACAGCGTTAACCAGTGGTGGTTCAGTTGAAGTTTGTTTTTTGCACGGCAAAACATACTTGCAACCAAGGATCACGTCATGCGGTGAGTTTTCCATAACTGCCGCTTTGACTGTTCCTTCTACAAAGTCTGAAACAATCGAGATCTCAGCTACTGGTAAAATGTCTTGTTCGCCGTTGGCAAAGGTGACAGAGATTGTCTCCCCTGTGTAGTCGGTACGGTTAACTAATGATGCATTTACTATAGCGTCTAGCTCACACCCTGTATCAAGCAAAGCGATTGTATCGTGACCGTTTGCCTGTACTGGTGTTCGATTCGACTTTTCTGTTTTAGGTGTATGACTTTCTACTGCGTAAACTTTAGCTGTTTTCTTTTCAGGACATGTTCGTGAAAAATGGCCACTATCACCACAAGTGTAACATGCAAGATTCTTTTTATCTTTCTGTTTGTCGGACTTGTTTTTAGTGTCGGGTTTAGATGTTTTATCATCACGCTCACTATGTGCCTTCCCGTCATTTTTCTTATCCTTTCGAGTCTGCGGTTCGTTCGGTCGAGACTTGTTGTTCGCGTGTGCGTTCGAGAATTGAGAATGTGCGTCATCAAAGCGATCGGCGGCGTTGCCTATCTCCTCTAGCGTAGATTTTTCCCTTATTGCTAAGTGAATCAGTAGATCTGATTTGTATGACCCGAGAATATGGTCTTTTACCATTTCATCCCTAAGACCTGCGTACGTCTGTGGAGTTTCGGCTAGATCTATCCATCTTTGGAACAAGTCAGCTACGCGTCGTATGTACTGTGCGTGCGTCTCTGAACTGGCTTTCGTGGCCTGTTTAAACTTACGTCGGTATGTGTCGGCTGTGAGTTTGTAACGTTTCAATAATGCGGCCTTGACTGTGTCGTAATTATCTGACTCAGAATCGCTAAGCTTATTGAACTCGTTTTTCGCACTGCCCTGCAATAATCCCGATAAATTTATCGCCCAATGTTCCGCTGGAATGTTTGTTGCTCTGGCTAACTTTTCAAACGTTTTTAAATACGCGTCTATTTGATCTTTGTTCTCATCAAATGGGACCATATTTATCTTTGGAATGATGTTTTCAATTCTACTGTGATTATTTCCATCGCTAGAACGCGAATCACCACTGCTTCTGCGATCACGGTTTGGATTGGTAACTTCTAGTTTCTTTACTTCCCATTCTAACCGTTTTATTTCCGCGTCTGCGGCGATGCGTTTGGCTTCTGTATCCGCTGCGATGCGTTTTGCTTCTGTGTCCGCTGCGATGCGTTTAGCCTCGGTTTCAGCTAGTCTTTCAGCCTCTAACTTCTTAGCTTCGCGGGCAGCTAACCGTTCTTCCCTTTCTATCTCTTGTCTCTCTTTTTCCGCTTTTTCCGCTTTCTCTAGCTCAGTTTTAATGTAGCTAGTCAGTTCGTCACCCTGGTATCCTATCATGATACCGGTTTCTTTCAGGTCTTCGATAACCTGTTTGCGATCCATTTTACTGTCTTAGCGCGCTGGCTACAATAAGAATGTATCTCGTGAATTGTGTGTTTTAACCGTCGGCGATAACTCCGCTTATCCCGAAAATAACTTTTAGGCTACAACCTTACAAAAATTATTTAATTTACTCAGAACACCTTCCGAAATAAATTGCGCGTTAACTCTTACACGTTTCACCTGCTTGTCACAGTGTCCGCTGTTCCAAGACTTCCGTAATGTCACGGCTCCTACCATACAACATTACACATTATATCTAGCACCCTAAATATAATAGTCCGAAGTCTGTTACTACCGATAACTCTCCTAGCTGGCGGTATAACCTTCGACTCCTCACAATGAGGTACTCAGTAACACAATACTAAATAAATCATTCAATAGCTAACATGACATATTTAACTACGCTTAAATATATCAACATTAACTAACATGCACGCTACTCTGCAAAAGAATACATGCACATGTCACAACAAAAGCAAAGAAAATCAGTGATACAAAAATCAAAAGAACAATTGGCAATTCTGTTCGTTCATTCGTTTCTAGGTTATGATGCGCCCTATGTATAAAAATGTTACAATTTACAATTTAATACATATCAATCCCGCGACGACCCACACTTGTTACGTTTCCAGTATTTATTTAAAGACCCTGCTTAGAATAATTAAAAGACTTTAAATATAATTAATTCTTCCTCTCATATTCTACGCAGACTGGTTGCTCAATTTATTATCTGACTAATTAAAAGTGCGTCTTGTAGTTCAGACGACAAATTTACAGACTAATAAACTGCGAACTTTTAGCTAGATTTGAAAACAGTTAAATCCCTCTAAATTAATATGCACTCGTCATCAATCTTTCTGCTCATCCGCCCCCATTCAAATCTAAGAATTAATCTAATTGGTCTATTGTGCATAGAAATCAACTACTAAGAGGTATTAACAAAGAAAATAAGATTTAATAAAGTTTAACAAATTAACAATAAATCGAATGCAACGCGAATAGTCTTCACTCTGTCTTTACGCGCCTATGCCTGATTTTTGTCAATCTAAATTGCCAGAAAAGTGTTCCTTTGAGATCTGTACACTTGATCTTGCACTTAGCTCTATTCTTGTGTCCTTGGTCTCAACACTCAGTCATGCCGGTTCGTTCCCTCAGTCCCCCTTTAACGACACACGTGGTGCATAAGGAATGATGTCCCTTTGTTAGTGGCTAGGAACTGGAATTTTAGCAGTATGGCCCTCAGAGTGGATTTCGACACGCTTACACCAATAAGCTAATGCAGGTGAGGCATGGGTGAACATGAACCATGAGCCGACCTTTGAGAGAAGTCGAAGGGTACCTTGATTCTCTATGGCGCCGGCTGCCTCTCACGACCCGAGTAAGCTGATGGAATTAGCTAAAATGTGCTCGAAGTGAGGGAGCGGAAGCGTGTGGGTACATATATAGAAAGGTATATTGCGTATCACGTGACTGTTCGCAAAGCATGTGGTTGGTTCGAGAACTGGACAATGGTCCTAAAGTTACATAACATCTTGACCTGTTCTAGAAGCACCTAGAAAAAGGAAGCTTTGAACAAAGGGCCAAGGGTTTCAAATATTCGAATTTGAAGTAAACAAGGCAAGTGGGTCATCAGGTCGGACATTTTATCAGACTGTGACATTGGCAAACATCGCTCTCTGTGCTTCGTCTTACAGGTCACAGGTCACGAGGTCGAAGAGATGACGTTCACTGTGACCCGTTACTTTTCTCGCCTTCGTGATCATTTTGTTCTCATCAAAGAGAGGTTGCAAACATACTCATGTTTCCAGCGTCTTTCAATGATTCAAAAGAGCATGGAACTTTCTGACTTCAAATCTACAAAAAAGTTCTATTTACCATGATTCATAAAAGCATGGAACTTTCTGACTTTAAATCTACAAAAGTTCTATTTACCATGATTCAAAAAAGCATGGAACTTTCTGACTTTAAATCTACAGAAGTTCTATTTACCATGATTCAAAAAAGCATGGAACTTTCTGACTTTAAATCTACAGAAGTTCTATTTACCATGATTCAAAAAAGCATGGAACTTTCTGACTTTAAATCTACAGAAGTTCTATTTACCATGATTCAAAATTGCACGGAACCGCCTGACTTAAAGTATAGAGATGTTCTCTTCACGACGATTCGAAAGTGCAAGGAATGGTCTGACTTTATGTTTAAAGGTGATTACCTAACAACGATTCAAAAATGCATGAAAACGGCCCGACTTTAAGTATACAGACATTTAGTTTACGGGAATGGTTTGACTTTAAGTATACAGACATTTAGTTTACGGGAATGGTTTGACTTCAAGTATACAGACATTTAGTTTACGGGAATGGTTTGACTTTAAGTATACAGACATTTAGTTTACTGGAATGGTTTGACTTTAAGTATACAGACATTTAGTTTACGGGAATGGTTTGACTTTAAGTATACAGACATTTAGTTTAGGGGAATGGTTTGACTTTAAGCTTAGAGATGATCATTTTATAGTAATTCAAACGAATGGGTGAAGTTACTGGTAAAATTATAGGGCCTGAATGCATGCTATTGTGCAAACCTATGTGAAACACCAACTGCAATAACGACTTTTCTCAGACTTCTTCGTGTTTCACGACGTGCAAACGACTCCTCCAAAGCAGCTGCTTGCTAAACTTTCCTCCTATGGTTGAGATTTTGTACATTTATAATTAGATCCAAAATAACGCTCGAGCTCTAAACAGTCTTTGACAACTGAGTCAATAGTGTCTATTTGACAACTGAGTAAATAGTGTCTATTTGACTAAAGGATAATTTGCCCTCATGAGCAATGTGGTGTGCGTCGATTAAATGTCCTCTGGCTCGAAGTCTGAAGAATACGGGGGTCGAATTATGATGGGTTGTGGGAGGCCGTCATTGGAAGATTTCGCAGCCCAGCAACAATAAAGTTCGATAGTGGATCGGTGATTGTAAAGTTTGCATTATATTAAATTAAAGTAGAAACAGTTTCTAAATAACTAAAAGACACTTTGCGCACAAGAGCGGGGTGGTGGGTGTGGACAAAATATATTCTGGCATGACGTTTGAAAACTAGGTGTGTGTGTGTGTGTGTGTGTGTGTGTGTGTGTGTGTGTGTGTGTGTGTGTGTGTGTGTGTGTGTGTGTGTGTGTGTGTCTGTGTATGTATGTATGTGTGTGTGTGTGCATGTGGGCGAAGGGAGGTGTCGAAACGTGACGCGTGTGTGATTGTCGCTGGAACATTTCGCAGCCCAGCGACAATAAAATTTGATAGGGCATCAGCGATGTTATTGTTAAATTATACTCTTTCTGAGTTGACTTTCTTCTGCACCATTTCGCCATGTAATTCGTTACAGGAAGCTCATCATGTCACGTGTTCAGAGGTTTGAAATGTGTCGATAATTGAAATTTTGTTAGAGTGTAAAAAAAAAGAAGAAACAAATCAAATACGCAAATAAACAGCTTGTAAACATTATTTATATAATCGGTGAAATGGAAGAAATCTGGATTTTACAACTATGTCACACTTACAACATTCCACTTGCCTCTGTACAGAGAAGCTTGTTCTGTGCTGTCCTTTCTGGCTTACATGCTTACATCTACATAACTTATATTTAGATTTATTATCTTATAGATATATAGACACACAAACATGCACAAATACACAGAGATACATCTATCTACCTCTCTTTCTGTCTGTCTACCTGCCTATCTGCACATCTGCCTGTCCGCCTGCATATCTATCTATCTATCTATCTATCTATCTATCTATCTATCTATCTATCTATCTATCTATCTATCTATCTATCTATCTATCTGTCTGTCTGTCTGTCTGTCCGTCCATCCACCCATCCATCCATTCATCCATTCATCCATCTATCTATCTATATATCTATCTTCCATCCATCTATCCATCCAATCTTCCGTTGTCTGTCTATCTCTCTATGTCAGGGGTCTCCAAACCTTTCAGCCCGAGGGCCGCATTAACTATCAAACAGCAGTTTGGGGGCCGACTACACACTCGAAGTCCAAATAAAAAAGAATCAAAACATGGATGTTGTTTTTAATTATTTATTTAATATTATTTTATTCAGTTATTATTTAATAACACATTGATATACTACACATGAACACCTGTATAGTGGGAATGGTGAAATTGTTTCCTGGATGCCAAAATAGCAGACATTTCTGGCTTTAGATTTGATGTCCCTAACATCAAAAGTGACCTGAGATTATCATTGAACAAGTTTGTTCTCAAATTGTTCTTCACGTATTTGCATTCTCGAAAATGTTTGTTCACACAGGTATGTTGTTCCAAAGATTGAAAGGGCAAAAACTGGTAAAAACCCACCAGTCCTTCTTTGAATTTGTCCCTAAGGAGGTCATTTGCTTGCAACTCAATGGCTTTGTCTAAATAGTCATGGTTGACTGCTCGTATACTATAGACTGGGTGGACTGGATACTAAGAATATGTCCGACTTATGTAACAATCAGTGATCCATATCAATAACGCTCCTTTATTCCGAATCTGGGTCAGAGTTGTTTGTTCCCTCTCAACTCTCAGAGATTAGAGATAGAAAAATTTAGCGGCGGCTGATCTTGGCAGGATACACGTAAATTTCCGTAATTTTTTTTCAATAGACAAAAAGGTCTCCACGGGCCGCATAAGAGGGCCCACGGGCCGTAGTTTGGAGACCCTTGCTCTATGTGATTGTATAATAATGTATAATAATGTATAATAATGATTAATAGATGTAAATTTGTAAGGCTGAATTTAATGTCATATACTTGCTGTCTTCTTTCAAGTACCTTTCCTGAACTAATACTGTAAATCTTTCGTATATTCTCCTCTTAGAACATCTTTACGATTCGCTTTATGGCACACCGCTTAGAGAGTTTCTCAGGTCAAGATGACATGAGCATTTCGTAGTAAGGAATTTCGTATCATGAAAATCGTATTTAAAAATAACATTTTAAATAATTACCTCAAAAACTGTTTTAATAAAATATATTTTGCTTTCATGCTCCAAAATTAAGTAAATTATTTTAATTCATCATTCACGTGCTCTCTGTCCATTTGAATTCCAGAATCCTTTGACCACAAGGGGAAGAAGTTTCCAGCGCCTGGTAAGAATTTGTAATTAGTTACAATGCCGTTAATAATTTTTTTTTTTAAATTCACCCCTCACACATTTGAGGAGCAGAAAGTTAATATGACTTTCGGCTAGTTTACGTTTGCTTTCAATTAAATGTTTTTAAAAGAAAAGCTTTATTATTTTTTTATAATGAAACATTTGCCGAATTACTGATTATAATTATTGAAAAAGACCTTGTGTTGCCTGAATTAGATAATTATTATAATTATTGGAAAAGACCTTGTGTTGCCTGAATTAGATAATTATTATAATTATTGGAAAAGACCTTGTGTTGCCTGAATTAGATAATTATTATAATTATTGGAAAAGACCTTGTGTTGTCTGAATTAAATAATTATTATAATTATTGGAAAAGACCTTGTGTTGCCTGAATTAGATAATTATTATAATTATTGGAAAAGACCTTGTGTTGCCTGAATTAGATAATTATTATAATTATTGGAAAAGACCTTGTGTTGCCTGAATTAGATAATAAGAAAAATTAAACAAACCAGGAACTCTGCCAGCCTGGATAGTAAAGGGAAAAACAAGTCTGATTATGAAAGATCCAGTAAAAGACACAACACCAAACAACTATCGTCCAATCACATGCCTATCAACTACCTGTAAGTTACTATCAGGAATTATAGCTGACAAAATTATGACTCGCCTTGAAACAAACAAACTTCTAGCCAATGAACAAAAGAGTGCTAGACCAGACAGCAGAGGAACAAAGGACCAAAGGCAATTGATAAGGCAATAGTTACTGATAGCATGAAACGAAAAACAAATCTTGCAATAGCATGGATTGACTATCAAAAGGCCTATGACTCTTTTCCACATTCATGGATAATTGAAACATTAAACAGAAACTATTTCAGGAATCAATGGAAAACTGGAAAACCACCCTCACATGCAACAACACGGATATTGCAGATATAACAATAAACTGTTACCATTATCATCAATGCCGTTGTGCATTGCCCTAAATCCTCTCAGTCAAGTGATCCAGAAAACAGGGTTAGGGTACAAAATGGTAGCTGGACAGGTCATCAGCCATTTACTGTACATGGACGATCTCAAGCTCTATGATAAAAAAGATGAACGTGACATCACATCGCTGATAAATATTGTCACGATCTGCAGTGAGGACATAACATCACATTCGGCCTTGAGAAATGTGGAAGAATTGTCATCCTGAAAGGCAAGGTCAAAACAACAGAGGGCCTACAATTCGACATCGGAAAAATCAACGGATGTTTCAATGGAAAAGGGATATAAATACCTGGGGATACTACAACACCAAAAAATAAGCAGAGAGAAGTGAAGTTCAAAGTTAAGAGAGAGATTGAAAAAGGTGAGATAAGTCCTGAAGTCCAAGCTAAATGGGGCGAACAAAATACAAGCCCTTAACGCATAAGCAATACCTGTAATCAGCTACACTGGAGGTATCATAGATTGGACAACAAATGAAATAAATGAACTGAAGTGGAAAGAGGCTGAACAATAATAATAATAATAATAACAATAATAATAATAAATATTGCTATTATAACACCATCATCCTCAGTTTCAATTTCTGCAAATCAATTAAATGCCTGGTTGTTCCTCCTAGCTAGCGGTTTAGCAAATGGCGTGTAGGTATTTTAAGTTCATCACTAAAGTGATGGCTACACAGATTTCAAATCCGGAAAATATTGTTCTGAAATGTATTGTTTAAAAACCATCAATAGTATTGTTTTTGCAACCACATTGTGACAACGGAATATCAAAGTTTCCTTTTCTCTTTTCAGGACAGCACACAAAGGCTCCTCAAAGACAATGACGATGACAGTGAAGATGATAGCAGTGAGACCGAAGATGATGTAAGTAAATAGCGTCACAGTAAGCCAGTAGAACCTTAAAATAATGATTTCAGTAACTATTACATCCATTCCCTGTGGATTAATTACACACACGAGAGAACGTATTACTATGCTTTCCTCTTTTGAATTGCGTGGATATTGCAGTCTGAATTTTAATATTTTATTAGCCAGGATTTTTCTTTTGAATTACATGTATATTGCATTCTGAATTTTAATATTTTATTAGCCTGGATTTTTCTTTTGAATTACATGTATATTGCAGTCTGCATGTTTAACGAATTAATAATTTATTATTCTGCATTCTTTGCTCGATTTCCTTTATATTGTAGTCTGCATGTCTGACGTGTTAAAAAATATTAGTTTGCATCCTTCTTTGAATTGCGTTATATTTCAGTGTGTGTGTGTGTGTGTGTGTGTGTGTGTGTGTGTGTGTGTGTGTGTGTGTGTGTGGCTTTATATAACTTAAATGTTCTAAGTTGATTTTTCATTTGTTTATTTCCAGTCAGATTATGAACCTGGGGGAAATTATGCCAAAATCGAGGTAAGTGTGAGGAAATATAAATGCGTGAGACAAGAGTGAACAAGTAACTTTTCATGAGTGACGTGTTTATGTTAAGAGGTTCGTTGTTAATAGCAGAACTAGATCAAATACGTTTACCGCGGGGAGAGACAGAGATATAGACAGATAGGCAAACAGAGACGTAAGCGTGTGACACAACGCCACCCTAGTGATTGGTTATTATTATTATTATCCACAAGCGATGAGAATTTTAATTTATGTTATTAAAAATTCTCCAGAAGACGCCACTCGTCTCTCTCACTTGTCGGATATGCGGTCACTGTAAACGTTTTCTCTCTTCCACAACATTAGAGACAAACATTAACTGTCACACAATATTTCCGTAGGTGGACCACTTCTTATTAAAGGAGAAGATAAATCCGTCTTTAATCTATATTTAGCGAACCACCTATCCACCGACTTTCTCTCCAACATATGGTAATCAATATATCTAATAAAAGTAATAAATTTATTAAATCAACAATCAAATATAATAAAATACTATGAAAAGATTATTTGACGTCAATATTTCCAGGAACCACGTTAGAATAATTTCAATATCTACAGTCTTATACCCTAACACACAATTCAGCAGATTAGTGTCAATATAAATCACAGGATAAATATTATCAGAGAACAGAAATGGAGTTATAGAGATTATAGCGATAATTGTTTGTACATAACCTTGTCTAGGCGATGCCACAGTAGTCTTTCGCATGCTTTCGTAACAAAGTCACAAGGTTATTGTTCACAATAGAATTGTCAGTTCTTCATGTGTTTCTCTTAAATGCTGAAGAAAACGTATGAGCTGCTATTCTCTCAAGACTAATCGGGGCGCTCCTTCGTCATATTAGTTCCCCTCAAGCAGAACAACAATATGGCAACTTCCAGTAACTTCCTTGTACCAGAAATTCCACCTTGTAGACAAGTATTCCTTGCCGCCATTAACAGAGTGCAGCGTACACTTACACTTACACACTGGGTAGATGCTTCTCGAATCTACCCAGGGTCTTAAATCGATAAACCAGGAGATTATAGTAACTATTTATCTCTTTAACGTTCAGCCGTTTAGCAGACGTGGATGAAAAACTCAACAAATATTATACAGAGAATTTAAATTTGGTTTAATTTCAGTTTATTAATTTAAAGAATAGTTTCTTTAATTCGCTGAGCTTTCCTGAATTTTACTTTCATACATAAGTTATTAATTTACATTTTCTTTGGTAACTTATACGAAGTTGCGAAAATCATTTTATTTTCCTCAGAGCAAGTATGTACTGATTGTTTTGCATAAAAAATAGACTAAATATCAAATACTTACTCTACGTGAAAACAGTGTCCTGACAAATGAAACTCCACTTTACATATGATTACTCCTCCCCCTCCAAAAAAAATTTAAAAAGTAAGAAAGAAATCAAAGCATTGTCAAAGTAGTGAATGACAATACTCTAACATAGACATTAATGTTGTTGTATATTTTATTTATGTAAGTCAGTCATATGCAACTTGATAACTTTATTGGAAGGTACGTCCTCTGAATCTGTTCGCCAGTTGTCAATTTAACCTTTGTAATTATTTAAATCTATGATTATTTTAGCTTTTGTAATTATGTAAATGTACAATTGCTTTAGCCTTTGTCATTATATAAATTTACGAAATTTTATAACGTTTCTAATTATTTAAATTTGCTATTATTTTACCTTTAAGAATTATATAAATTTGCAAATAGTTCATCTTTTATAATATATAAATCTGCGGCCTTATTAATTTTGTTCGTTAGCACTGTTTAACTCTTGTTGATTCAGCCTTTATAATGATGTTATTGGAACAAACTGTTTGTGCCCGCGTGTAGAAAGCAATTGATACAAAATGAAATAACACGCATATCTTAGTTTTTTATGTTCTGAAGGTGGGGCTTACTGTGAACCCCCTCTGCAGGAAAAAAATCAGGTTTTCATGCAAACTGTTGGCCTCCGAGTACACACTTGCGTCCATGATTCCTATTAATAGCCCATCTTATAAGGTAATAAACAGCTGATTAGAGGATTTTCCTCGAGGCCTAGTGCAGACCCTGACTCCCTTATGTCCGTCCTGGGGTGGGGGTGGGGTAAACCAAGCCTCAGTGCACAATTTCAGTTTGCTAGTTGTCTCCTGTTGTTGTGAATGGAACACATATAGACATACAAACACATACAGACATACAAACACACATAAACATACAAACACATATAGACATACAAACACACATAGACATACAAACACATACAGACATCAAACACATATAGACATACAAACTCACATAGACATATAAACACACATAGACATATAAACACACATATATACAAACACATACAGACATACAAACACATATAGACATACAAACACGCATAGACATACAAACACATACAGACATACAAACATATAAACATACAAACACACATAGACATAAAACACACATATACATACAAACACATACAGATATACAAACACACATAGACATACAAACACATATAGACATACAAACATATATAGACATACAAACACACATAGATATACAAAAAAACATTTTCAGCTTTATGTTTATTAGAGAAATATTATTTTTGTCAGGCTGTGAATACATCATGCACAGAGAACAATTATGAAAGATAAAAGGACGACAATTATACATATTATCTCGTACAATTGAATACTTTTGTACAAGAGTCATCGGTCCATACGTAGTGCAAGATTTATCGCCCTTTACTGGACCGAGAAGCTCTTTGCTTTTCGTCATACAAGACAGCCTTTGATAGGGCGGGAGATTTCGTAGGGCAGAATAGCATATCAAAGAAATAAGATAAATTAATGGATTTAAAAAGAAACAACTGGACACTTTCAAATAAATCACTGACCTAATTACCACTGGAAAATGACCTTTTGGACGCATTAACAAACAAACTAGCTGATTAAACTTTGAGTCATATTCCTAAAAATAGCTTCTTATTTCCCAAAGGATAAGGTAAGGAGTATTACGAATTCCAGAAGTTTCGCCCGTATCCCCGATCTTTTATAGTCTGTAGAAGAGTATTTCACCATTTGTAGACTCCTTTGTGCAACAGGAATTTCGTTTTTAATTTAGTTTAATTTCAGTATTGTTGTAGTCTGGACAAGTTAAGATATTTGGCTTAGAAAGGGGAGAGAATATATTTTCTGTCAAATATGAGTAGTATATTTCCTTGCAAAGTGTGTAACACTCCACACTCGCACTCTAATATATTACCGCCTCCCACCCTTACTGGGTTATCTTCGGGCAAAAAGTAAGCACCCAACATTCTACTTGACACAATGCCCTTCTTGTTATAAATCTTTTTGGTCACGGTACCCCACTTGTTACAAACCTTTCTTGTCACAATAGCCTGCTTATGAAAGGATAGTGGGCGAAGTGATTCTGTGCCTGTCACGTAATAATGCATGCACAGCCCATAACTAAAGGAGAGAATTATAGTGGGATCTCAGAAACACTAAAGCAAATAAAAATATTTAAGAAAAACAGGTCTCGTTTTCTCAACTCATGTTTAGTTAAACTCATACATTTAAAGTTAAACACATATAGTTAAGCCTATATAGTTAAACTCATACAGTTAAAGTTAAACACATATAGTTGAGCCTATATAGTCAAACTCATACAGTTAAAGTTAAACACATTCAGATAAACTCGTACGGTTAAACACATACGTTTAAATTTAAATTCACACAGTTTAACTTTAAGTGTATGTATTCAACTTTAACTGTATGAGTTTAACTATATGGGCTTAACTGATGTGAATTTAACTTTAAATGTATGTGTTTAACCGTACGAGTTTATCTGTATGCGTTTAATTTTAACTGTATGAGTTTAACTATGTTTAGCATACTACATATAAGCATTATAGTTTACAATTTGTAGAAATATTAGTCCACTCACATAAGGCATCTCTATGTAAAACACACGTTCATACTCAAATTTCTATTTCTGTCGCCAGCCGAAGCGCAAGAACACAACTCGTTTTGACTTTGGACACGGCATTTCCTTGCCTTCAGAAAAGTCCAACTACCTAACTCCGTCTGCGTACAACTATGGCTTCGATGACGACGACGACAGGTGGTGCTTGAATAATTTTTAAGTCGCTATCGATGCCCATATATTATAATCGTTGTAAAACAGTTGTTCACAAATATTGTAATGGTCCGATTGTCGTTAATGTTAGATGCACGAATCAAAAACTAGTCCAACCATTCTTTTAAATAAACGCAAATCAAAAACTAGTTCAACCATTCTTTTAAATAAACGCAAATCAAAAACTAGTTCAACCATTCTTTTAAATAAACGCAAATCAAAAACTAGTTCAACCATTCTTTTAAATAAACGCAAATCAAACACTAGTTCAACCATTCTTTTAAATAAACGCAAATCAAAAACTAGTCCAACCATTCTTTTAAATAAACGCAAATCAAAAACTAGTTCAACCATTCTTTTAAATAAACGCAAATCAAAAACTAGTTCAACCATTCTTTTAAATAAACGCAAATCAAAAACTAGTTCAACCATTCTTTTAAATAAACGCAAATCAAAAACTAGTTCAACCATTCTTTTAAATAAACGCAAATCAAAAACTAGTCCAACCATTCTTTTAAATAAACGCAAATCAAAAACTAGTTCAACCATTCTTTTAAATAAACGCAAATCAAAAACTAGTTCAACCATTCTTTTAAATAAACGCAAATCAAGAACTAGTTCAACCATTCTTTTAAATAAACGCAAATCAAAAACTAGTCCAACCATTCTTTTAAATAAACGCAAATCAAAAACTAGTTCAACCATTCTTTTAAATAAACGCAAATCAAAAACTAGTTCAACCATTCTTTTAAATAAACGCAAATCAAGAACTAGTTCAACCATTCTTTTAAATAAACGCAAATCAAAAACTAGTTCAACCATTCTTTTAAATAAACGCAAATCAAAAACTAGTTCAACCATTCTTTTAAATAAACACAAATCAAAAACTAGTTCAACCATTCTTTTAAATAAGCGAGGAAAGAAAAAGGAAGAAGGATTTGAAATGCTCTGATTTGTACAACTTCCAATATATGCATTCCTGGCTGAAGGAATTTTTATGACGTTACTGGTCAGTTTTGAATAACGTCGAAAACAACAATAAATACTTTGCTTGCTTGGCTGAAGATAATTTAATGATGTTAAGTGGTCAGTTGAAAACAAAATTCGAATGCAATGATAAATACTTTACATGTCTGGTTGAGAATAATTTTATGTTAAATGGTCTGTTTGTAAAAGTGTCGAATACAATTATAAAATCTATGAATGGAGGGCTGAAAGTAATTGAGCAGTGTTAAATATTTTGTAATGATAAAAACAGTCACAAACGTAATAAACACTTTCATTGTTTGATGAAACAAACGTGCAAGGAATTTCAGTAAAGTATGGTGAAGGATAATTGTAACCAATTAGAAAGTGTTTTACTGCAAACTCTCAATCTAAACCTCATTGTAACCATTTAGAAAGTGTTTTTACTGCAAACTCTCAATCTAAACCTCATTGTAACCATTTAGAAAGTGTTTTAACTGCAAACTCTCAATCTAAACCTCATTGTAACCATTTAGAAAGTGTTTTTACTGCAAACTCTCAATCTAAACCTCATTGTAACCATTTAGAAAGTGTTTTTACTGCAAACTCTCAATCTAAACCTCATTGTAACCATTTAGAAAGTGTTTTAACTGCAAACTCTCAATCTAAACCTCATTGTAACCATTTAGAAAGTGTTTTAACTGCAAACTCTCAATCTAAACCTCATTGTAACCATTTAGAAAGTGTTTTAACTGCAAACTCTCAATCTAAACCTCATTGTAACCATTTAGAAAGTGTTTTAACTGCAAACTCTCAATCTAAACCTCATTGTAACCATTTAGAAAGTGTTTTAACTGCAAACTCTCAATCTAAACCTCATTGTAACCATTTAGAAAGTGTTTTACTGCAAACTCTCAATCTAAACCTCACAATTAGAGAATGCTTTACTGTAAACTCGCAATCGACAATCAAAAAATGACTGCATCCGTTTTATTGGATAAAACAGCAAATGAAATAAAATAATTTAATTAATTTTTGCAATAAGACATTAATTTCAAGAGAATATATTGTAGTAAAATCACTCATTATTTACTGCATTGTGCGGTACGAGGTCTGGATACCATGTAATAGTTTGGTACTGTCATTGAACATTTTCAGAGCGCACTTCTCGACTATATTAGGGTTTCGTGATGAGAATAATTCGGAGTCAGAGAATTCACAAGACGAAGATGAAACCACAGTGAAGTCCCAATTCATCGACATAAAAGACGAGAAGGACGCAGATGAAAAGCCAAAGAAACCACCAAAGTAATGTGGTGACGCTTTTATCCAGTCATTCATTTAGCGTATATCAGTCATTCATCTAGCGTATATCAGTCATTCATCTAGCGTATTTCAGTCATTCATTTAGCGTATATCAGTCATTCATCTAGTGTATATCCGTCTGTCGCTTATCTATCTATCTATCTATCTATCTATCTATCTATCTATCTATCTATCTATCTATCTATCTATCTATCTATCCATCCATCCATCCAGCCAGCCAGCTATCTATCTATCTATCTATCTTTCTATCCATCCATCCATCCATTAATCAATCCATCCATATATCCATATATCCATCTACCTATCTATCTATCTATCTATCTATCTATCTATCTATCTATCTATCTATCAATCTATCTATCTATCTATCAACCGACCTACCTACCTACCTATCTATCTGTCTATCTATCTGGTTGGTGTTCTTCTATCTCTATTTCAATAGATAGCGATTCTATCGGGTTATCAGCCCAGCCATGGAATTATGCTTAAAGTAAAAGACACAATGGCTCTCCCACACAGAATGAGTTTCAAGAAAACAACAATATTAACTAATAAATCAATACTCAGAATTATCTTTAGCTTATATCCACACTCTCGTGTATAATTGTTTGCAACTTACCGAAGTAGTTTAAAGCGGCAAAAAAGAACTAGACGACAACATATTTTATTGAATTAGTATTTATAGAAAGCCATTTTAGACGTATCCGTAAAAATTGGATCAAAATATTTCTACCGTTCGCTGTTCGTAGACAGTTAAGCATTTTTTTTTTCAGAATGACAATACACAGAAGGATACCGGTATCGGTTTATGTCTGCGTGTAGAACAAATTTTAGAGTTCTGTCTTTTTTAAAACATATGAAACTGAATTCCAAATTTGACACCCCACCCCCAACCTTCGCACTCATGATAAATAGTATATTGATTAAAATGTAGTGTTTATTTATCCTTTCGATTAAAGTGTTTTGCTCGTGGATAGTATCGCTCACTGCATGTGTATTGCTTCTCTCTGTGCGTGTTGTATGGATAGTATCGCTCATTGCATGTGTACTGCTTCGCTCTGTGCGTGTTGTGTGGATAGTATCGCTCACTGCATGTGTACTGCTTCGCTCTGTGCGTGTTGTGTGGATAGTATCGTTCATTGCATGTGTATTGCTTCGCTCTGTGCGTGTTGTGTGGATAGTATCGCTCATTGCATGTGTACTGCTTCGCTCTGTGCGTGTTGTGTGGATAGTATCGCTCATTGCATGTGTATTGCTTCTCTCTTGAGAATACGTGTGCGTGCTGCGTGGAAAATCGAAGCGGCTCCACTGTGGGTCATAATTTACTTCCGAAGCAATGTCGGACAGTTTCATATAGATTTCTATTGCTAATATAAATCGGTTTAGGTGTTGTAAAAATGTATTTTGCAGTATTTGAAATTCATCATTATTTATTTATGACTCATTTCTATTCGATTATTTCCTTGCTCATTAAAATTCAGCCGATTCCATGCGAAGATTTTTCCGCAGACCGCCTTTTTCTTGGATTTTTTAACTTCGGTCGTCATTTTAACCATGCTATAAATAGTTTCAGCCTACCGATATTTATCTTTGCTATAAATAGTTTCAGCCTAACGATATTTTAACCTTGCTATAAATAGCTGTAACCTGCCGAAATTTTGACTTTGCTATAAATAGTTTCAGCGTGCCGATATTTATTAATGTCAGTAAAAGGGAGAGCCATTGTGCCTTCAACTAACTAGTCACCAAATCCAAGGAAAACCTGTCTAAGGTGAGAAACTAATTCAAACCTGTCACTGTTTAGAAAAGCCTCCTGGGACGTGTTTTCGGAGAGCGAGTCGGACAAAGGGATCAGTCACTCGGACGCACACACGTGGAAAATAATCAACATGGTCATGCGTTTCATCGCCAGCATTTTTTTCTTCCTCATCGTCCTTGGTAAGAAAAGAAAAAAAATATTTATGTAATGAAAACTATGAATGAAAGTAAATGTCACTTAAAACTTAAAATAAATTAAAAAGTGTAAAAAACGAAAGTATAAAAATAAAAACAAACACTATACTTTCTTCGTATATGTATTTAATTTGGAACTGATTGAGAACAGATTCACACACACTGATGATTTACATTTATCTCGTGACTTCACTTCCGAAACATTCTTTAAATCAAAACTCGCATTTCTGACAAACCGAAATTACCGTTACCGAAGGCAAGACAAACAACACAGAAGGCGAGACAAAAAAACACAGAAGGCGAAATAACAACACAGAAGGCGAGACAAAAACACAGAAGGCGAAATAACAACACAGAAGGCGAGACAACACCTCAGAAGGCGAGAGAAACACTTGGAAGGCAAGACAACAACACAGAAGGCGAGACAACAACACAGCAGGCAAGACAACAACACAGAAGGCGAGACAAACAACACAAAAATCGTAACAAAGAAGCGCACACATGACACGTATGCACTAAACTATGCTATATGAACAAAATACATGCAAAAACTATAGCTACGATGACAAACTCTACCAAAATATGTACTAATTGATAACTGTAATGATAGGGTATATGAATAAAATGTATGCTTGACACTCCAGCCATGACGACAAGTTTCGTGAGTTTATGTACTACTCTATAGTTAAAATGACTACAAATTGTTTGAATATATGTTAACCTACTTAGGCTATAGCTATGACGATACGTTCTGTCGATAAATGTCCTGACCTATACTATAGGGATGGCAATAGACGCTATGAATTGTGTTGTTCTACACTTAATTATGGTGATCCGTTCAACGAAAATAATAGTTCTTTTCTATAACAGCTTTATGTATTATTTGTAATACCCCGTGGAGACAGTTCAATGGTATGCTCTGTGATTATAATGTATGTACCAATTATGACGATAATCGCTAAGATATGGCTTACTCTCTCTCTCTCTCTCTCTCTCTCTCTCTCTCTCTCTATATATATATATATATATATATATATATATATAACTTAACCAACGGTTCCCAAACTTTCGGTTCACTGCTTCCTTAGTATATCAAGATTTCAAGATTTCTTCTACGACTCCCAAAGTCAGAAAACACCGACTAATTGCGTTAATGTTAGTGAGGGTTAGCTTCCTAAATTTGGAATATCCCGCGATGCCCACGTTGGGAGACACTGTACTAAACCCTGTGACCTTATTATATGTATTACAGTAATTACACTATATTAAATTCTGTGACATTATATGTATTACACTATACTAAATTTTGTGACCTTATTATATGTATTACACTATTTATGATCATAGCCTATGATTGTAATGTAAGTATTATGCCATAATTAGGACTACAACACTATACCTATAATTATTACAGTGAGATTATCTATCTATCTATCTATCTATCTATCTATCTATCTATCTGTCTGTCTGTCTGTCTGTCTGTCTGTCTGTCTGTCTGTCTATCATAATGATGATGAACTCCGTAATGTATGTTTTTCTCTGTAAAAATTACGGAAAGGTCTATATGACTATATTATATTCATTACACTATAGTTATGACGAAAATTCAAAACCTATCATGCATCTCGGACATCATAATGAAGACAAGCTATATGCCTATAATGTATGTCTTGTACCGTAACCATAGTGACGAAAATATTAATCTTTTGCATTTAATGGGTCGAAGGTTACGTGGCATTGACTCTTGACCTGTTAACGATATGCAGAATTTCTTTTGCAAGTGAAAGGGTGTTTGTACAGTTTTATTTTATTTCGCTCATTATTTTTTAACGGCTCAATATTTTGAATAATTATCTCGACGGATGACGTAATTGGAATTTGTTAATTTGGTGGCAGAAGTAGTCCAAATAACACCTATACACATAACTGTGTTTAACAGTGCTTGCGGGTTTCAGGATAATTTAATCTTGGAATTGATTCTTATTTTAAACAAACAAACAATATTCCTTGCTACAATTTCTCGCAATTGTTTTTTGTCCCGTGGAATGAGTTATGCAGTTATCGGCCTTACCGTGTTTGTTTGTGCAGTGACTGGCGTGACCTCAAAGATTTCGCTGCTCGTCATGACGTTTAACATCCGGCCGACAAAAAAGAATTTCACTGTGAATGTATCAGGTCACGTTTACGTAGTCAAGAACATGCAGGATGGCCACATGGATCTGCAATGGGTGTGGGCTCTCATGCTGGTCATACTGACCCCGTACGTCTTCACGGCACTGGACGCTTTATGGAAGATCATCTTTAAGAAAACGCGCTCACTCAAAGGCATTCCCCTTCTGACTGTGAGTAGTTACTTTAAATCTAATAAACAAAGGCATTCCCCTTCTGACTGTGAGTAGTTACTTTAAAACTAATAAACAAAGGCATTCCCCTTCTGACTGTGAGTAGTTACTTTAAATCTAATAAACAAAGGCATTCCCCTTCTGACTGTGAGTAGTTACTTTAAATCTAATAAACAAATGCATTCCCCTTCTGATTGTGAGTAGTTACTTTAAAATTAATAAACAAATAAAAGAAAATGAAAGAAAGAGGAAAACAGTCAAAGAAACAAAAATGTAAAGAAATTAACAAAGAAATGACAGATGTTGCAAATTAAGTAAGTAAAAGAAAGATAAACGCAAACAAGCTTAAAGATAAAAAGAAAGAATCAATTAGAAAAAACTTAAAATCAATTAATCACTCATTTGCAGAAAATAATAAGCTAGCAAACAAATAAGCAGGCAAGCAAATATTGAAACAAAATGAAACAAACCTGTGACATCAATGCCACCTAGTTAATGACTATTATTATTATTATTATTAATTAATTATCCATAACTATTTACAATGATGGGAATTTTAATTTATGTTATTAATAAAATATAATTCTCCAGAAGACACCACTTGTCTTTCTCACTTGGCGGATATGCGGGCGCTGTAATCGTTTTCTCTCTTCCACAACATTAAAAACAAAACATTTACCGACACACAATATTTCTGTATGTCGAAAATTTCTTACTAAAGGAGAAGATAAATCCGTTCTTTAATCTATATTTAGCGAACCCCCCTCCACCCACTTTCTTCTCCAACATAAGGTTATAAAAATGTGTAAAAAGGTCATTTCAAATATACCACATATGAATATAATCAAAAGAGCATTGACATTTACATCACTTCACAACAATGTTCAATTAATGCTGGACAATCATTCAGTTTATCCTAGCATAGACATAACCAATCAATTTATCATAAATACATAATTAAGTTCATGGATATCAACACGGAAATGAGAGTAGAGTTTCAGAGAAATAATGAAAGTTAATACACATAACCTGTTCAAAGATGTCGGCTATCACCAGCATGTGTGTCACAATCACGAGGATTGTAACAAGTCAGTCTTTAATATTTAGGCGAGGTCCCACAAGTCTCTTTCAGAGGCACATTGCACAACTGTTCCAGAATCTTTACACACTCTCCAAGCATGCTGTAGAGAATCCTTGAATTTCAAATGCCCTATCAAGCACATCAGGAGGAATTTTCTTGATTTTTCCATGCGTGTTAACTTAACACACCATGAGGAACATCCAAAATAATCTTCATAAAGACCAAACTTAAGCCACAATTTCCACTGTATTAGTAAATTGAATGAAATTCCTATGAATCAACTTACAACAACACATTTTACTGATCGTTGATGACCGCAGAATTCACACACCAATGTAATTTAGTAGAGCACAGTAGCCACCATAGTATGATGTGACAAACGTAAAACAAAAAGGCCTGCCTCTCCTAAGCTAATGAGCAGCTTTATGACCGGATTCGAGTTATGGTCAAATTTAAAATGATAAAATAGAGTACGTTTTCAACCAAGAATCTTCCAGTCCATCCCCAATTGATGATTTTGTTATGAACAAGTGTAAGACTATTAGTCAGAAAAACCAGTTGGAACTGGTTTGGATTGCATCTGCAATTTTCTAGTATTTTCTCAACTCGAGTTGTTTACTCCAACCCTGATACAAAAATACCATCATAAGGAGTGCCCAAGGTCGGATCACTTTAACATTTTAACAATTTATATAACAACTAAATCTTGAAATAGGGATAGGCAAATTTACTCCCCGAATAAAACCAAATCTACAGAAAATCAAAATAAACGGTAACTCAAAACAATAACCGTCACAACAAAACCCCAACGACCTTAACAGAAGTTATCTGCAGACTTCAAGAACACACAAACTGTATTGATGATATTATGTACAAAATAAAGATTCTATTAATGGTTTAATAACATTTTTATTAATGCAACCAAAGGATTTCTTTTTCTTTCGCTCTGGAGTAAGATCATGTATCCAAATGTTTTAATTTCTGTTTTATTTTGAGCTTTGATTAAAAGAAATTATGTTTAATAATATAGCTTAATTTTAATTTTAATTTTCATGTATTTAAGTTTGTTGTTGGGACGCAATTGTTCTGTTGTAGTTATCTAGTTCGTTTAAAGAAGCATGTACTTTGCTTTTTTACAACCGTCTGTGCTCTAAGATGAATATGTTCTGATATTTCAGGTCCTAGTCATAGAGACGTTACACTCAGTGGGTCTGTGTCTGCTGGTCTTCTATATATTGCCAAGTTTCGACCCTCTCATCGGCTCTTTTATGCTTCTAAACGTCGCCTTTTTCCCAGGTCTTATAAAAGTGAGAATATTTCTTATATCGAAGTTAGCACCACACTACCATCACCATCAGCAACTTTATTATATTATCACCACCATTATACCCTTCCCCTCCACATCATCATCACAGATCCATCGTCGTCAACGTCATTTGTCATTTTCAATATCATTGAAAGTCCCATCTATCCTTTTTAGAGAACTGTCACACTAGGATTCCTATCGTGTGCGAAGTTAAAATTTTATACATTCTCTTTGTCAAACATAATTAGCATAAATATTTCTTTTGGACTTTTAATATGACTTGAAACTAGATATTGAAATGTAGTGTGTGTGTGTGTGTGTGTGTGTGTGTGTGTGTGTGTGTGTGTGTGTGTGTGTGTGTGTGTGTGTGTGTGAGAGAGAGAGAGAGAGAGAGAGAGAGAGAGAGAACTTTAGCAAGCAAAATTTCTTTCTTATTAGGTGAATTTCTTAGTTCACCAGCCAATTAGCAGGAAATGCATTTTTTTTGCTTTAACTACCCACTAACCTTTTTAACACTTAGTGTGCAATGTTCTTGATCAAGTATATTTTGTTTAACTATACCTCCCCGACCCTAACTCTTAATTAAGAATAATTTATAAAGCATTCTTCAATCAAACCGCGTGACCTGTTTGTGTTGCACAAGACTGAAATGGACATACTCTGGACTTCACACGACATTACGCAAGTCTTAATTTTTATCTACTCTGAACATAACAGTTAAACATGTTTTGATTTTTACCTACTTTCACCATGACCGTAAAGTTGTGTCTTAATTTTTATCTACTATCAACATGACTGTAAACATGCCTTAATTTTTACGTATTTTCACCATGACCGTAAAGATGTCTTAATTTTTATCTACTATCAACATGACTGTAAGCATGTTTTAATTTTTACCTACTCTCACCATGACTTTAAACATATCTTAATTTTTATCTGCTCTCACCATGACTGTAAACACCCCTAATTCCTATTTAGTCTCACCATAACTCTAAACATGGCTGAATTTCTTTCTGTAGATATTTCAGTCAAAGCCGAAATCACCAGAAGAAAGTAACGTGCAGTCCCTTAACAGTTCCAACAGTAGCGGAATCAGAGCAAAATTTTGCAGGTGTGTTGAAGTCATGTTCAAAAAAATCCTGGCATTGATTATGGTACTCCTGCAGCTTGGTTGCATGGCCGTGTGGATGAGCAGGGCATACGTGAAACTGGATTCGGTGGCACTGACCGCGCTCATTCCAGTCTCCATGATCTTCACTTCGATATCATGGTGGGAAAATTACGTCAGCGGTAAAAGAGTGAGTCCATTTGCCTACGTTACTTTTAGCAGCTGATTTTTTTCTCTCTCTCTGTGTCTCTCTCTCTGTCTCTCTCTCTGTCTCTCTCTCTCTGTCTCTCTGTCTCTCTGTCTCTCTCTCTCTCTGTCTCTCTCTCTCTCTCTCTCTGGCAGCAGTGAGTGGGTCGAAGAGCGAGAGTGAGACAAAGGGGATGTGTGGGTGTTAGGAAGGGGAGAGAGCCAAGAAAATTATCGTCTAAAATGTTGAAATAATGGTAAACTAGGTTACTGCTGAAACTGATTTGCCGTAATTTTTGACCTTGTGACACATGTATTTAGAAAAGAGAAAAGAAAGAAAAATAAAGACAGAAAGGCGAGGAAACGAACACAACATTTTTCTTAAGTTGCAGACCCATATTAATGAGTAGATACAACCTATAACCTTTACAAAATAGCAATATCAATTATATTAAATTTATAGAATGAGAAAACGAATAAAGCGTGAAAGGGAGGAAGTGCCAAAGAATAAAGAGAGCGAGAGCAAGAGATGAAATAGGGACAAATTCAGATTTGACTTCGGAATCTCGATTATGTTTATTTTCAGGAGAAAAAGTACGCTTCTAAACAACCTTCCGGTGAAACGTCGACCCAACCTTCCGGTGAAACGACGACCCTGAACGGCGGGCCCCAAACACCTCCTAAAGCCAAGAAACACAAAGTCACGCCCACAAACTGCTTCACGGCGATCAAACGAAGAATCAAAAAGCGTAGAACCAAGATCATCTTCTTGACGTCACTATGGAAGATCATTCTGACAATAGCCTTTCCAGCCTTGGCATTCGGATACAAAAACGGCAACAACGACTGTTTCTCAGACTTCTTCGTGTTTCACGATGTGCAAACGACTCCTACTCCTCCTCGGACATTCAGACCGACGACGTCGAACAGCAGCATCAATACAACCTATACCACCAACACTTCTGTCACGTCTGTAACTTTTGACGACACGACCTCACCACTGACCTCTACTATAAGAACGACAACAATGTTACCTCAACACGTTTTAGGCGGCGACTGCTCATTATTTGGCTCGCTGACGTATACGGACGACATTCCTTTAAACTGCAACGATTTCTACCCGTTCCTCATGGCGGCAGTCAACATTGGTTGCAGCATCATTTGCTACAAGGTAGAACTCTTACCTGTCTCTTTTGCGCACTCACGAAAACGAAATCTTTAACGATACAATAATGGAAGAGAGAGAGAGAGAGAGAGAGAGAGAGAGAGAGAGAGGGAGAGAGAGAGAAACCCAAAAGATAAATAAACTGTAGGAGGAGTTTAAAAAACCTGTAGTTACTAGACTTATTACTTTCTGTTTATTCCAAATGACGTAATATATTTGGAAATCGCGCATACTCGATTTTTATTGAACACAGCCACACGGTCATTGCCCTATAAGAAGTGAGTACATGGAACACAGCGAACAGCGAATAAGTCAAATTTAAGAGAGTATATTGCACAATAAGAGGTCAGTATGCAGATCTAAGCGTATTGCACAATAAGAGGTCAGCATGCAGATCTAAGCGTATTGCACAATAAGAGGTCAGTATACAGATCTAAGCGTATTGCACAATAAGAGGTCAGTATGCAGATCTAAGCGTATTGCACAATAAGAGGTCAGTATGCAGATCTAAGCGTATTGCACAATAAGAGGTCAGTATACAGATCTAAGCGTATTGCACAATAAGATGTCGTCAGCATGCAGATCTAAATGTATTGTCCAATAAGATGTCAGTATACAGATCTGGGCATATTGCCCAGTAAAATATCAGTTCAGAGAGCTGCGCTTATTGCCCCCATAAAATATATCAACACAGAGTTGAGCTTACTGCCCAGTAAAATATCAGTTCAGAGAGTTGAGTTTATTGCCCAATAAAATATTATTACTTAGAGCTGAGCTTATTGCCCAATAAAATATCAGTACAGAAAGATGAGGTATATTGCCTGATAAAATATCAGTGCACAGAATTGCGATTATTGCTCAGTAAAATATCAGCTCATATAGTTGAGGTTATTGCAGCCAAAATATCAATACAGAGAACTGAGCTTATTGCCCAATAAAATATCAGTACACGAAGTTGAGCTATTTTAAATAGCCCAATAAAATGTCAGTACAGTGAATTGAGTATTTTGCCCAATAAAATATCAGTACAAGGAGTTGAGCTTATTGCCCAATAAAATATCGGTAAAGAGAGCTGAGCGTATTGCCCAATAAAATATCAGTACACGAAGTTGAGCTATTTTAAATAGCCCAATAAAATGTCAGTACAGTGAATTGAGTATTTTGCCCAATAAAATATCAGTACAAGGAGTTGAGCTTATTGCCCAATAAAATATCAGTACAGTGAATTGAGTATTTTGCCCAATAAAATATCAGTACAAGGAGTTGAGCTTATTGCCCAATAAAATATCAGTACAGAGAGATGAGCTTTTTTAAATAGCCCAATAAAATGTCAGTACAGTGAATTGAGTATTTTGCCCAATAAAATATCAGTACAAGGAGTTGAGCTTATTGCCCAATAAAATATCAGTACAAGGAGTTGAGCTTATTGCCCAATAAAATATCAGTGTCAGTAAAAAAAAAAAAAAAGCACCGCATGTTGTTACACACACTACTCCCGACACTTAAGCCTTCGTGTGTATGATAAGGAGGAGACTATTGAACAAAGTTGTTGTTCCATAAAGATTGTTTCTAATGCACTGTAATTGTTTTGATGTTTTTCTATCTTCTTGCATAATTGTTTTCATGTTTTCTCTCTGCTTTCAGTTTGCCAAGTCAGCGTGCAAAGTCCTGCTGCAGATACCTTGCTTTGTAGTACCCCTCATTCTGACCACACCCGTCTCCATCGGTTTGATTATCGGCTCGTACGCAGATCCAAGCTTCTTTCAGACACTGCTGGGATGTACTATAGACTGGGTCGATCTGAAAATATACTGGCTCGGTCCGAACTATGATTTCGGACATTTCCTACTAGATTTTTGTACTGACTACTGGGTGCCTGTCGGTCTGGCTGCCTACGTCAGCCTGCTTTTCATTACTGGTCACGTGTGGAAACCCGGCGTCGAGAGAATGGCGAGGACAGACAAGTTAGTTTTAGTGTCTTGAGATTAGCGCGCAATCGCGTATACAAACACACTCACACATTTGCATATGATACATTTGTACGCACACACATGAACGCACTTGTTCACATATTCTTGTACGCACACATATGAACGCACTTGTTCACATGCACTTGTATGCACACATATGAACGCACGTGCTCACATATACTCGTATGCACACATATGAACGCATTTGTTCACATACACTCGTACGCACACATATGAACGCACGTGTTCACACACACTTGTTCACATACACTTGTATGCACACACATGAACACACTTGTTCACATACACTTGTACGCACACATATGAACGCACTTGTTCACGTACACTTGTATGCACACGGACAAACATGCACTTGGACATATACATACATGCCATGCAACAATGGAAATCTCTCTATATATATCTATCTGTCTATCTATCTACCTACCTATCTATCTATCTATCTATCTATCTATCTATCTATCTATCTATCTATCTATCTATCTATCTATCTACCTACCTACCTACCTACCTACCTACCTACCTACCTACCTACCTACCTACCTACCTATCTATCTATCTATCCAGCCAGCCAGATAGATAGATAGTCCTCTTCCATCAAGAAAATGTTTGGGCTTTTTGTCTCTATATTTAGTTATATTTGTTCCACAGGATTTTCTCGAAATCGCTGTACTGTGGAGTTCTTTTGGATCAATCCATACTTCTCAACAGACGCCAGGATGAAGATGATCCATTGGAAAATAGGGTATTTTAGTTTTTGACTCTCGAATCAGTTAAATAATAATATTGTAGACTAATAATCTAAATTGAATAACAGACAGGAAAAGAGAAGTAAATCGTGTGTGTGAAAAAGCTTGATCATTAACAGAGGTTAGAATATTACCTTCACTATGTTGCAAGAAATCCTTATTGCCAGCAGTTTTTGTACGTGTAAAAGTTTGCATACTTGAAAGCGTCAACGTACGCACGTGTCTGAGTGTAATATAGATTAACGAGATTTAAAAGTGTGTAAGATAGATTAAAGAGATTAATTAGTGTTTAAGATTGATTAATGGGATTTGAAAGCGTGTAAAACAGATTAACGAGATTTAAAAGTGTATAAGATAGATTAAAGCGCTTTAAAAAAAAATGTATAATACAGTTTTTTTTATAAGGATTTCAAAATTTGTAAACTAGAGTTAAGAGATTTAAAAGTGTGAATGACAGATGAAAGGGATTTAAAAGCGCATAATCTAGATTAAAGGGATTTAAACTCGTGTAAGATAGATTTATTGCGAAAGTGTGTAAGATAGCTTTAAGGGATTTTAGAGTGTATAAGCTAGATTAAAATAATAATATTAAAATAAATAAATCCATAAACAAAAAAATAGATTTTAGAAAGTCCGTTAATTTCTTTCTTTTTGGAGTATCGTACGGCCAGCCCTTAACTCTTCGTGTACTTGTGTTTCATCTAGACGGAGGGAAAATGGATGGAGGCGGAAGAAGTCCAAGATCTAGGTAAATTCAATCTGGAAGAAGCACGCTCACGTTTACGTAAGGACACGACACCTTTCATTTACATTTGTGCCACCATGTGGCACGAATCCGAATCCGAGATGATTATGATGCTCAAATCTGTGTTCAGGTAAGATGGCTGTTGAGTGTGCAGTTTTACATAGGACAATCAGTAGTAGTATTCTTAATCATCGGGTACATGCAGCGTAAAATTCATGTAAAATAAAAAGTCTATCTATCTATCTATCTATCTATCTATCTATCTATCTATCCATCCATCCATCCATCCAATTGAAACGTATTGTTAAATATTTCATTATTTAATTTGAAGTGTCGCTTATTAAACAACAAAGCTGTTACCCCCTCCTCTGGAAATATATATTATGATTTATTGGGGAAGACATCGATAAGCACAAAAAAAATGAACATTTGTATATATTGTAAGTAAGTTGTTAACAGTTTTCTTTAAAAAATATTCTTCATTATTTTCTCCCTTTACAGACTAGACGCTGATCAGTCCGCCAGAAAGAACGCAGAGCTGTTTTTTAATGTCACTGATCCTGACTACTATGAATTTGAAGGTAAGGATAATAATATCAATGATTTTGACATTATAAATTTAACAATATGGGACAATAATATCAATGCTTTTGACATTATAAATTTAACAATACGGGACAATAATATCAATGCTTTTGACATTATAAATTTAACAATACGGGACAATAATATCAATGCTTTTGACATTATAAATTTAACAATACGGGATAATAATATCAATGCTTTTAACATTATAAATTTAACAATACGGGACAATAATATCAATGCTTTTGACATTATAAATTTAACAATACGGGATAATAATATCAATGCTTTTGACATTATAAATTTAACAATACGGAATGTAGACATTTTTATCCTGACTACTTTGAATTTGAAGGCAATATAATCTATTTTACTGTTTATTTATTATAAATTCGAAATTAAAAGTGAATCATTAACCCTGATAATTATAAATGCGAAATTAAGAAAATTAGATCTTACTGTCTAGGAGTTGAATTTAAAAGAAAATTAAATGCAGGGTTCTTTATTCTACGTCGTCTTACGGGGTTCGGGTTTATTCTGTCTCGTACAGATATATAAGACAGAGTTAAGAAAACACAATCAGATATAATACTGAAGACGGAGTTAAGAAAACACAATCAGATATAATACTGAAGACGGAGTTAAGAAAACATAATCAGATATAATACTGAAGACGGAGTTAAGAAAACATAATCAGATATAATACTGAAGACAGAGTTAAGAAAACATAATCAGATATAATATTGAAGACGGAGTTAAGAAAACACAATCAGATATAATATTGAAGACGGAGTTAAGAAAACACAATCAGATATAATACTGAAGACGGAGTTAAGAAAACATAATCATAATTATAATTTTATGGTCTAAACAATTTTAAAACTATAGTGAACTTTGTTTTTATAAAGTGTTTCCAAACTAGCTCTTGTTTACGACTGCGTTCAAGTTTGGCAATGAATGTTATTTTGAATTTGAAATGAATAAGTAGATATTGCATATCCGGATATCTATGAATTTGAAATGAATAAGTAGATTTTGCTTAACTGAAAACTATGAATTTGACAAGGAGAAGTAGACATCTTTTCACCTGAGTGCTGTAAATTTGAAAATGAAAAAGGTCAAAATCAAAATAATTTATTGATTGTTATGAATTAGAGATGGACTAAGCAGTGGTCAAGGCTAGCTATAATGAACCTGAAGATAACATAACGAACATCATTGACCACACTATTATCAATTTGAAATGGGAAAAACATCCATTACCCATCCTGAGTAATAAGAATTTAAAATAACAAACGAACATATGAATATCATTATCGTCGCCGCCGCCACAACCACAGTCACCATCATCGTTGTCGCAATTATTATCATTATCGTTGTTATCGCTATTATTATCATTATCGTTGTTATAGCTATTATTATTACTTTCAGCGCATATATTTTTTGATGACGCTTACCAAAGTCACCTGGAGACTGAACACGACTACACGGTCAATGACTTCGTCAAGCAGCTGGTCAGAGTCGTGGACACAGCCGCAAGGTGAGAGATAACTCTAATAGTAGAAACAGAACTATTACTTTTCTCGCCATTAGATATTGAATGAATATAGTTTTTCATAAGGTAGAATCGCTCCACTTTGTTAGCAAAATATAAATACTGAGAAAGAACTCTTTCATATGATAAACAGAACTTGAATTATAGTTTACTGTGACGTTTAGTCGGAAGATGGGCCAAATGTTAATTCTTCACCATGCTGGGCTTCCTGTAACCTTAGTCTGCCTTAGTCTTTTGAAAGGAATTTGTTTGATGAGGGCCTAAGAGAAATCAGCCACGGTAACAAAATGTTTTACTTCTATCCTCGTTCGTGCTGTTTTACAACCTAGAGATGGTAAAATGACCAAACCTACCAACTTTAATTGATTATATTCTCTTCTGTCTTCATTCGTTCTGTTCACAAGCCAGAGATGGTAATCACCAAAACCAGCCGAGGTGGCAACACATTTCAGACTTTAAATGATTGTTTTCTTTTACATTCTCATTAGTGCTGTTCACATCGCATTTCAGACTTTAAATGATTGTTTTCTTTTACATTCTCATTAGTGCTGTTCACAACGCATTTCAGACTTTAAATGATTGTTTTCTTTTACATTTTCATTAGTGCTGTTCACAACACATTTCACACTTTAAATGATTGTTTTCTCGTTAGTGCTGTTCACAACACAGAGATGGTGATCCCTAAGCCGACCAAGATACCTACACCTTATGGCGGCCGTCTGCGGTGGAAGCTGCCTGGCGGGAATTATCTCATCGCTCATCTCAAGGACAAGGCCAAGATTCGACACAGGAAAAGGTGGAGCCAGGTACGACTAATTTAACGAAATGAAATCAAAGCTTTAAAAACTTTATCGGAAATTTATAAGAATGCAAGGTTGGATGAATCATTTCTGGTTTTGAGCTTGAATGAATCTATTCCTCATATGGCTAGACGTATTGAAAATAAATATATGATAGTGGAAACAGTCCGCTAGACGTATTGAAAATAAATATATGATAGTGGAAACAGTCCGCTAGACGTAGTGAAAATAAATATATGATAGTGGAAACAGTCCGCTAGACGTATTGAAAATAAATATATGATAGTGGAAACAGTCCGCTAGACGTATTGAAAATAAATATATGATAGTGGAAACAGTCCGCTAGACGTAGTGAAAATAAATATATGATAGTGGAAACAGTCCGCTAGACGTAGTGAAAATAAATATATGATAGTGGAAACAGTCCGCTAGACGTAATGAAAATAAATATATGATAGTGGAAACAGTCCGCTAGACGTAATGAAAATAAATATATGATAGTGGAAACAGTCCGCTAGACGTATTGAAAATAAATATATGATAGTGGAAACAGTCCGCTAGACGTATTGAAAATAAATATATGATAGTGGAAACAGTCCGCTGATTTACAGTTTTGGAATGCTATTTAAAATGTTTACATTTCCATTGTACCCAAAGCTATTAAAGTACCACGGCCTTGTAGTTTTATTATCTTAGATGATACTCGAGACTTTTGAAATAAATTAAAATAATATTGTTTTGAAACAACTTGATAAAAGCACACATGTTAACTTATAGCTAGTTTTTAAACTTTTATTAAACAAATAATGCATTAGTTTTACCGCCATTGTGACGTCTGATATAGGTACTGCATGATATTAAATAAATCTTAAAACTCCATGTTATGTCGATGAATTAAAAGATTATTTTGTTTATTTTAAAATTCGCATTCTTTTGTTTATTGATTCTTCGATTTAGGTTGATAATAAATCGTTTTAAACGTTGCAGGATTCTAAAGTATAAGCCGTAATCTTGAAACTATAGTTGTTTTTCAGTTGAAGGATTCTAAAGTATAAGCCGTAATCTTGAAACTATAGTTGTTTTTCAGTTGAAGGATTCTAAAGTATAAGCCGTAATCTTGAAACTATAGTTGTTTTTCAGTTGCAGGATTCTAAAGTATAAGCCGTAATCTTGAAACTATAGTTGTTTTTCAGTTGAAACAATTAATACTTTGATGACGAGTTCGTGCAATTAGATAAGGACATTTTAAAGTTTAGAATCATTCAGCTGACTTTATCCCAGGTCTTTCTACACAAACGAAAAGAAAACAAAACAAAACAGGGCAGTTACTTCCAAAGAAAGCAGCAAAAGCATGCGACTAAATCCCACAATTACCAGACAACGGTACAAATGACACCCTCCCCAACTCATGACTTATTCCTTCTCAGTACTAACCTGCAGTTCTTGGGATGAGTGCAAAGTAAACTAAAAATTTTTTTTTTTGGTAGTAAATTGACATCGTTTGAGTTACAGGCGCATGAGTTCTATAGATTGTTAAATCTGTAGACTAGTATAGATGACACATTACGATTCTCCTTTTTTACGAATATCTTCCTCTGCAGCGAAATACCTCTAACATTTTTTCTAAAGCGAAATGCCTCTTACATTTTCCCCTAAGGCGAAATACCTCTTATATTTCCCCCTACAGCAAGATCCCTCTTACATCTTTCACTACAGCAAATAAATGCCTCTTACATTTTCTCCTACGCAAAATGCGTTTAACATTCACACTATAGCGTAATGCCTCTTACATTTTCCCCTATAGCGTAATGCCTCTTACATTTTTTCTACAGCAAAATGCCTCTAACATTTACCTTACAGCGTAATTCCCCTTAAATCTTTCTCTACAGAGAAAATACTTCTCACATTTACCCTACAGCAGGGGTGCACAAACATTTTAGGCCAGAGGGCCAAATTTCCAATTGATAGTGCGTGGAGGGCCGCCACAAGGATGGCTCAGTAGAAAAAACAACACAAATAATGAAATAATGTGCTTTACATTTGTAATAATGGTAACAACCAAAAGTCCTCCAGGGGCCACATATAGCCCTGTTTCGGGCCGCGGTTTCAGCACCCCTGCCCTAAAGCAATATGCCTATCACATTTCCCCAATATTCGTCCAGAATTTGCGTATTTGGCAGTGTCTGTCAGAGTTTCAAGTATATAGATTTTTAAAGACATGTCTGTTTATGAAAAAAGACAACAATCTCTTGCCTGCAGGTGATGTACATGTACTATTTCCTGGGGTACAAGCTCATCAGCTCGCCCGAGCTCTCTCTGGAGAGTAAGAGAGTCCGGGCCAACCACACCTTCCTGCTGGCTCTGGACGGTGACGTGGACTTTCAGCCCGAGGCCGTGCAGATCCTTGTGGACAGGATGAGGCAAAATGCACAGTTGGGTGCGGCCTGTGGACGGATCCACCCGATTGGATCAGGTAGGCAGATCTCGGTAGCATGTTTTACTCACTGGAGTAGGGTTTAGCAAACATATCTTTTTGCCCCCTTTGTGTCTGGATTACGGGTGTATTTTATGTAGCTACTAATCAACAAACAGCATACATGTATATGTGTGTAAACTCTTATTCATCTCTAGCGTATTTGAATATAAATGAAAAATATTTAGCTGTCATGCTTTCTTGGACATCAGCTGACTTTGCACGATGGATTTCATTTGAGGAAAAAAAATGTCGTGCTTGGGTGATATAGTGTAGGATTTGGAGTTTGGGTATTCTGGATAAAGATTGTATGTCCTGCTGAAATCTACTATCATACATTTATTCGACGTCATCTAGCGAGTAAACTCCCTTTGATGTGCGAGAAGAAGTGTTGACGTACGAGAACGCTCCTAACAGTGAAATACGAACGTCTGCAATGGTCGATTTAAAGCAATCTTTAAAATGTGACGTCATCTGAGTACAATGACGTATTACACGACAATTAGATCGGTAAGCAATGGAAAATGTACATTAGGTGAACTGGCAAAATTTAAAAGGTTAACAGACAAATAATAGACTCAGTAAAAATTATCGTTTAAATTACCGATTAGTTGATTAACTCTTTGAATGACTTACTGGATGCGTGAATGAGGTCCTGCTTGAAGTGATACTTTTTACACATCTTTCTATCTTCTTGGATAGTCTTAAATTTTAAAACTATAACATATATCTAGAGCACACGTGTCGTACAGGTTATACCTAGTCTTAATTGTATACAGGTCTGTCTTAAAAATAAGTCAATTTCCTTCAACACTTACATGCACTTTTGCATACAGATCAGAATGACGCATGCGTACGAGATATTATTTCGATTACGTCATGAAAAAACGTTCTTATTATACATTATCAATTTAATTTATTTTTTGAAAATCTTAGGTCCAATGGTGTGGTATCAGAAATTTGAGTATGCAATCAGCCACTGGCTGCAAAAATCTACAGAGCACGTTCTGGGCTGTGTGTTGTGCAGTCCCGGATGTTTCTCGCTCTTTCGTGGCTCTGCTCTCATGGACGACAACGTTATGAAGCGCTACACAACGCCTCCCACAGAGGCACGCCATTATGTGCAGTACGATCAAGGTGTGTGGTACATTAAGATAGTACGTCCATACATAAAGCCTCCCATAGAGACCTGCCCTTACGTGAGCACGATCAAAGTGTGTGGTACATTATGTTATTTGTCTAAATCCAACGACATACACGATCCTTTCATTATGTCATTTACGGTACAGAACCATATTTTATTGCATAAGTTACAGTACCATATTTTACTTATACACACCATTCCTCTAGTCTTTCCAGTGTCTTTATGACTAGGTTGTGCATAGCATAGTATGTCAGCTATTTCATGCATTCGCCTTCTGCCTATGCAACTCCCGCCATAATCTTTCCATTGACCATTATGATCAAGGTGTGTCTAAAACGTCCTTAAACTGCAGAACATGTGACTTCCTTAAGGTAGAAGGTTACCATAATATTTAAGTGAGCTGGCAAAAGTAAAAAAATACGGTATTTCGGATAGATTACCTACTGTCCACGATAATTTGTGTATAATAAGATTTTTCATAAAACTATTCTTTTAACATTTAAATTCATATACTTCTATTTAGACGAGGACCACACTACACAAATACAGACGTTGGCTCATCATAAAACTTGATTTTTTTTCTTTTATTTAATCTCTCTCATGTAAAGTGACCTTAATTGCTAATGATATCTAATCGTGGAACTGAAGTATGTAGCCGGGGTCTTGATATCTGTGACATAATAGCTTGATTCATTTATCACATTTATGTAGCAAGAAGCGTACACACATACGTGACGTTCATCCTGAATGAATGTTGAATATTTCATTTGAGAACAAACAACATATTTGTACATTATGAAATGCCTAAGGTTCATAGGATTTTATTCATATTTCTGATCCGTTTAAATGGGAATAGAGTCATATGTAATAAAGCTCTTTCGTATATAACGTCACAATGTACTAGACAATAATGACATATACGGGAACTTTCATCTACAACTATGCTGATTTGTCCAGGTGAGGACAGGTGGCTGTGTACGTTGCTGCTGCAGCAGGGCTACCGTGTGGAGTACTGTGCTGCCTCTGACTCTTTCACCTTTGCGCCGGAAGGTTTTTATGAGTTCTACAACCAGAGGCGGCGTTGGACCCCGTCCACCATGGCCAACATCATCGACCTTCTTGGGGACTGGAAGAGCACAACCGAAAAGAACCAGGACATTTCCTTCCTCTACGTTCTTTACCAGCTCATGCTCCTGGTCTCTGGCTTCATCACTCCCGGCACCATTTTCCTTCTGATCGTCGGTTCTATCTCTACATCCACCAATGGTGACATTCCGCTATACGCCAGTATCATCATCAATGTCATCCCAATTGCAATCTTTGTTTTGCTGCTATTCAAAGCAGATGCGAAAACACAGGTGAGGGATTGTGTGAGTGCAAAGTTATCTCTCTATTCAGCAAAAAGTATTGAATACAGTCTCCAGAGATTATGCAGTTGAAATTATCTATCCTTTATTCTGGAGAGTCCATTGTTAACAGCGTTACTTTATTCCTTTTAAAAAGAATATACTTCCTCTTTTTCTTTTTCTTCTTCTTCTTCTCATTATTATTACTATTATTATTAAAGCATTTTTCAGGAACTGAACCCTCAGCAGAACCAATGTCTTGGAATCTTGCCATGATTCAGGGAGATCCAAGTTTTACGGAGAATGTAGGCACTTTCGAGGAGTGCTGCTTTTAGTAGAGTCTCTGGTATTCTGATAGTTTATTCCGATAGCCTTCTAACTCATTATCATCATCATCATTATTATTATTATTATTATTATTATCATTATTATTATTATTATTATTATTATTATTATTATTATTATTATTATTAAGCAAGGATTGGTGTTTAGGTTTTAATGAAAATTACTAAGAAATAATGTTTATATAGACGTTTAATTGAAGACAACTATACGAGTTTTGACATCACCCAAAACCAATGAAAACTATTCACAAAACAATCCATACACCACTCAAACTTTTGTAAATTGTTCACATTTGCAATCTACACACCATCTCTCAAACTTGTCTAAATTGTTTACTTAGCTCTCGACACACCATCTCATCTCTCAAACCTGTCAAAACTGTTTACTTAGCTCTCGACACACCATCACTCAAACCTGTCAAAACTGTTTACTTAGCTATCGACACACCATCACTCAAACCTGTCAAAACTGTTTACTTAGCTATCGACACACCATCACTCAAACCTGTCAAAACTGTTTACTTAGCTATCGACACACCATCACTCAAACCTGTCAAAACTGTTTACTTAGCTATCGACACACCATCACTCAAACCTATCAAAACTGTTTACTTAGCTCTCGACACACCATCTCAATCAGCGCAGTATGAAATAGTTGAGTTGCCCATATCGATAACCGACAAATATATTTACCACGGAACCCACCTTACGCCACAATAATACAGTATCTTGTTAATTTTGATGCAAAACCAGTTAAGATCAGATAAGTTAACATAATATCATCAGCATGAAATGCAGGTAAAAAATTTCCACGAACCAACAGAATGACGAAAAGAAAATCAGCAAAGATAAAGATCATCAATAATAAAAAAAATATTAAAACTCCAACAACAGAATCAATAAACAACCTAACAGCAACAGTTAAAACAATAACAAAAAGAAGAACAGCAATAAAAAAAATAATAAAAACTGCAGTCCAAACAACAACAAAATAACAAAACTACACACCAAAGCAACAAAATAACAAAATAACAACAATACAGACAAAAACAACAGAAATAACAAAAGCAAAAGATCAAAACAACAACAAACAACACATCAGTACAACAAAAAGAACAATTAAAACAAAGGAAAACATAAGAACAGTACTAGATATACAATAACAAAAAAGAAACAACAAAACCATCACCAACACCACCATAAAAAATTACAATGGTATGAACAGAAAAAAAAATCCATTAAATAAAAAATCTCAGTTAAATTCTTCTCTTGACTGACGGCAGTTGGGCTACGCAGCCATCTTGTCGCTGGTGTATACCGTAATTATGATGTTGGTGCTGGTGGGCATGATCAAGCTAGCGGCAGACAGCGGCATCTGCTCAATCTCCACAATTTTTCTCGTGGGTGTGGCGTCGATCTTCGTCATCACGGCCCTACTACACCCCATGGAGTTCCCGGCATTGCTGCACGGCTTCCTGTACTTCCTGTCAATTCCATCCATGTCGATGTTGTTATTGTTGTATTCCCTGGGAAACCTTCACGTCGTGTCCTGGGGAACTAGAGAGGTATGGCGCCGGGGTGTAAATGTTCCGATATATGGCAATGTTGATTTTCTTGTGTATGCATGATTTAATTGTGGTATTTTTATTTGTATACATGGGTAGACATACACACACGCACTCACACATGCATATATACTATTAATTTATTCTCTGAGTTCATCTGTGTCTGCATTTGTATATAAATGATTGAATACTGGGTTTACAGCCAGTTTTATGAGTCTGATTGAGTGAGCGTGTTCGAATTTATTTGTTAAAAGTTTCTTACGTCTCTTAATTATAATATTCTTATCATGTGCATGAATGGTATATAGCTCACTCACTCACTCACTCACTCACTCACTCACTCACTCACCAATATAAATTTATAATTTCTTGTAATCATTTATTTGAAAAGCCTTTTCCTTTTCTTTAATTACTGATCTTTGTACTAACCTATTTGATAATCATTTAACAGTAACATCAAGACGTTTATAATTAACATTCGCTTTTTACTGATCTTTGCACTAACTTACTAATAATCATTATTTAATTTATCAATAACATCAAGACATTTATAATTAACATTTGCTTTCTTTAGTTATATTAAAGCAGCATCAACTAATGTTTATTCATATAAACCAATTACTGTGCTTTATTATAGTTGAGATGTGCTGTACTCAAAGGCAAGTAAAGAGACCAGACCTGTACATTACATCCGGATAATATTCTTCTTAAAATTTTTACCTTCAAACCTGAGAAGATTTCCATATTTTCAAGAATGGAAAATGTAGAAAGTATAGAATTCGTTGCTCGGTCAGTGAAGTCAACGGAACACTTAAGTCACACCACGCTATGTGTTTATCCGACGTCAGAGACTAAATGCGTCTTTCAAATTTTATTTCCAAGGTCAGAGACTAAATGCGTCTTTAAAATTTTATTTCCAAGGTCAGAGACTAAATGCCTCGTTCATATTTTATTTCCAAGGTCAGAGACTAAATGCGTCTTTCAAATTTTATTTCCAAGGTCAGAGACTAAATGCGTCTTTCACATTTATTTCCAAGGTTCAAGGTTATTGATGTGCATGCACTAAGAGTTTATATTTCACATTTTATCATCCTTCAATCATTCCAGAATCCATGGCGTCGGAAATGGGCAAAGCAGACGGATCCTCCATTAGTGAATCTGCCTTATATCATTAAACCGAGCGTCTCTCACGTAAATATGTGCTCCAGACGCTCTGTCGGGCACGCATTTAATTTTTTGTGATGTATTATCTCATGGCCAAATATTTATATTTTGTAAGCATTTTTTCCCAAGGCATTTCCTGCTGCCACCACCTGGGTTTAGTGTATTTATAAGGGAAATAACCCAGCTCCAAACCAGAATTATCTACCCTTACCTGCAAGTGCTTTTTCACTGTATACTGATTCTCTCCCTACGTTCCTCGACCAATTCCCACCCACACCTTTGTAGCGCGCTAGAAAACCTGCTTTGTAAGAATACGCTTCAGTCATAATAAACGTGTATTAGGTTACGTTTTAGTAACTTGGCAGTGGTGTTATAGAAAATTATAACCAAATGCAGTAATTCTCACCAAAGCCGTAGACTTGATAGCACCAATGCAGTGCCATAGAAACATACAACCATACTCAACAGTTCTTACCAAAGCCGTAGTCTGTTAGTGACATACAACAAATATTTTTTTTAGCAATATCGTATTGAGAGTATAACATCCACCACGTTTTCTGTTAGCCTGTCATTGTTGATGATTTCGCTGAGGAGGAAAATTCCATCAATTGTTTGGTTAATTTATCCCAGTTGACCGGTTTCGTTGAGCGGGAACCGTCACGAATATTTTCTGTTTGGCGGTTTTGTGAAAAAGTCGTATACCTGAAAGGGACTCTAAACGCATTTATCGAAAGCTCACTAGTACTAAAATATGATATGTCAATGTCACACGTACATACAATACTTTTACAATTTTCTACCTTCTAGACGTAACAGAAAACGTTGTTATCAAACAGTCTTTTTTTTGTGCTAAAGTTCTTTAAATGTTGTTATTCCCATGAGCATTATAACGCCATGTGCACTTGGTATGTGCGTGAATCAGTACGATTGAGCTGCAACAAACATTTATAATATTCGTTAGGTTCTTTCGTTCAGTGAACATCAAGGTTAGGATTACACAACTAGTCATAATTGTAACTAGATCTTTGTACTACTAACCTTAATCCTAACTAGAAGTTTACACCACTAACCTTGATCCCAACTAGAATTTTGTACCATCAACCTTGACGTTAAGTAGAATTTTGCACTACTAATCTTGATCTTAAGTAGAGCTTTTGTACTACTAAACTTGATCATAATTACAGTTTTGCACTACTAATCTTGATCCTAACTGAGCTTTTGTACTACTAAACTTGATCATAAATACAGTTTTGCACCACTAATTTGATCCTAATTAGAGCTTTGTGCCTCTAACCTTGATCTTAACTGAAGCTTTGTACCACTAACATTAATCCTAACTAGAGCTTTTTACCCTAACCTTGACCTTAACTAGAGCATTTTAGCCTAACCTTGATCCTAACTAGAGCTTCTTACCCTAACCTTGATCCTAACTAGAGCTTTTTACCTTAATCTTGACCTTAACTAGAGCTTTGTATCACTATACTACTAACCTTCATTCTAACTAGCGCTTTCTACCACTAACTTTAATCCCAATTAAAGTTTTGCACTGGCTTACACTGACATAGTTTACATTGACATAGTTTACACTGACATAGTTTACACTGACATAGTTTACACTGACATAGTTTACACTGACATAGTTTACACTGACATAGTTTACACTGACATAGTTTACAGCTTTCAGCTTTCTTTATCACCTTGGCTATCTTTCTCATTTTAATTTTTATCAACTTTTATTTTTTGTATCTGCTTTTACAAAACCCTACGCTTAACATTAAAATTCGATTTTGTTTTTAACAATTGATTGTATTCAGTGCATAAATAATTTCTTTGTTCTTCGTGTGTTGGTTTAGCTGAATAAAAGAAAACCTGTGTTTTAATGTTTTTATAATGAACGTTTTCTTCAGTGCAATATAAAGCATTGTTATCTGTGAAGGTAAGATTATTTTTAAGTGTTTAATATACAAGCACGTTAGAATTTGAGGTGAGTCGCATGCATAGTTTTGAGTATAGCATCGTGTTTTTGTTGATACTACTTTGCCTGTGTAGGCCAACAGCCATTTAATAAGATTAGCTTTAAAACATTTACAATTAGGTGAAAAAATCGCAAACAGTAACAAAATTACTGAGGGATTGTGACTATAAAAATGAGTTAAGTAATAGAGTAATGAACGTAGACTACAAAAGTACTGAGGGATTGTGACTATAAGAATGAGTTAAGCAGTAGAGTAATGAACGTAGACTACAAAGATAAACGTTGAAATGAAGGAACGTTTAATTGTATACAACGCACTAACACTAACAGATTTGTTATGCATCGTCCATATTACATTAGATATATTTATAATTCATCCTTTACAATCAACTACTGACATTTATAAAATGTCCTTTGCAATCATCTACTGACATTTATAAAATGTCCTTTACAATCGGCTACAAACCTTTATAAAATGTCCTTTGCAACTGGCTACAGACCTCTATAACATGTCTTTTACAATTAACTACAGACCTCTATAACATGTCTTTTACAATTAACTGCAGACCTCTATAACATGTATTTTACAATCAACAGCAGACCTCTATAACAAGTCTTTTACAATTAACTGCAGACCTCTATAACATGTCTTTTACAACCAACAGCAGACCTCTATAACATGTATTTTACAATCAACAGCAGACCTCTATAACATGTCTTTTACAATCAAATGCAGACCTTTATATCTTCAGATCTTTGCAACATGACATTTACAGAAAACAGAAGATTTTTGTAAATTGTCCTTTACGGCAAACCAGTCGTATATAACATGCAGTTTACATTAAACCGCATACCTTTGTAACATTTAAAGCTCAATAAACATTATGCATTGTAATTTGTATAGAGATATGCCGCTTTCACCAAACAAAAAGCATTTGTTATGATAAAACTCCAAACAGTAAGCATAATATAAAATTTACTCTTTTACTAGAAACATATTTCTTACAAAATAATATAATAAAGAGCATAGACTAAATGTATGCTTTTATTATTGACATATTGCGTACAATATATATCTGTTGCTATCGCACCTTTCTAATTCAGACCTTCAGTGCAATAAATAATAATTACTCGAAATTGTTCTTCAACTTTTCAATTGTAATTGAACAACGTTTACTATAAACTGCCTTTTGTAATTCTTCCCCTCTATGCGTATTTCAATCAAAAATAGTACAGTTATTTTTTGTCTCGCTCCCCAAAACAGCAATCTTACATTTTGGCACACTGAGATTAATTTTGTTTACAAAATATTTTTTCGCTGCATTGCAATAAAACCTCTACATGTTCTTCTTAATCACTGCCACTGTAACAAAATACTAATATTATATAGCCAGAGAATCGAATTTATGTCTCTATTTTTATTTTTAGCATATTAAGTCTTTAGCCTTTAGAACTTAATTTTGCTTTTTCAATAAATAAAAACACACTCTTACGAACATATAATGTCAACACGTGCATATGGTCTTCCTGCAAGCAAACAACGCCTCGGTGCTCCACTGACCACTGCAATAACTGTAAACATTTCCTCATACCACGTGATAATGTTCAAAACACTATAAGAACACGATATGTTTTTAGTAATGTACAAAGGAATTCAAACCAGCGAACAGTTAAAATCTACATGACCGAGTCTTTCTCATATCTCCAGGTCAAGTCAGCTGCTCCACCCCCTCAACAGCAGCATCAGAAAGAAAAGCCGGAGCCGAAACAGAAGCCCAACATCTTACGTGACACAATTGCGCGACTCGCTGACACACACAACGCCACATCCGACTACGCTTTCTCCTTTGGCAATCTCTGCCGCTGTTTCTGTTGTCCGAAAGAAACTAATCCCCAAGACATCAAGTTCAATGCCATCATCCAGTCGCTCAATGACCTGGACAGCAAGGTCACAGAGCTGACAATGGCTTCTGTTGGTGGAGACAGTCTGCGCGATATCAGCGAATTGCCTGGAGATACAACCCTCGCTTCTCGGCATGAAAATTTCTCAGCTGCTGCTGACTTTTTTGTGGGAGCCGGGGAACAAAAAGGTAATGCAATCGTTTTTATTAGTAGACCTCGTTCACACATTTCTCCAATCACGTGTTATGCCATTTATGTGAAAAAAAAAAAGATTCGGCTTATTCCCCCCCCCCACACACACACACCATTTTATAACAGTACTGAAACTGTCTTTTGAAAAGTTGTTGATCTCTCTCTTTCTTTACTCGTGATGATGAAAAGATTTCAGTTCTTACACTTCTTATCTACCCTTGGATACAATTAACCATGATATATTGCTCCATCATCATCATCATCATCATCATCATACTTTTGGTATCTATGGTATTTTGTCTTGGCTGGAATTACATCTTAAAGAAAACAAATTGTGTCAGAAAATGGTCAGCATTCCAGTCCAGAAATCCTTGTTATGGTGTTCCACAGGGCTCTGGTCTCCGACCGATGCTATAAAATTTAGATTCAATATTGTAAATTATTATTTCTTTGTCCCAACTGATTAAATCAATTTGCCCGGCAGCTTTCACAAGCCAATTCTACCTTCAACCAGTGTTCCTTCCTAGGCAAATATTGCATTCATAGTTCTAGCTCCCCAGACCCACTAGATACCGTAGGCTTTGGTCTGCCATCCTGACAAATGTTCTAGCACTATTTAAAATTAATGTGAAAGTGCTTAAGCGCAGTTCGAATCAAAAGATAATGAATAATTCTTTTCACTTACTGATTTATTAATAATAATTTACACGGAAGGTTGCTGCCAGTTTTGTTTTTAAAAAGTGTATATTTCTATTAGCAGAAATTAGTATTTATATATTTAAAAACTTTCTATTTCAAGCAAATGACATACCATCGAAGTCAAGCAACCCACCACCACCATTCCCAAGAAAAATAATACAACTAGAAAGTAATACATGTATATACAACGCTTTCCTGTAATTATCTATGTAGTAATCTCATGGATGTTATTTCTTCATTTCTTTTCTCTGGAAACCAGTCAATCCTGTGTTTGAAGTGGAAAAGCGTGACGAGTTAAAGAATCCAATGTGGTCTGAGGACCGTGACCTTGGAGAGGGCAAGAAGGAATTCGACACAGAAGAAGAGGTTGGCAAACAGTTCAAAAGATAATATCACTGAAAAATTCAGATGAAAATTACGCAAAGTGATTATAGGCTGAAAGCAGAGATTGATTCCAAACGATCTGATACCAGAGACAGTATTTATAGATTGTTTATAGACTGATAACCTACATTTATTACAGGCAGACTGATTAGACACAGTTGGCTGTATAAAGAATGATTATGAGGAATTACTATAGACTGATGACATACATTTATTACAGGCAGACTGATTAGACACAGTTGGCTGTATAAAGAATGATTATGAGGAATTACTATAGACTGATGACATACATTTATTACAGGCAGACTGATTAGACACAGTTGGCTGTATAAAGAATGATTATGAGGAATTAATATAGACTGATGTAGATTGATAGCATGCTTTATTACAGGCAGACAGATTAGATGCAGTTGACTAGAGATATATGATTTTTATAGACAGAGTGATCCCAGACTGAATGGTTACAGACTTTAATTACAGAGTGACTAGAGAATATTAAGTATAGACAGTGTGACTAGAGAATATTAAGTATAGACAGTGTGACTAGAGAATATTAAGTATAGGCAGTGTGACTAGAGAATATTAAGTATAGACAGTGTGACTAGAGATATAATGCTACAGAGTGATCACAGACTGAATGATTATAGAATTTAATTACAGAGTGACTAGAGACATTAATTACAGACAGTGATTAGAGATATAATTACAGACAGTGATTAGAGATATAATTACAGACAGTGATTAGAGATATAATCACAGACATATTAATTACATACAGTGATTAGAGATATAACTACAGACAGTGATTAATGATATAATTACAGACATATTAATTACAGACATGATTAGAGATATAATTACAGGCATATTATTAATTACAGACAGTGATTAGAGATATAATTGCAGCCATATTAATTATAGGCAGAGTAATTAGAAACATAATGATTGCATACAAAGCACTAAGGTTAAACACATGTGAATTACCAGGCACAAAACTAACAGAACTATACAAACAAAGATGACTTTCAAATCTAATAGAAAGGCGGAACAAACAAGAATTAAAATTAAAAAATAGAATACATGTTCATACACTACCATCGAACACCCACTTAGAAATCGTAAAATGGAATGTAAGAGGATACCAAGCAAAATGGCCAAAATTAAAGCATACCAAATGGACAGAAGACAGATTGCCTCACCCCCAGTCATCTTACGAAAAACTTATTAAAAACAGATTTTAGATTTACTCAGAACAGAACTCCTTCATACAGTCTTACTGCCAACATTGACCATCTCATCCCCACAAGTACACCTTACACTGCTAAAAAACCCAAATGTTCCAACCCACAACAATCACGACAAAACGTACTAGAACACACATACAAAAATTATCCAGATCATATAAAATTTAAATAAATGGTTCCAAAACAACTGATGGAACCGGAGCAGCTATTTACTATTATCAAGGAACATACACTTACAAACAACACCCAGCTCATTCAATACTGACTGCTAAACTGGTAGCCATGGATTCCAAACCACAGGAATATAACAGGAAATGAAACAGCAGAAAAGGGGCCAAAATATGGTACACAACAGGCCAGACATTTACACACTCCCATATACAATTCAGAAATTCACGCACAAATTAAACAGATTTATTAAATGAAAAATCCTCCTAGAGCTGATTAATATTTATGACTTTCTCGCATCTTCCACACCCACATTCTGTCAACACACGTCACCTGTACAAATGCAGGTTCACAAGTACATCAGCCTAAAGGTCTTTAACACACAACCAGGTCAAAACCAAGACTACAGACCTAATGTTTAAGCCAACCATGCTACTGGTTAGATGCCAGCAATCTATCATTTTCACAACCAATAACAAGAGTCCTACCCCACAGCTACTACTCTGCATGCACTCACTCACTCAGCTTATCTCTCCCTTCCACTCCTTGTCCATTTTGGACTTGCACATAAAAAAATAAACCTTTACAACTTTTCCAAATCATACAAATAATAAATAGAATCTCATTTAAAATTATAGATCGGAATATGAAAATTATATTAAAAAACATGTGGGAATATTTCCCATAATTTGATAAAAGCATCATACATTTAATCCTACTTACACTTGTACGCATCCACTCGCCATCCGGAAGATTGCACATAACGACATATGCAACAGAGTACAAAATAAGTGCACGTTTAAGTTACAACATTCGGTTAATAATTATAATTTATTAATATAACATACACTTTTATAATTTCTTAGAAATGAAATCCCCATTTCATGCCTGATTAAAGACTGATTTGCATTCAGATAGGTGGACTACTGATAGACGGATTACAGGGGTAATAATTGCATAATTATTCATTATAGATTAATTATTGAGTGACTACAGACATAATAATTATAGAATCATCATTAAATGCCTGGCTGTATGACTCTTACCTAAAGGTTTACGACACAAAGTAATTATGTATCTTTCATTCATGACTGTATCGACCATTCTTGAGAAAAGTTTCAATTCCAACTTTACGACACAAAGTAATTATGTATCTTTCATTCATGATTGTACCGACCATTCTTAAGAAATGTTTCATTTCCAACTTGTACGGTATAATTTTTCAGTAAGAGGCAGTCTGAAAACATCTATGTAACCTATTATTTGACAGGCGACATTCTGGAAAGACTTCATTCAACAGTACCTGTACCCGATTGAATCAGACGCGGAACACGAGAAAAAGGTCAAGGCCGAACTACTGGAGCTCCGGAACAACGTCTGCCTGGCTTTCATCCTTACGAACACCCTGTTTGTCGTCCTCATCAGCACATTGCAGATTATCGCTGAAGAAACCGCTAACCTCAGCATCAAAATGCCCTGCGATGCGAGTGCTTTTGAACCCGAAGAAATAGAACCAATCTCTGTGACCTTCACCTTTGTGTTTGGCATTTTGCTAACTCTCCAGTTCATTGCAATGCTGTTCCATAGGTGAGGAGAAAAGGCTGTTGATACTCAGAATCACTTTTACCCTGATTTGAATTATCAGGGTTAAATGTTCTTCCCCTCCTCATCCTCCTCATCACCAACATCATCATCATCATCATGTATGTCCATCCATCATCTATCACTTTTCAACTCCATCGGTTACTAATATTAGTACTTGTGATGAGCGGGTTTAACAGATTGCACTTCAGTCCACTTAATCTAATTAATCCCACCTTATAGGGCTTTATAAATATAGACAAAAACTCTGTCAGGCCTCAGAGATATTAATGGTTATTAAATTAGACTTCCACTCATGTCTCTGAGCTTTGCTGGTTCAAACCCCGCTTGCTGCACCATTTGTTATGTGTTTCCTGCCTTCACACTTATTATATATAATATTATATATAATTATAGCTGAGTGCGACACACTTATTATAGCTGAGTGCGACACACTTATTATAGCTGAGTGCGACACACTTATTATAGCTGAGTGCGACACACTTATTATAGCTGAGTGCGACACACTTATTATAGCTGAGTGCGACACACTTATTATAGCTGAGTGCGACACACTTGTTATAGCTGAGTGAGACACACTTATTATAGCTGAATGAGACACACTTATTATAGCTGAGTGAGACACACTTACTATAGCTGAGTGAGACACACTTATTATAGCTGAGTGAGACATTCCCTGAATTGCAACTATTAATGCTTGCCTATAGCATTTACATCGGACCACTACACTAATGTAAATTTGATTGCATAGCCATGTAAACATGTCTTAAGTGCCTCTAGCATTTACATCTGACCACTACGCTAATGTAGATTTGATTGCATAGCCATGTAAACATGTCTTAAGTGCCTCTAGCATTTACATCTGACCACTACTGTAGATTTGATTGCATAGCCATGTAAACATGTCTTAAGTGCCTCTAGCATTTACATCTGACCACTACGCTAATGTAGATTTGATTGCATAACCATGTAAATATGGCCAGGAGGACTGTCCACAACGCTTGTCTAAACAACTCATAATCTAACAGATTTATTTTGCATTGCCTTCACAGCAAATACAGGTCAGAAAGAATATCTTAAAGAATTTGACAGGACACATAAATAATTTGAAAGATGAATTAATAAAACAAATAATTAAATAATTATTTATGCGATTTCCAGTTCATTTGTTACAGTATTATTACATCTCTGGTGGAAACTGCAGAAAAATATTAGAAGCATTTAGCAAGGTGACATAATTAACGAATTACAATAAAAAATAATACTTTTACATTAATATCTCATCCCTTTGAATCAATGTGAATTTGATAGCACCCATCCCCTTCACACACACACACACACACACACACACACACACACACACACACACACACACACACACACACACACACACATACATATGTACCTAGAGGATGCTGATCTAAAGACAAGTTGATTGCTTATATAATGAACCAATCAGTTAAATGTCCACTTTGCAATTCCTAACAGCCACACGAGGCAGATAACTGCGTCAGTTTCTTCCCTCCTAGATGTTAATCATTTTAATAAACTCATTTAGCAAATATCTCATGGCTAACTGCAAGGAAGTACTGAAAATATCAAACGAGTATTAAATTATTGTCGAAAGTAGTATTTTTAAAAAAAATAGTGTATTTCTCTAAAGTATACTTTTATTATCTGCAATAGTAGTCCAAATATTGTATGCATTCATTCCACGAATATATCTTCAATTAAATAAAACTCCACTGCACTGACATCGTAAATAATTATAAGTTGTGCATACTAATGATATGTTAATATTTATTATGACTATATTTGCGATTATGCATTCTATTTATTCACTTTTTTGGTTATATATAAAGTAGATTTTGATTAAATATTATAAAATCAAGATGTATTGCACTATATACCAACTGATATACAAAAGAATGTACCATATGAACATAGATTTTACTTCATTGCTTAATAAAGGAGAGAGAGAGAGAGAGAGAGAGAGAGAGAGAGAGAGAGAGAGAGAGAGAGAGAGAGAGAGAGAGAGAGAGAGAGAGAGAGAGAGAGGTCACTTATACAAAAAGAACACGCCCACAAAAAAGCAAGTACACTGAAAAAATACAATCAGATATAGTCACTGGAACAATACACATCCAAAGCCTGAGTAGCTTTTGGTTGAATTAAAATTTCTTTGTGTGTGGGAAAACTGCAGCATAAAAGAAACCCTCTGTTAAATCCCTTATTTTAATGTCTCAGGTTTTCCACCATGCTCCACATCATCTCCATCACGAAGATTGAATTCAAGCGCTTGACCCGGAAAACCACAGAGGAGGAGCCAACTGTGCAGGAGACCATCGACCTTGTCCGGGAGATGCAGTCACTCCGCCCACACACACCAGATGAAGGCACAGAGTCTAACTTCGGCGACGACACCGACATCGATACACCAGCAGGAACATTGACCAGGAACAGCAAAAAAAGCACCATGTGGAACAGAATTACTACCAGGGGCAGGCAACCCGTCCGCGAGCAGACCTTGGGTCGTGCCTTCATGAAGAACTTTGAAAAGCTGGCCAATCAGATGCGCAGTGACAACACAGACGAGGTCACGCCCGATAAGGTGGAGGAGGACACCAAGAGTAAGTTCCAGCATTTCCAGCGTAAGTCACTGAAGACCATCGTTAAAATGGTGAACGATGCCACATACAAGGAGCAGGTGATGAAGCGATCCCAGGTGAGGATGCGCTGGAAGAGAGGAGCAGGGAAAGCCGTTGGTGGGAGAGCCCGGCTGTTGAACGTCATAGACGAAGCGCGAGATCAACACCGACAGGAAGAAGAACGCCAGCAAGCTTTGAGGAATCCAGCACAAGGAACGAGGTTGAAGAGTGTTGTTCAACAAGTTGTGAACAAGTCAAAAGAAGAGCAATTGATGAGCCAGGCTAACGGGGCTTCTTCAACGACCACGTTGGTGGATGTGGAGGCAGGTCCCAGTGTGTCTCCCATGCCGACTATGGGGCTTGAAGTGGAGCTGATTCCCGGTCATGGTGGCGTCAGAAGCACACTGAACCAAACTCAACTATGTCGTGCTAATGATAACGGACTACTCCAGGTGCCTGTTGTCATGGACGATGACATAGCACCCTTGGGTATGAGCTCACCAAGGAATCTCAGTCCAGATATTCCTAGAAAACCCGGTGTCTGGAATCCTAGTTTTGCTAAGACCATTCCCATAAGCCAAAAGAATCACAGTCCCAGCACTGACCAAAAGGATAGAAACGCTGATCAGAAGGATAGCTCCGAAACTGACCCAAACAACTTGAATCAAAGCCACATGGATAGCTCTAGAGCAACGCCCCAAAGAATGGGCCATGACCTGAGTGATAATCCCAGTAGCGACCAAAGAATTATGAATGGTAGCCCCAGTGACGACCGAAGAAGCGTAGATAGCAGGCATAGTGATAACCCTAGTGACGATCAAAGAAGCAAGGATAGAAGGCAGAGTGATAGCTCCAGTGACGACCAAAGTGATAGTTCGCCGAATGTCAGTCCCACTGCTGGCCAGAGTAAGACTGGGCTCAGTGCCAGAAATACTACAGCAGATCCAGTGGACATTTATCCCCCTGAGCCCAGTGTGAAAGGTGGACATGATAATGAAGAATTCCCTCTTGATCGCAGTCGTACTACAAGTCGTAATAGCGACAGTACCACAGAGCAGAACAATGATCGAAACAGTCCATTCAGTTACGATATTCTTCAAAACAGTGGGCGAAACAGTGCAATGAGTGTCGATGGTACACGAATTAGTGGTCGAAACAGTCCAGTCAGTGTCGATGGTAGACAAATGAGTGGTCGAAACAGTCCAGTCAGTGTCGATGGTAGACAAATGAGTGGTCGAAACAGTCCAGTCAGTGTCGATGATACACAGATGAGTGGCCGAAATAGTCCAGTCAGTGTCGATGGTACACAGAGAAGTGGCCGAAATAGTCCAGTCAGTGTCGATGGTACACAGAGAAGTGGCCGAAATAGTCCAGTCAGTGTCGATGGTACACAGAGAAGTGGCCGAAATAGTCCAGTCAGTGTCGATGGTACACAGAGAAGTGGCCGAAATAGTCCAGTCAGTGTCGATGGTACACAGAGAAGTGGCCGAAATAGTCCAGTCAGTGTCGATGGTACACAGAGGAGTGGCCGAAATAGTCCAGTCAGTGTCGATGGTAAGATGAATGGCCGAAATAGTCCAGTCAGTGTCGATGGTACACGGATGAGTGGCCGAAATAGTCCAGTCATGCCAGACATTGCGTTAAATATTGATGAATCTTCGCTAGACCTACTGTATTGATTTCAAGAGCACTGCACACGCACTCACGCATCGAGACCTGTGTCCATTCCCTCCGAAAGTATTTTAATTTGAGAACTTCATATGCACTCTGAGTTACGTCCCATTTCCAACCCCGCCGTGAATATGGAGGCAACAAAATAGTAATAAATAATGAATAATCTGTATTCTATTTTTAACACCATTAAAAAGTTTTATAAAGGTTCTCGTCGTTATTAGCGTAAACGAACGTGTACAAAAGTAGACCGCTTGCCCAACCCTTTCGAGAGGGAGAGGGGTAATCAATACAAATACTATCCATGGGATTGGGTTTGAGTCCTAGATCTGTTGCAAGCGAAGCTGACGCCATTATGACCTTTTGGCCTTTCACTTGCATACATCTTTCAAGCAGGCATTGTACATAAGTTTTATTTTTCTATGGAAACACCCAACAATTAGAAAATAATTAATTTTCTTTAATGTATAATATTTATATCACATTCTTGTCATATTTAGAAGTCCAGTCTAGAATGATTAATCCAAGAAACATTTATTTAGTGTAGGCTTGTTCTTCCTTTGCAAACGACAAACTACAAACTACTTTGAACGATAAACTACAAACGTTATTGAACGACAAACTACAAACGTTACTGAACGACAAACTACAGCCTGGATGAATAACAAATTAGCAACAATGAAAACCTGTCAACATAACTATATTATAAAGGTTGTATCCCCTTCGATTCTGAAAACATCTTACTTAGAAATGTAAACAAAATTATAAATTTATAAATATGTCAAAAGCAGAAAGGTCAATGTGTGTGTGTGTGTGTGTGTGTGAGAGAGAGAGAGAGAGAGAGAGAGAGAGAGAGAGAGAAAAGAGAGAGAGAACGGTGAAAGAGATTTAATAATATATGGAATGATTTATAAAAGTACAAATGCAAACTGTAAAATCAGTTTGATGTTTCAGCAATTATTAAAATTAATTTGTAATTTCGACGACATTAATTAGTGAAATGAATAAATTAAAAAGAAAATAAGTACAAATTAGTTTGCAAATATCGTAATATTATTAAAATCCGTTTAGAATTTCATCATTTCTTAAATCATTATAATTATTAAAATCAGGAAGAATTTCAATTGTTAGTAAACGTAATTGAAAATTTCACTATTTAATAAAATCAATACTATACGTGTAGTAAAAACAGTTTGAAATGTCAACACTTAGTAAAAATCAGCTCGTAATTTTAACAATTTGCATTAGCAAGTGTTTCAAACGTTGATTCCTTTCTCATGAATCGACTGACTGGAAGTTAGGATTGCCATATTTTGCTTAGTGGGAAATGAAAGAAAGAAAAATATTACGTAGGTACTGTAACAGAGTGAAGTAAAATCTACACTAGAGAAGAAAATCTGCCCCATTCTTTCTTCATCGTGTTACAGTATTAATCATTTAAGATTATAAAGTTAGAAATTCAATATTAATACTAATAATACATCCACGGCCTAGCCTACAACTTCCTATCACTGTTGCAATAATCTAGTTGGAAAATTATTCAATTTAGTAACAATTGACGTTGCCTCTACGATCAGCGAACATTATCACCTCTTAATTACCTGACATTTATTCATCCAGTACACAAATCTCTCCAGTCGATCCAATTTAACGGTCATTTAACGCACTAATTAAGGTGTGGAGAGAAAGATAACAACAATTTAATGAAAATTACAAATTAATAATTACAAGTTACAATGATTTAAAAGCGATCACGAGCCATAACTCTGGCTTTCCCTTCCGCTAAACATTTTGTGTAACAGAGTTCAATACTCAGTGGTTCTGATTTTTTTTCCTTTGACTCAGCTCAAATCGACGGCGGTGGTTGACTGACGAGGACGGAGTCGCGTGGTGTCACACCCCAAGTTGATTCTGAGTCTCTGAGTTCCTCTGATGAAGTTACGGAACCGGATTGTCTCCCTTGTCCTACGGGCTAGACAATAAAACCCAGCTAGATAGAAAATGTTCCTGGATGCCTAGCTTAAAATCATCCGATATTTAGATTATTTTTGACAACAGCGAGAGCAATAATATGGTCCTTACAATATCACTACTACAAAATTAATGACAATTTCAGTATAAATTCTGTTTCATTGTCACAGTAAATCAAATAAGTGTTAGAATCCTCTACTATTGTGGATTAATGCACAACCAGTTATCATACCAAGACAACAATCATATCTACTTTCCAGATAATCGAACAACTCATCATTAGAAGTCACAGAGTGGTCCTCCACTTTACTACTCAGTTACGTCACAGAGTGGTCCTCCACTTTACTACTCAGTTACATGTGTGAATAAAGAAATACGTCACAGAGTGGTCCTCCACTTTACTACTCAGTTACATGTGTGAATAAAGAAATACGTTATTTGAAAATTAGAGTTTCACAATTTACACAAAAAAATGGTGCTCTGTAACATGTGTTTATTTTCAAATGACATTATTGATTTACTGATGAGACACTCGCTAACGCCACGCAATACAGCTCTGTACCTTCTTTTACGTTCATACATACAAATAATGAAATAATGATAATAGCATGATCTCTGAAATTTCTAATCAATAAAACATTTTAATTCATTACTGTAAAGTCAAATGTATGTATTACCAGTTCCCTGGGTCCCGCCAGTGCTAAATGCAAGTGTTACAGTCTTATATAGTATATTTCACCCATCCACACCTTCCGTTCACTTCACTTCAATAATTACCCACCCATCTTTTCGTGATTATTTTAGAGTTCAGCAGTTACTTGTTCATGCTTTCTCCTGGTGGCTAATTTTTACTATACACCCACACATTGAATACAGCATACTCTTATACTCATATTCACATGTATATGTCACCTCTCCACTTCACCTGTCAGTCTGGGTGATCTTAAATATATTTTCTTATCTTCCTTTGCCACACGAAGCCACAAACGGATTCAGCTACAGCTAACAGAAATACTTTACCTTATAGATAACAGCAAATATACACTCACCACAATAACAATAGTATTTATTGAATAAATAGATAAAGGAGATATAACTATTCAAAAAGCAAATCAGTAATTTGTCCTTTTAAAGGATGCCTATTTTAAGATCAAGTGATGTTTGATTACGTTATTATTTGCCTCAAAGTGCATCTACATTTATTCACATTGCTGTATTTGGATCACACGTACGGCAGTAGATCATATTACTGTATACAGATCACACTTGCTGCAGTTAGATCACATTTGTTTATATCTGACATCGCAAATCACATGTATTTAGATCCCACTTACTGCAGTTGGATCATATTATTGTATTCATATTATAGTATGAAGATCCCACTTCCTGAAGTTAGACTATATTGTGTTTTTAGATCCCACTTCCTGCAGTTGGATCATATTACTGCACTTCGATCCCAATTACTGAAGTTAGATCACATTACTGTGATCTAACAAATCGCACTTGTTAGAGATAGATCACATTATTTTAGTCAGATTACACTTGCTGAAATTAAATCACGCTACTGTATTTTGATTGCACTGGCTAAAATCTAGAGTTATTTTGAAAGAAAATATTTACACAGAGCTGAGAATTTTACACTCTTTATTTAAATTTATGTTTATTAGATTTTAATAATTTTTGTTCCAGATTAGATAAACTTATATAATGTATATCTTTTGATAAGGATTTTCCATTACTTATTTATTTATATCTGAATGAAATTATTTATTAAAGAAAACTATCTGTAATTTTGCCGCATGTTGTAATAATATTTTCTGTTTTGTATATATATATATTTATACATGTATAATGATATATGTACACAAAGTGAATTTTAGTTAATACTATTCCTGTACATTTGTTTCAAAATATACATGAAGATTACATTTAAAATTGTTTAAATCTGTATGCGGACAGTCACCAGTATCATTCGCCTTATTTATTGATAACAGTACACGCGCACGGCCATTCTTTGTTTATGAGTGTAAATAACAGACGTGTTTCGAACGAAATCTGTAACAGCAATAAAAATGTTTTCAATTAATGTAAAATTTTATTTGTGTATATGCCAGAATCTATCTATCTATCTATCTATCTATCTATCTATCTATCTATCTATCTATCTATCTATCTATCTATCTACCTACCTACCTACCTATCAATCTATCTATCTATCTATCTATCTAGTGTTGGTACTTGTATTATAACATATACAAAGCACCTCTCATATTTAATTGTAAAAAATTCAAATGTTTACATTAGATTAGTGTATTGATACTTTAAAAAAATTAAAATTAATAAAATATACCAAACTGACATAACTTTCAGAGGTTGTACATGAAATCTCATACTCAAACGATAAATATTTAAAAACATATATAAGATAAACGGGCGGGTTTATAAATTGAAACTTATTGATTTTACTCCCGGGAGAGAAAATGTAGCTCTTTTGCTTTGTTACGTGTAACGAGACTCTCTTCTACGTTTTTTATATGTAGCGTGGTTCTCTATGTTTTTACATGTAGCGTGGTTCTCTATGTTTTTACATGTAGCGTGGTTCTCTATGTTTTTACATGTAGCGTGGTTCTCTATGCTTTTACATGTAGCGTGGTTCTCTATGTTTTTACATGTAGCGTGGTTCTCTATGTTTTTACATGTAGCGTGGTTCTCTATGTTTTTACATGTAGCGTGGTTCTCTATGTTTTTACATGTAGCGTGGTTCTCTATGTTTTTACATGTAACGTGGTTCTTTTCTACGTTTTCACATGTTGCACAACTCTCTTCTACTGTTTTAAATATACCAAGACTCTAAACTATATTTTTGCATGTAGCTTGGCTCTCTTTTACGTTTATACACATTGCTTGGCTCCCCTGTACGTTTTACATGTAGCACGGTTCTCTTCTACATTTTACACGCATTTAAAAAAAAATCTAAATAATTACTTTTTATTACTCAGAAAGAGAAAGATGTTTGGTCATGATTCTTTCAAATAGTGAAAATGCACGTGAAAAGATGGTCGGAATATTCTCGTAATCTATACACTGTTTGTTCACTTTATCTTTCCTCCATTTCACACCCATACATACTCAAATGCAAACCCATTCCACCCACTTCCGTGCGTGTGTACAAAGTTGGGTAAAAGAAAAATTCAAACTAGCTACAAACACCAATCCTCCGTTGTCAGTGTAAATACAACCGATTTACTCATCATTCTGGGTTTTAGATCAGGTCAAACATTCCTTCTCTTTTCATTTAAAAAAAGCACCCTAAACAGTAGTTTCATGTTGTTTAATAATTATTAAAATTACAACTGAAGTGTTTGGGTCAAATTAGATCTAATCTTGTGATTTTAAACAAATCAATCATGTTGACAAACTATTTCGCTTGTAATCCTAACTGCTCGAACATTTAAATCTAGCCTTCTCTAACATTTAACTCTAGCCTGCTCAAACATTAAATCTAGCCTACTCAAAAAATTTAACTCTAGCCTGCTCTAACATTAAATCTAGCCTGATCAAACATTTAACCCTAGCCTGTTCTAACACTAAATCTAGCCTGATCAAATTTTTAATTCTAGCCTGCTCAAACATTTAACCCTAGCCTGCTAAACATTTAACCCTAGCGTGCTCTAACATTAAATCTAGCCTGATCAAATTTTTAACTCTAGCCTGCTCAAACATTTAACCCTAGCCTGTTCTAACACTAAATCTAGCCTGCTAAACATTTAACCCTAGCCTGCTCTAACATTAAATCTAGCCTGATCAAATTTTTAACTCTAACCTGCTCAAACATTTAACTCTAGCCTTCCGGCCCAGACCGATTTCTCGCTAGCTAGACTATTTAACCCTAGTATGTTTGAACACTTTATTCTGCCCGAAAATTTAACTCTAGCCTGCTCCTGCATTTAACCCTAACCTTCTCGAACAATTAACTCTAGCCTGCCTGAACATTTGCTTGTCCTCGATTCTTGCTTTCATGGCAACGGTGGGTCCGGGTTACCTCCCTGCCGACAAAACTGATAAACAAAAGGTTAAAACAAAAAGTTGACTCATTCACTTAAAATAAATAAAATTGAAAGAAGCAGCAGCCTCGAACACCTAGAGTGATGCAGTAGATGTTATCATCGTTAGTTACCCCTGATTTAATTATTATTAGCTACCCCTTGATTTAATTATCCAAGCCGATCTCGACTAAACAGACTGCATTTAGTGAGTTGAATAGTTTGGCTGCACTTCCGCTTTCAATGTAATATCGATTTCGCGTGCGGTAATCTGTAGAGAACACACCTTAACCTTTACGTATATCACCACCTCCACCCTCACTAGGTCACCACTACAAGGACAACGTGTCAGTTGTTCGGTATCCGCAGTCCGTTACCAGCTCATCCCGTTGGACGCAAGATGGCAAACACATGACGTGTATTTATAAATAGTTTTACTCCTTGGAAATTCATATCAGACTTCAACCCTTCCCATTCCTGACAAATTTATTAAGACACAGACAAGAAATTTGAATACTGTGTTGATGGGTAATGAAGAGGTTAATCTGAAATCTGATAAAGCTTTTAAAAATAACGAGAAGCGTGATAAAACCTGTATGATAATTATGAGACCCATTGTCAAGGTCATAGAGTGCTTCGAAAAACCCAGACTAATCGCTGACGTTAAATCACCAATAAAGCAAAATTAAATACTTATCCACGGATGACGGGTGAGGGCACTGTCAGAGTTGACACGCTTATCAGATCTGCTTAAGTATATGTGGCCAAAAAATGTTTTTAAAAAATCTGCTCTAATCAGAGACTACTTGTTGGCTGCATTGAACACAGCGAGGCATGACACACCATGTACCCTAGTTGCCTGGAGCTTGCTGTACTGAAAGAGAAGAAAAAATGTTTTAAATGGAGTATATAATTATAATCAGTGGACAGATTAGGAAACAAAAAAACAACCAAGAACTGTCTGGAACAAGCAAGTCACGTGATACTTTATGTTTAGACACGACTGGTGGAAATCTCAAGTTGAACTTAAGACTTAACGTTTGCCATTCTTGCCGTCAATGTTTCGTGTTACACTTTAGAGCATTAGAAGTGATTTAATTTAAAATATAAACTTATAATGACGGCTAAAAGTTCTCACGTACACACACACACAACGCACGCACACACACAACACACATACACGCACACACGTACACACACAACGCACGCACACACACACACACACAACGCACGCACACACACACACACACACACACACACACACACACACACACACACACACACACACATATATATATATATAGGTATATCATTCACTAACACATATACGCACGAATGCACACATTCATTTTCTCTTAAACACAAGTACACAAATGCAGGCACACACTCCCTCGTACACACACGTTCTCTTTCGCATACAGGCGTAAACACACACACGCACACGCACACACACACACACACTACCCATATATATGGTTAGATATATAATATATAAACTCACCCTACTCCACCACCCCACTCACCCTACCCCACCTCATGAATCCACTCACCCTACCCCACCGCATGAATATTGCCTTAAATGATTGAGATATTCGTGACTATTAGATAAAAAAGGATTTGCTTAGTATCTGAAAACAGGTCAGATTCGTGACACCGGGATCTATCCAGAGCAAGCGACTAATTCCACTTCTCTCAAAAAAGAACACTTTTAGCAGTTTATCTTATTTTTTTTTAATTCTGGCTTGAGTCTCCGTATCAAAGATATTTTTCAATAATTAATTGATTATTAAAAACCTGAAGTGGAGATCTTAGGTTATCAGTTAGGTGAAGATTGGTAAAAGGTTTAAGTGTCTGAAATGGTTGGTTTGTATGTTTCCTTAATTACAACGAGCCCGTATGTCTTGAAATTAGAAAATAAGAAAAGCGAGTAATGTTCCAAGCATTTACTCTCGAGAAATTTTTGTCTCTCAATAATAAACAGTCCCGGATGAGGAACTACCATTGTATAATACACACTCTGGCCACTCAATTCGAACAAAATAAAATAATTGAGAAAAGGAAAGAAAAGGAAAAAAATCGAAGTGAACACACACCCAACGGATAATGACATCAGTCTATGTATTATCGACATTAGAGTCTGATCAATAGCCTGATATTTGATGTCAGTGAAGACGAACTAGTCCTTTCAGCTGACCTTAATATTCGATAAGCGAAATCAAAGAAGTCAAGAAAGAAAGAAAGAAACAAACAAACAAAGAAACAAGCATGTGGAGAAGAAATTTGCCTATCCCAATTTCTAGACTTAATTGTTATATAAATTGTTAAATTATCAATGTGACCCGACCTTGGGCACTCTTTATGATGGTATTTTTGTGTCAGAGTTGGAGTAAACAACTCGAGTTCAGAATATGCTAGAAAATTGCTGATGCAATTCAAACCAATTCCAAATAGATGAAGAGATTTCTGACTATTAGTCTTATACTTGTTCAAATCAATTTCATCCAATGGGGTGGACCGGAAGTTTCTTTGTTGAAGAAGTACTCTATTCTAATCCATTTGAATTTGAACATAACTCGAGTCTGGTCATAAAGGCGATAGAAATAATGGTTCAATTACATAAGCATTCTCTACTTCAAATCATAAATCAAATCAATAGCAAACATGTTCGAAGTCCATTCTTCCTTTATTAGTCATTTAACTTACCATAAGCTAACAATCGCCTTTATGATGGGACTCGAGTTATGTTCAAATTCAAAGTGATAGAATAGAGTACTTCTTCAACAAAGAAACTTCCAGTCCATCCCCATTTGATGAAATTGATATGAACAAGTGTGAGACTATTAATCAGGAAACTACTCATCCAGTTGGAACTGGTTTGGATTGCATCAGCAATTTTCTAGCATATTCTCAACTCGAGTGATTTATTCCAACTCTAACACTTACAAAAAATACCATCATATGGAATGCCCAAATCCGGGTCACTTTGACGATTTAACAATTTATATAACAATTAATTCTAGAAATAGGGATAGGCAAATTTACTCTGTCACAGATCGTGAATGAGGAATTTAAGAAGACTAGACACTTTTCCTTGTTTAAAATATATAGTCGAGTTGCAGCTTGTTAACAATTATTGACAATGTAGACCCAGTCTTTCTCTTGATAAAGAGATTACCAACTATTGGCATTTTTCAGTCTCCTTAGGAACCCAATAATGTTCTTTTGAAAGAAAGATAGTATGAGTTATTGCTATTTTGATTTTTAAAAATTGAAGTGAATTTGCTCTGTCACAGAGACACACTTCCCCTTATCGGGAGTCTAAATTGTAATCACTGTGCTTAGAGTCTAGCGCTAGTTTGTAATCAGTGTGTTAGAAGTCTAGCTCTAGATTGTAATTAATGTGTTAGAAGTCTAGCTCTAGATTGTAATTAATGTGTTAGAAGTCTAGCTCTAGATTGTAATTAATGTGTTAGAAGTCTAGCTCTAGATTGTAATTAATGTGTTAGAAGTCTAGCTCTAGATTGTAATTAATGTGTTAGAAGTCTAGCTCTAGATTGTAATTAATGTGTTACCTCTAGTTTGTAATCAGTGTGTTAGAAGTCTAGCTCTAGATTGTAATAATGTGTTAGAAGTCTAGCTCTAGTTTGTAATCAGTGTGTTAGAAGTCTAGCTCTAGACTGCAATTAATATGTGTTAGAAGTCTAGTTCTAGATTGCAATTAATGTTAGTAGTCTAGTTCTTGATTGTAATTAATGTTAGTAGTCTAGCTCTAGATTGTAATTAATGTTAGTAGTCTAGCTCTAGATTGTAATGCTAGTAATCTAGTTCTAGATTGCAATTAATGTTAGTAGTCTAGCTCTAGATTGTAATTAATGTTAGTAGTCTAGCTCTAGATTGTAATTAATGCTAGTAATCTAGTTCTAGATTGTAATTAATGCTAGTAGTCTAGTTCTTGATTGTAATTAATGTTAGTAGTCTAGCTCTTGATTTTAATTAATGTTAGTAGTCTAGTTCCTGATTGTAATTAATGTTAGTAGTCTAGCTCTTGATTGTAATTAATGTTAGTAGTCTAGTTCTTGATTGTAATTAATGTTAGTAGTCTAGTTCTTGATTGTAATTAATGTTAGTAGTCTAGCTCTAGATTGTAATTAATGTTAGTAGTCTAGCTCTAGATTGTAATTAATGTTAGTAGTCTAGTTCTTGATTGTAATTAATGTTAGTAGTCTAGCTCTAGATTGCAATTAATGTTAGTAGTCTAGCTCTAGATTGTAATTAATGTTAGTAGTCTAGCTCTTGATTGTAATTAATGTTAGTAGTCTAGCTCTAGATTGTAATTAATGTTAGTAGTCTAGTTCTTGATTGTAATTAATGTTAGTAGTCTAGCTCTAGATTGTAATTAATGTTAGTAGTCTAGCTCTAGATTGCAATTAATGTGTTAGGAGAGTAATATTTTATGAGCGGGAACGTTTGGTATCAATTGAAATCACGTGTTAGAAATAGCAATTATTTTCTCTCAATCAAGTCGGTCTAGTCGATAGTCAACATGATAGGATTGTCCTAAAGTGTAATGAACTACTTTGAAGTATCTATAACTAATAAACATATTTGACTTGCTTAGAACTTGTAATAGAACTATGAAGAAAGATAGACACTTTCCTACAACTGTAATATAATTAATTATAATTAATTATTAGGAGAGAAAGACGTTTTTTCTAGAACTTATACAACACATGCCCGAAGGAGTGGACATCTATCAGTGACCGTTATATTTGTCTGAGATAGAGCATTTACATGAATGAAGTATGTATTTCGAACCCATCTGGGATGTCTAGTTTTGTAAAGAGTCAATTTTCTTTACAGTCATTATTTGGTTTGAATGAACTTTTAGGGACCATTAACGCGATAAAAAAAAACGAAGTATGAATTAAACATTCTAACGAAGAAATTGTTTCCAGTTGTGATTTTTAATTTTATTTTTATCCTTTGCTTGCGCCCACTATAAGTGTTTGTGCACTCCCTAAAAGAAATTCCTGTTTAACACGACACTCGTCTATTATCTTGCAATAGATAATGGATTACAGACAAACTCGACAGAGGGGAAATTAAAAAATATATCTCTGATTTGCTTAGTTGGAAAATCAAAATGATCACTGTAAGTAATATGAATTAAATTTATTTAAATTAAATTCCTTTTCGTTAAAGTGTTGCATTATTGTTAATAGCTGGAAATTATCACGATTTCGTGAGTGTTACTATGATCATACGAGAACATGATAAAGCACATCACAAGATCTGAACAACGTCTGAAACGGGACCCATCCAAGGAAGTTGGATACGATTGGCACAAACACGTGAAAGCGAAACGCGGAAGCTCTACTTGATAAGAATGCCGCAAAGTGAAAACTCAAAATCGATTCCGATAAGACGAGCTAATATCCCTCAACTTCGAAGCACGGGTTGATAACGCTCACGCCCTCAGACTGTTTCACCCATTCTCCTGTCAGGTACACGAGATTGGTCGCGTGCTCCGGAACGAGTCGAAGGGGTGCACTATGGCTGTGACGTACCCGTTACAAGTTTAGTTTGTCTTCTCCTGGTGGTTGGTGAGTAGTGGAGTTTGATTGCTGTATATTGACATATTACAAGAAACGTCTGGAAATGAAGACATAGCAACTATTGACAGGTAGAAACAGGCTTGAATTTAATCCGAGGAAAAAAAATAATATCCTTATTTAGTTGCAATTTTAAAGGTAAAGGTCGGCTTCATTGATATCATTTTTAAAAAAAATATAATTTTCCCCTTTGGATTGTACATTGAACTTAATACAAATAGTTTACATGTGGTGTATAGCCTTAATTTATTCTGAGTATTCGAAAATCTTGTTATGTTTGTAAATCTACTGCTGCATTGTATCCACAGGTTAAGATATTAACATAATTTTTTCTGGATATTTTCACAAATTGTATAATTGATAATTAAATACATGACTCTTTTGTGGAATTTACCAGAAGAACAACATTACAGGAACTAATTATCTTTACCCATAATATCAACCAAAAGAGGGGAATTTATTGCGATTTTCAAGAACAGTTGTCTGAAGAATGTTCAGTATTTCTGAAGAAAGACTAACGGAATAATTAAAGTGACAACATACATTGTTTTCTGTAACCTATCTTAAAATACCACTCTTATTAGAATTAACTAACATTTTCTAGAACAAAGTCTGTATAGGATTTGACTGCCAAAGTATAAGAGCAAAATGCCTAATCGACACTGGGTGTCTAGAACAACCGATAAGAGAATGCCATTTTCCAATAAACAAATCTTGAAACAATGACGTCATTTTCCACCATACCTCTTTCACGAATATGTTGCGATATCTTCACACGTTCAAGTCCCAGGACGCAGTCAAAGCGATCAATATATTTGTTGGTCTATCAATTCAAAGCACTGGAATAAAAAGTTATAGGCATTTAATTAATTATCTATCCAGTTAAGTAACCTACTTATTGATTGCTGTACTAGTTATAGGCATTTAATTAATTATCTATCCAGTTAAGTAACCTACTTATTGATTGCTGTACTAGTTATAGGCATTTAATTAATTATCTATCCAGTTAAGTAACCTACTTATTTCTTTCTGTACTAGTTAGAAGCATTTAATTAATTATTTATCCCGTTAAGTAAACTACTTTTATATTGCTATACTAGTTAGAGGCATTTAATTAATTATCTAACCAGTTAAGCAATCTGTTTGTTTATTGCTGTACTAGTCATACTTTAGGACCACTGTGGTCGAGGGTATAGTTTCCGGCTTGAAATAAAGGGGACGATACGCTGAGGTCTGGTGTGCAAGCTGTCTCGCTTGCAAAATAAACAGTGATTGAGCAACGGTTTAATTTTTTCTTGTTTGCACCATTGTTAACAAGTAAATTAATTAAGACATGAGTCTCAAGGAAAAGGACTTCTAGCGAAGATAAGCAAGCGCACAAAGATGGCGTAAATCAGTTATTTGTTTGTTTATCAAATGCGAATATAGATGGAGTAAATGTTAACCGTTTTTTTTCTATGTTCTTGTTTTTTTTTGGAAGGGTTTGAGAGTCGGCCCTGAGCGAAGGGCGCAGTCTGTCATCGAAATAATTCCCACTTCCGGTTCACAAGCGAGTGTCTTCCCAAGGAGCAGAGTAGGGCTTCTTCCACAGAACACAATCATACAGCATGGATATATGGGAAAGAGATATATCTCAGATATACAGCGTCAGTATAAGTGGTTTTTTTCTATTTTTTGTCATCCACCATTACAGATTTCTAGTGGCACTGCCAACGAGGAGGGGATAGCTTATATCTGCGTGCAATTATTACATCGCAAACATTCTTAAAAAAATATGTGGATTAAGAGAGAGTGAGAGAGAGCGAGAGGGAGAGTGAGAGAGAGAAAGATGGGTTAGGAGCAAATGTTAAATCTTAATGACAATGTGTGGGAGGATCTGCAAATATAATTATTGTTATTCAGACATTCTTGAGGGAAACAAAATATAGGGAGGGGATGAGGGTTAGGTACTTCTTAGATGTTTGTATGTGTTCATCGATGTCTGCAAATTTTACAAAAGTTCATCGATGTCTGCAAATTTTATCAAAGTAAACATTTCTGAACGTAAGGTGTTGAGTGGTGGTGGGTGCAAAATATTTGGTCCTGCATGTTTTTTTAGAGTGAGCAACTGAAAGTCGGTGAGATATCTTCACTATATGTGACCCTGTATGTACTACAAATGTGAGACATGTCAGTAGAGAAGTGGGACAGGATAACTTTAGACTATCTTATTCTGCTTATATTATTAGAGTTAGTAGTGTGAGAAGCGGTGGAATATTTACAAAATATGTGGTTCAGTACGTGTTAGGTAAGAAATGTGAGTGATCAGGGTTGTCTGCAAGCTACAGTACGTATTCTTGAGGTAAAAAATGACGAGGTTGGTAGATGTGGAGGGGAGAAGAGGATCCTGCAGATATATTATGATCCTGTAAAGTCTGAACTCGGAAAGTCTGATTTTGAAGTGGATATATTGCACCGTCTCTTGCCAGAATTTCTCTCTTTCCACGAAGTTTTTATCTCGCGAATTCCCCACGAGTTATGTGAGGCACAAGTTATCGCCCTTTTATAATTTCTCGCTAGACAGTTTACAAGTTTTCGAGTTTATTGCTATTATGTTTTATTATTAATTGACTTGATTAATAATATTTACTTTAGATTTACTATTATGATGGGGTTTATTTTTGTTTTTTTGTTTTTAAAAAAAATATTGGACTTATCCGTTTTGCTGGTTATTTATTATATTTTACAGCAACTTTAAAAAATTATATAAATATTAAGTATGTTCCTTGCTCTGTTTAGCGCGAAAGCGGCGGAAGCCGGAAGCGCCCCCTACACTCAATCAAATCAATGCTCTGTTTAGGAAAGTCAATGAATATAATATCAGGATATAAACTGAGAGCTGGTAACTATACAAATTAACAGCCTGCGTTTTGTGATCATTCACATTAAGTGTTTGATGAATTTTAAATTAAGTTTGAAAAGATAATGACATGTACACCGGGCATTGTACAAGCACTACTACTTTACCCTGCGCGATAACTATGCGCCCAAAGTACACTGGCTCTGCACACTTCATTATCTGCTCGCTTATTTCCCCTTTCAGTAGCGACCACAATCATGTTGCGTAGTACAGATAGGACTCACGACTGTAAGTAATGGTTATCTGAGTGCAAGTTCTTGGCAAAAATTATACCAGATACCGTCTTGGTATCCAAAAGCAAATTGGGTTATATCAGTAAAACATTATTCGGGCAAGATGAAGAAAATTAAAATCATACTTTTAGATGAATTATGATGATCACTGTTACTATGTAGATATGCATTTCTTTATAGTTTATGAGTATACTTATTTGTGTGTAAACATATATAAGAGTTTATATATATGAGGTGTGTGTGTGTGTGTGTGTGTGTGTGTGTGTGAGTGTGTGTGTGTGTGTGTGTGCGTGCGTGCGTGTGAGTAACAATGTGTGCGTAATTGTGTATGTAAATATACACAATATTGTTTGTATGTATATATGTATCGCATTGTATGTGTGTGTGTGTGTGTGTTTGTGTGTGTGTGTGTGTGAGCATGTATAACGCTGAGTGTTGGTTGTGTTTATATGCGCATGTGTAGCAGTGTGATAAGTGTATATGTGTTTGTGTATATATATATATATATATATATATGAGAGTATAACATTGTGTATATATGTGAATGTGTTTGTATGCGTGAACATTTATAACATTATGGATATGTGTGTATGAATGTGTGAGCAACCAAACCAGGAGAAGAGATCGAACTGCAGCATGAGAGCCATTTTGAAAGACTTGGTATGATGCAACAAAAAAAAATTTGTGTATGTTGACTGAGTGCAAGTGGATTGAATTATTTTACCAATTAGAATATTTAGACGTTTGCTATTTCTTGATTATAATTATTTGTATCTGCGAACACTAATGTATGTATTCTTTTACATAGAAGCATTAAATGACCTTAGCGAGTATTCTCTCCATAAATTTAAGATGATGCAATTTCTAGAGTGCACATAGTAATTGTAAAACCCTATAATTGGACAGAGACTCTACCGTGAGAATAGTGTATCTCTTAAAGTGAAAGATGATTATTGTAAGCTACAATGATGCAGTGTTGATTAATTATTTAGAAATTTGATATGATTGTTATCTTTGTATTAAAACCAATAAAATTATACAATCCATAATCATATAGAATTTCTTTGATTGTAATTCAATGCAACAATGATTTGGAATTTATACTCTAGTTGTCTTTGATTTTTTGCAGGACTGAGATAATAAAGACCACATTATAATTTTCACTTTTGCCACTGAATTTTAGATATTAGGATATTAAGTACGCTAGACTACAAAAGGAATGTTATCTTTTGTTAGCTGGGTTTTTGTTCTGAACTGATTTGGATATTACAGTCTGGTAAGGGCATAGTCCGTAGGGGTCAAAGAGAACACACCCAAGGCAATTTATCGCCAGTGGGAAGCCGAGGTTCCTAAATCCAATTCCAGATTACGAGGCCGTGTGGTTACCTTATCGCTGGGTTTACTACCAGCATTGGAATCTAAGCGGATTAAATACGCATGGCTACTTTAAAAAAAAAAGACAAACTGTTCTGTTTCATCATAAACTACCTTAATAATATTACAGGATTATAGAGTGTGTTTGTTTCGAATTCATTGTAACTCGCAGCTGCCTTTTGCTATTCCTATTATGTTCATTGAACTGATGTTATCTTTTTCCAAATATATTAATTAATTCTTTGAACAGCCATTAATTGGAATTGGCTAGTGGGGGGGGGGGGCATATATTGGATGAAGGGGTGTAAACTAATTAAGAGGACGAGATAACGTTCTCGATCCACAGGGCAACGTTAACTAGTTTTCTCGGCACTATGTTAAGCTGATTAATTATCCCGTAAATTATTGCAACAGTAGTTAATATACTAACAGGAAGAGCAGGCTATTCCAGGTGGCTGTCATTAGTATTAATGTTGAAAACCTAAATTAATAATCTAAATGATTAATATAGCATGTCCATGTATATAAACCACACATTTTACAATTACGTTTTTCAGCGAGTCTGTCGAACGATTTACATTAAGCTCACATAATAGACACAGAGTTAAATAAGTCTATCGAACGATTTACATTAAGCTCACATAATAGACACAGAGTTAAATAAGTCTGTCGAACGATTTACAGTAAGCTCACATAATAGACACAGAGTTAAATAAGTCTGTCGAACGATTTACATTAAGCTCACATAATAGACACAGAGTTAAATAAGTCTGTCGAACGATTTACATTAAGCTCACATAATAGACACAGAGTTAAATAAGTCTGTCGAACGATTTACATAAAGCTCACATAATAGACACAGAGTTAAATAAGTCTGTCGAACGATTTACATTAAGCTCACATAATAGACACAGAGTTAAATAAGTCTGTCGAACGATTTACATTAAGCTCACATAATAGACACAGAGTTAAATAAGTCTGTCGAACGATATATAATAGACACAGAGTTAAATAAGTCTGTCGAACGATTTACATTAAACTTATAATAGACACAGAGTTAAATAAGTCTATCGAACGATTTACATTAAGCTCACATAATAGACACAGAGTTAAATAAGTCTGTCGAACGATTTACATTAAACTTATAATAGATACAGAGTTAAATAAGTCTGTCGAACGATATATAATAGACACAGAGTTAAATAAGTCTGTCGAACGATTTACAATGGGCTTATATAATAGATATAGAGTTAAATAAGTCTGTCGAACGATTTACAATAAGCTTATTATAGACACAGAGTTAAATATGAAATGTTTGCGACCTAGATCTTTGAATTTGAATTTTCAGGTAATTATTTTGAAAACAGTTCAGTAGGAAAGTACGAGTGATGGGATGTAACAAATTCATATGACCAAAACTTATTGCAGTAGTTACAAAACTTATTGCAGTAGTTACAGAATTAGTACTGCACTAGTTTCTGAAGTAGTATTCCTTTAGATAATTATCATGAAGTAATATTATGTTAGTAAAGTAGAGTTGCTTTAGTTAGTGAAGTAGAGTTGCTTTAGTTAGTGAAGTAGAGATGCTTTAGTTAGTGAAGTAGAGTTGCTTTAGTTAGTGATTAATGAAGTAATATTGCACTATATAATAAAGTAGTACTGCTTAGATATCGAAGTAATATTGCTTAAGCAAACAGTTTTACATAAATTAAGAAAGTAGCATTGATTTTCTTAATAAAATAGTACTGCATTATTCTTGAAGCAGAATTACTTTAATTAATGAAGTGTTCTTGCATGAGTTAATGACGTGGTATTGTGATAATTAATGAAGTATTATTGCATACGTTATGAAGTAGTTTTGCATTAATGAATAAAATTGCGTATATCTAATGAAGAAATAGTTCGATAGTTAATGAAGTATTATTTCGTAAATTCGTCTAGTTGTAGGCCCACTATGTAATAAAGCAGACTTTCATTTTAACAATGAAGTAGTATTATATAAATTAATTAATTGGTACTTGCATTATGTAATGAAGCAGCACTGAGTTTTTAATTAAAGTAGTACTGCTTTAAGTTATTGAAATAGTATTGCATAAGTTGGTGAACTAGTATTGCAAAGTTAATGAGGAAATAGTCTGTCAGTAAATGAAGTAATTTTGCTTTAATAAATGAAATGGAATTGTGAAGTTAATGAAGTAATAGTGTATCAGTTAATGAAATAGTATTACACTATTTCAAGAAGTAGTATAATTTTAGTTCTTGAAATAGTATTGCATTACTTGGTAAACTAGTATCGCATAAATTAAAGCGGTAGTATTGTTTTAGTTAATGAAGTAACAAAGCAATTTGTAATGGTGCAGTAGTGACTGATGCTTTTAATGGCATAGTATTGCTATAGTTAATGAAGTAGTAATATTTTATTTATTGATACAACAGTATGCTTGTTAATTAAGTATTATTTATTCAGTTACTAAGTAGCACTTAGTTAATGAAGTAGCATTGCATTAATTAAAGCAGTAAAGAAGTATTTGGTCAAATAATATGTAAAATTTTATGACTCCATTTCCCAAATTATTCTCTATCTATCTATCTATTTATTTATCTATCTATCTATCTATCTATCTATCTATCTATCTATCTATCTATCTATCTATCTATCTATCTATCTATCTATCTATCTATCTATCCATCTATCCATCATCCAATCCACCCACCCATCCACCTATCTAACTATCTATCTATCTGCCTGCCTGTCTGTGAGACTGTATGTGTATTTTACTGTATTATTGTATTTATAATAATGTTTAGTAGATGTAAATGTTTAAGAATTAATTCAGTGGCATATGCATGCTGTCTTCTTTCAACCAGATTTTCCGAAATTAAACTGTAAATCATTCGTGTACTCTCCTCTTACTCTATCTTTACTATTTGTTTTGTGGAACACCAGTTAGAGAGAGTTTCACAGGTCACGATGACACGACCATTTCGTAGTAAGGCGTTTCTTAGCAAGTGAAATCGTATTAAAAATAATTTTAAAAACATAATTACAAACCAAAATTGTAATAAATGTCTTTTGCTTTCATGCTTCAAATTAAGTAAATTATTTAAATTCATCATTCACGTGCTCTCTGTCCATTTGAATTCCAGAATCCTTTGACCAAAGGGCGAAGAAGTTTCAAGCGCCTGGTAAGAATTTATAAATAGCTACAATGTTAATTTTTTAAAATTCACCCCTCACCCACCTTTTCTTTAAGTTTATTAATTTATATTTTGAAGAAAAGCTTTATTATTTTTCGTAATTAAACATTTTTCTGTCTACTGAATTACTGATTATCGGAAAAGGTCTTTTTGTTGTCTGGATTAGATTATGATGATTATACAACAACAATAACAATAATAACAATAAATAATACAACATCAAGATGGCGACACGAGTGTTCCACATAGAGACTATGTGTCAATGAAGTGTGCTGTACTTTGGTGTGCTAGACACTTTTGGTCAACGTGGAGATTATGTGTTAATCAAGGAAGCTGTGCTTTGTGTCCTAGACACTTGTGGTCGACATGGAGATTATGTGTCAATGAAGGGAGATGTACTGTGGTGTGCTAGACACTTGTGGTCGACATGGAGATTGTGTGTCAATGAAGGGAGATGTACTATGGTGTGCTAGACACTTGTGGTCGACATGGAGATTGTGTGTCAATGAAGGGAGATGTACTGTGGTGTGCTAGACACTTGTGGTCGACATGGAGATTGTGTATCAATGAAGGGAGATGTACTGTGGTGTGCTAGACACTTGTGGTCGACATGGAGATTGTGTGTCAATGAAGGGAGATGTACTATGGTGTGCTAGACACTTGTGGTCGACATGGAGATTGTGTGTCAATGAAGGGAGATGTACTGTGGTGTGCTAGACACTTGTGGTCGACATGGAGATTGTGTGTCAATGAAGGGAGCTGTAACTTGGTGTGCTAGACACTTGATTCACATGGAGGACCTTTAAATGACAACGCACACATGGTGCCCACAGATCAGTCTTTTTTTTTTTTTTTAGTAAATGAAGGATTTTATTTGATGTTAATTGTGCTGTGAAATTGTGAATTTGGGAATATCAATGGTATCAGTTTGAAAGTGGAGTTTAGACGGGTACATCAACACATACTCATGAAGACATAGAAAAGACTGACATTGCAAAATGGATAGGAATACATAGGTACACGCACAGAGAAGATCCCAGCAAAGTAGTAAAGATGACGATCAACAGGGAAATTACGTATTCCAGCTTGCTGACGTCATTAATGAATTCTTACATCGCCGTGATACTTATAATGTCTTTACATCCATCAATGCCTCTTGACATTTACTCCAATAATTAACTTCCTTGCTTTCTAAAGCAAACTTTCACCTTTCATTCGCCAATTAAGCCCTTTGTGCAAATCAGTATAATACCCTTCCCATTTATGATGGAACCAGATAATATTTATTTTATACCTAATAAAATTTAGATCCCCTCTAGACACAGAGTTTTCAGGGTGTTCTAGGGGGAAATGGGCTTCTGTAAAGTTAGCGAAAATTCGGAATTGGATTAGAATGAAAAACATACAAATAATGCCTCTTACTATCAAAGAGGCAACCCACAGTAAGATATAGAAAAAGGATTCACCCAGTACCTAGGTGATATTATCAGTGAAAAGTTGCTCCTGGACCAGAAGGGATTGATCATGCAAAATAGGCTTCTTACAGCCCTGGAACTACAGAAGATAGAACAGCAACCAGCAAATATCACAACACTAGAACTACAGAAGATAAAACAGCAACCAGCAAATATCACAACACTAGAACTACAGAAGATAGAACAGCAACCATCAAATATCACAACCCTAGAACTATAGAAGATAGAACAGCAACAAATATCACGACCCTAGAACTACAGAAGATATAACAGCAACAAATATCACAACCCTAGTACTACAGAAGATATAACAGCAACAAATATCACAACCCTAGTACCACAGAAGATAGAACAGCAACAAATATCACAACCCTAGAACTACAGAAGATATAACAGCAACCAACAAATATCACAACCCTAGAACTACAGAAGATAGAACAGCAACACATATCACAACCCTAGAACTACAGAAGATAGAACAGCAACACATATCACAACCCTAGAACTACAGAAGATAGAACAGCAACACATATCACAACCCTAGAACTACAGAAGATAGAACAGCAACCAGCAAATATCACTACCCTATACGCTGAAATAGAAAACAATGAAACATGTACAGCCTCACAAAAGGCAACTCCAGCTGACAACAACAATGGAGAAATAATAAATTATCTAAATGAAGAACAACAGTGCATGTTAGAAGATGCAAAACTTTCTATGGACAACAAAATGTCACATGACAGGTAGAACCTCACCAAGAATACTGCAAATCAACAAAGGTCTAAGAACAGCAATTCATAATGCAAATAAAGTAGTAAGGCATTGTTACGTTTCCAGTATTTATTTAAAGACCCTGCTTAGGAAATTATAGAACTTTAATTTACTATTTAAATTAATTCTCTCTCGTTTAACCTAAACAGACTGGTTGCTCAAATCATCATTCGACTAAATTAAAAATGCATCTTTGTAGTCTAGATCACAGATTTACGAAACTGATAATTTGCGTACATTAGCTAGATTGGAAATCGTTAAAAACTCTCTTAGATTCATATGCATTCATTACGTCATTCGTTTAGCTCAAACAGCCCCCATCCAATCCCATTTGGTCTATATGCATACAATTTACTACAAAAAGAGGTTCTTAACAAAATGAAATAGATTTAATAAGTTTAACAATTAACAGCAACGATTAATTACAACACGACGTCTTAATTCTACACAGCGTTGTTCTCTCATTTTACCGTCTTTGTTAAGAGTCTTAACGAGAATTCTCTTTTCTTTTAACGAGAATTGGTTTGCCAAATAGTCACTTGATTCTGGACCCTAGTAGATATACTTAACTACACTCTTGGTCGCATGTGGGGTTCAACTGGTTAGAACTGGTCCACATCCTTTGGCTCATCGTCAGTACTGCATAGCATAACAGTCAATCGTCCACTCAATTACTGCATCGCGAATGTACTTGCGACGAATCGTTAACCGTAATTAACACGAGGTACTTCTGCATAGTTCACGTATGGGTCATGAAGACACCCGAGTCGGTGTACGACTCAAGAAGTACGAAGGTAGAGAGGAATAACATAAGAAGAACCCGGCTGAAACAAAGGATTTGGGCTCTGTAACTATTTGCGTGTATATTCGCAAAACCCAAGCACATGTTTCTTTGTTTAAGGTTCTGAATTTAGAATCTTTGACTATCGTGTCGTTTACAATTCAAATATGGTTATATTTAAATATACATTGTGGTCCACGTGTGTGTTACATATAACGTTACACGAACGTATGAATTCTCAAATATTTACAGCATTAAAAATTAGAACTCACACAAAGGATTAATTCAAAATGAAGCATGAATGCTTTACAATTTTACACGAAAAATTATATGCAAGAACAAGTTGAATTACAAAGAAGAATTCGCCACGTGCACAGACATACTGGCGGCACTAGTGAATTTAAGATTTATATAAATTAAAGATAAGAAAAAGTTACAATAATTTACATACAATAACTTTTAGATTTGTCCCTTTACATCGAAACACGTGCTTTGGCTAAAATAGCGCTAAGCTGCACAAAATACATACATCAATTCAATTACAAAATACAATCAATAAATGCAATAGATACTGTAAGAAGTAGACGTGTTATTGTTACCTCTTAAAAGTAGATTTACTGCTCTAGCGCGGGTTCATCTTCGACTCTCTTACGACTCTGGTATGGCGGCGGGACGGAGCTATGTTAAAGCTGCCTGGTGTGTCTGCCGGTCTGGAAGTGAGTGAGTGTTTTGGCGCCTTATGATCATTTTTATGAAACTGCATTGAACGCATCACGTGACCGCTCACGTGGTATGTTGTTGATCTCGAAGGTGCTGGACACTGGCCTAAAGTTATGCAACAATCCGACCTTGCTAGAAAGCTTCTCTCGATACTGATGTATCACGGGTGAATTTCAACAAAGGTCCGTTCAAAAATTTAATTTTGAAACGAGCAATTGGGTCACGAGGTCATGACACAGAATTTGTCACACATCGTCACACCCCCTTGCTTTTGAGGCGTTTATCTTACCAAAAGATAAATGCCTCCTACAAATTATGTGTTATAAAATGTAGAAGTCCACAATGAAGAAAAAATTTACAATTAAAAAATTTCAACATAACCGGAAATAATGTAACGAGGCAGAGAAATCAACTCTAGATTAACGGCACACTCATACAATATTTCTCACTTCAGAAATCAAAGAAAAATGATTTAAGAAAAAAATCAAATAAAATGATTTAAGAAGAACGTTCTGTCTAATTGAATAGACATCCATCCAATGGAATAACATGTTCTGAAATTCTCACTATCTGTCCCAATAATCAATAGTTCACACACAACCTAGTTTGATCTAATCAGATTATTCAGAATAGAAATCCAACATCAACTAATTCCACTGAATACGTATCCAACAATAGTGTGATCAAAAAATTTGACTTCCAATGAACAACACTATCAATATGCAGGTTATGAAAAGTTCCAGATATTGATTCCTGTATCAACCAAATATCAGAGTTTATGCATTACCAACTCAATGAACTATCTATCAGTCTCCCTGTCATATTCAGAGTTACAACACTAACACAATTCAGTCAGTGTCATAGCTTGTCCCAAGTTTCATGAAATGTCCAACATATTTACAATAACAACCGCCAACTACTGTACAACAAGAAAATAATGAAAATTCAAAGAAAGTGTCAAATCATTATTTCTACTGCTGCACTATCCTGCCTAGCACAATCTTCGTAGTTTCTATCCCAACCCCAATACACGTCGTCGCCCATGTGTGTCAACATGTCTACGGCATGACAACTGTATTCTTTCTTTCTTACTCTGTTCGTCAGAATGTCACTGTGAGGTGCAATGTATTGCATGTCAAGTTTAGACTTTTCATTTCTCGTCCAGTAAGTACGTCCTTGAAGTGTTTTATCGTCATGATCTCTTTCAAAACTCCCCAAAGTACTTGTCAAGTTTAAAATGTTTTTGGTAGTGTCAGTTTCTGCATGACTGGTCTCTACCCTGTCTAACAGTTTCAAACTTCTCGATACGTTTCGTATCATGTCAGTGTCACTGTGGCGTTGACTATGCGATGTCAGAATTTCAAATCTATCGCTCTTAGCCTTGTCACTGAACTCACGCAAATGGAAATTTGCTCTCTTGGTGTTTCGTGCATTTGTAGTTACGTCATTGTGTACACATTGAACGTCTCTAGTTCGCATGCACTCAACGTCTTTTGTCGGAATGGCGTCAGATCTACTATGGGTCCATTTCGCATCTAGTCTAACGTCATAGGTTCGCAAATGTGCTCTGTAGTGGCTACCAGTCTCTCTGAAGTACCTGAATTGCAACACTAGCGTCCCCTCTAAATCTGGAGGTTCCGTTCTCCTGATCTTATCATAGACTGAAGTGAAATACCTCATCCCACTAGTTGTTTTCTGTTTTAACCCATTCACAACTAGGTGTTTGACTGTCATTATGTCTGTCAGCTTGTCTCTCTCCCTGACAACATAAGTCTGTGTCTCTTTTGTGACTCTAGAATTGTCTAACTCTCCACTCGAGTATTTTCTAGTCACTGTGGGGTCAGACTCACTCGCTAGCAAGTCAGACTCCCGTGGTTGTATGAACAAGGGTTCTATCTTAAACTCCCCAAGAGTTATCGATTGTCTCCCCTGGACCATACCGTTAATTGAACTAACATAGCCTGTCTCCACCGACTTAGTTAATTCAATGTGTCTCCTCATCAAATCGTCAGAATCTATGATGGAAATTCTGTCAGTTTCAGTCACTAACTGGCAGTGAATGTTACCTGTCACAATGAATAACATCGCTATGTCTACTCTATGTGTGTTGTAGGCTACACTCCCACTGTTTCCTCTATTATAAATTTCTGCATCTGATGTCAGTAACAGTCCTGATGCCCCACCTACTCTGGTTATCAGTCCGTCACTCCGGTTTTCATTGTCTATCGATCTAGTTCTGTCACTCATTTGTACTGTGTCTTTGATCAATTTGGGATCACACTCCGCACTTATCGTCAGTGAATCAAGGAACATATCAGTTAATGAAACCCCTCCTCCTTACTTCCACTTGTCTCCGTTTTTGGTACGTACTCATGACATTCCTTTATCTCAACAGGTGAGTCAATAAAGGTAGTCCATGTACCGTGGCTTCTGTCTACGTCACTAATTCCGTTAAGTGATTTATCTGCAGACGGTTCTGCCATGTCTCTGACAACAGCGTGCATACACGTCAGTACACATGCATTGTTATCGTCGACCGTCCCTGTACAGTTTTCGACTATATCTTCTTCCATGTCACGTTTGGAAAAGAACTCTGTCTCAGCTCTGACAACTGTCATGTCCTCTGAAGTAAATGAATTTATCATAGGCACATTGTCTCTGTCTGTAATGCTACCTATACTGTCATCTGGATCAAATACTTCTGTTTCCCTGGCTGTCAATGTATTAGCACTCGAAACCTCGCATAACGCAATAATCTTGTGTTCCAAAATTACGTCATGACTCACGTCAATCATCGGAGATCGAGATCTACCGATGTCAGTCTTCGTAGCGAGCACATTCTCATGACTCCCTCTTAAACTAACAGTTCGGTCAGTAGACTCAGTCAATGTGTCACTGCCTTTCAACGATACACAACTGATAGAATCCGTTTCTATCTTCTCATGCATATTTGTCCTGTCAGAAAAATCAGTCACTGTGTTGCTAGAAGTTTCATCACACCTTAACGGTACACAACCGATAGAATCTGTCTCTATCTTATCATGCGCATTCAGTCCGTCAAACAAGGTGTCACACGTACACGGCGGTGTATGTGTTTGTCCAAATTCTACACGTGTTATTAAGTCCTTAACAACAGTGTCTTTTCTTGTCTCTGTTTCAAGATCAAGCTTTGGTGCGCTAACTGTTTCTGTAAACTGGTTAGCATGTTGAACTGTAATGGTTTCGTCAAAACATTTGTTTTTGTTTTCAATCAAACTGTCTAATTCGTCTGCTGTGCTTGGTAGCGCGACTAATTTCTGTGTGTCAGTCTCCACGCTCGCGGTGTTTGACCTCGGCAAGTCAAAGTTCACGGCCTGACCTTCCTGTCGTAATTTGTCAACAGTACTTTCCCCAGCAATTTTAGACTCTGTTTCGATTTCTGTCCACAACCATTCTAATTCTAGACTTTCTTTCCTTTCCATAAGCACTAGCCTCTCTTTCTTCAACTTTCTAATTTCGAACGTTAGGTCTCGCATTTCAGCCTCCCCTTCCCCTTTGAATCGGAAATCTTTATCACACGACTGTTTTACTCGTGAGCTTATTGAAGATCTAATTTCTTCCCTGTGTTCTATTTCCTTTTCATTGAGTGCAAGTAAGGCAAAATTACGTAGCTGTTCACTTTCGTATCTTAGTGATATGCCAACCTTCTGTTCGCGTTTTAGAATCTCCACGAGTTGTAAACTCCCTACACTGTTCTTCCGATAGTTGATCCCTAGATGTATCAAAGACATAATGTGATCATATTCTATCTCTATCCGTTCCATCTCTCGTTCGTGTTCCTCTCTCCTCTTTTCCCTGTCTAGTTCAGTTCTCACGAAGTTCATTAACTCATCTTCCGTTCGGTATCCGATCAATGAACCTATCTCTCTCAGACTCGCAATAGTCTGTTCGAGATCCATCTTATTTATTTAGCGCGTCTGGCTACAATAAATATCTCTCGTGATTGTGTATCTAACCGTAGGCGATAAAACTCCGCTTTTATCCCACAATAACTTTTAGGCTACGACCTTACAAAAATTATTGAATTTACTCAGAACACCTTCCGAAATAAATTACGCGTTGGTTACACGTTCACCTGCTTGGTTACAATCTGTTGTCTCCAAGGCTTTCGTAATGTCACGGCTCCAACCATACAACATTACACATTATACTTAGCACCCTAAATATAATAGTCCGAAGTCTGTTACTACCGATAACTCTCCTAGCTGGCGGTATAACACGTCGACCTCTTACAATGAAGTATCCAGTAACACAATACTAAATAAATCATTCAATAGCTAACATGACATATTTAACTACGCTTAAATATATCAGCATTAACTAACATGCACGCTACTCTGCAAAAGAATACATGCACATGTCACAACAAAAGCAAGATAAATATTTCAACAATCCTGAATCAATAGAATATTGGCAATTCTCAGATGTTCGTTTCCTAAAGATATGATACGCCCTATGTATATAAAAATGTTACAGTTTAATACATATCAATCCCATGACGAGGCCACACTTGTTACGTTTCCAGTATTTATTTAAAGACCCTGCTTAGGAAATTATAGAACTTTAATTTACTATTTAAATTAATTCTCTCTCGTTTAACCTAAACAGACTGGTTGCTCAAATCATCATTCGACTAAATTAAAAATGCATCTTTGTAGTCTAGATCACAGATTTACGAAACTGATAATTTGCGTACATTAGCTAGATTGGAAATCGTTAAAAACTCTCTTAGATTCATATGCATTCATTACGTCATTCGTTTAGCTCAAACAGCCCCCATCCAATCCCATTTGGTCTATATGCATACAATTTACTACAAAAAGAGGTTCTTAACAAAATGAAATAGATTTAATAAGTTTAACAATTAACAGCAACGATTAATTACAACACGACGTCTTAATTCTACACAGCGTTGTTCTCTCATTTTACCGTCTTTGTTAAGAGTCTTAACGAGAATTCTCTTTTCTTTTAACGAGAATTGGTTTGCCAAATAGTCACTTGATTCTGGACCCTAGTAGATATACTTAACTACACTCTTGGTCGCATGTGGGGTTCAACTGGTTAGAACTGGTCCACATCCTTTGGCTCATCGTCAGTACTGCATAGCATAACAGTCAATCGTCCACTCAATTACTGCATCGCGAATGTACTTGCGACGAATCGTTAACCGTAATTAACACGAGGTACTTCTGCATAGTTCACGTATGGGTCATGAAGACACCCGAGTCGGTGTACGACTCAAGAAGTACGAAGGTAGAGAGGAATAACATAAGAAGAACCCGGCTGAAACAAAGGATTTGGGCTCTGTAACTATTTGCGTGTATATTCGCAAAACCCAAGCACATGTTTCTTTGTTTAAGGTTCTGAATTTAGAATCTTTGACTATCGTGTCGTTTACAATTCAAATATGGTTATATTTAAATATACATTGTGGTCCACGTGTGTGTTACATATAACGTTACACGAACGTATGAATTCTCAAATATTTACAGCATTAAAAATTAGAACTCACACAAAGGATTAATTCAAAATGAAGCATGAATGCTTTACAATTTTACACGAAAAATTATATGCAAGAACAAGTTGAATTACAAAGAAGAATTCGCCACGTGCACAGACATACTGGCGGCACTAGTGAATTTAAGATTTATATAAATTAAAGATAAGAAAAAGTTACAATAATTTACATACAATAACTTTTAGATTTGTCCCTTTACATCGAAACACGTGCTTTGGCTAAAATAGCGCTAAGCTGCACAAAATACATACATCAATTCAATTACAAAATACAATCAATAAATGCAATAGATACTGTAAGAAGTAGACGTGTTATTGTTACCTCTTAAAAGTAGATTTACTGCTCTAGCGCGGGTTCATCTTCGACTCTCTTACGACTCTGGTATGGCGGCGGGACGGAGCTATGTTAAAGCTGCCTGGTGTGTCTGCCGGTCTGGAAGTGAGTGAGTGTTTTGGCGCCTTATGATCATTTTTATGAAACTGCATTGAACGCATCACGTGACCGCTCACGTGGTATGTTGTTGATCTCGAAGGTGCTGGACACTGGCCTAAAGTTATGCAACAATCCGACCTTGCTAGAAAGCTTCTCTCGATACTGATGTATCACGGGTGAATTTCAACAAAGGTCCGTTCAAAAATTTAATTTTGAAACGAGCAATTGGGTCACGAGGTCATGACACAGAATTTGTCACACATCGTCACAGGCATATATCCACAAAAGATATAAGAAAATCAATAGTATAATATATGCCACTTGCTAAGATTCCAATACCTTGGTACATAACCGATAGTCTACAGAAGTCATAAAAAAGGTCTAAATAATAATACTGGAAAATAAGACCATTATAAAATCATCATTCTCTGTATCAAATTCAGCAAATCAATTAAATGCCTGTTAAATGCCAATTAAATGCCTGTTAAATGTCAATTAATGTCTGTTAAATGCCTGTTTGTTTCACTCTGCTAGACGTCTTGCAAATGGCATATAAAGTATTTTAAGTTCATCATATTACCCACTCAGGTTTAAAGTCTGGAACGCATTGTTCTGGAATGTATATTTTAAGGGCCTTCAATAATATTTCTTTTATCACCACGCTGTGACAATGATACTGGAATATCATCATTTCCCTTTTCTCTTTTTCAGGATTATGATGGCACACAAAGGCTCCTGGATGGAAATGAGGGTGACAGTGAAGATGATAGTGAAACCGAAGATGAAGTGAGTAAATAGCACCACGTGTTATTTGTTTTTATTAGTTTGCATTCTTCTGTCTTTGAATTTGCATTTATACTGCAGTCAGCATGTTTAAAGTGTTAATTGTTTTTATTAGTTTGCATTCTCTTGTCTTTGAATTTGCATTTATACTGCAGTCAGCATGTTTAAAGTGTTAATTGTTTTTATTAGTTTGCATTCTTCTTTTGAATTTGCATTTATACTGACTGCAGTCTGTGTGTCTGGATTATGTAACTTTTTAAAAATGTCCTAATTTGATTCTTCATCTTCTATTCTTTTCCAGACTGATTATGCCCAAATCCAAGTAAGTGTGAGGAAATATAAGTGTGTGATTCAAGAGAGTATGTGTAACTTTTGAGTGAGAGACCTGTTTATGTTAAGAGGTTCGCTGTTAATAATAACTAGATCAAACACTTTTACCGCGCGCGCGAGAGAGAATGAGTGAGAGACCTGTTTATGTTAAGAGGTTCGTTGTTAATAATAACTAGATCAAACACTTTTACCGCGCGCCCGAGAGAAAGTGAGTGAGAGAGAGTGATAGTGAGAGACAGACAGAGAAATATGTCCACAATTAATTGTTTCTCTGACTTTACGACAGAAAAAAATTATTATAGTGCAAATGATATCAAAATTTCACTTGAAAACAATCAAACACAGAAAGAAACAAATAAACAAAAAAAAAACAACAAAAGTATGAACAAACAAATAAAAATCACTGGCTATAATGTAAACTATACTGTACATTTAGAATTTGCAGTAAGTTGTAATTCCTGGGATGTCTGAGTGTATCCTCGTCTGCGTGTCTGGTTTAAGTAACTTATTTAAATGTCCTAATTTGATTCTTCATTTTCTATTCTTTTCCAGACTGATTATGCTCAAACCAGGGTAAGTGTGAGGAAATGTAAGTGTGTGAGACAAGAGAGTATGAGTAACTTTTCAGTGAGTGACATGTTTATGTTAAGAGGTTCGTTGTTAATAACAACTAGATCAAACACGTTTACAGAGAGAGAGAGAGAGAGAGAGAGAGAGAGAGAGAGAGAGAGAGAGAGAGAGAGAGTGATAGTGAGAGACAGAGAAGTATGTCCACAATTAATTGTTTCTCTGACTATACCACAGAAAATAATTATTATACTTCAAATGACGGAAAAGGATGGCTCGAAAAGTAGATATAAATATAAACATTAGAACAGGCTGCAATGCTTAATGGAAGAAACAATTAAGGTATCAACATTTCACTTGAAAACAAACAAACAAACACAGAAAGAAAGAAAGAAAGAAAATCAAAAGTATGAACAAACAAATAAAAATTACTGGCTATAAAGTAAATCACTATGTTATACATTTCGAGTTTGCAGTAAGTTGCAACGTCTAGGGTGTCTGAGCGTACTCTCTGTAAAGCATTACTGGAAGTGTCTTAAAGTGCAATTACGGTTTGTCTTTTTGTCTTTTGTTTTATTTTACTATATTTAAACGTGTCAGTAGTAATGTGTGTCATGGAAAGTTTTATATAGCTGCTGTCTTTGCACGACTCAGTAGTAGTAAGTGTCATGGAAAGTTTTATATAGCTTCTGTCTTTGCACGACTCAGTGGTAGTGTCATGGAAAGTTTTATATAGCTTCTGTCTTTGCACGACTCAGTAGTAGTAAGTGTCATGGAAAGTTTTATATAGCTTCTGTCTTTGCACGACTCAGTGGTAGTGTCATGGAAAGTTTTATAATAGCTTCTGTCTTTGCACGACTCAGTAGTAGTAAGTGTCATGGAAAGTTATATATAGCAACTATCATTAAATGTCTCAGCAGCAGTTTGTATCATCGGTAGTTATTTTTCATCTAAAATAAATTTTATCTTGTCTCATTAGTAGGAATGTGTCAGGTTAATATGTCTTTACTACTTTCATATCAGGTCTCAGTAGTAATGTGTGCCATGGACAATTTTCAGCAACACATTTCTTTTCACTTCTACATTGTAGTGTGTTATTGGAAGTTTCCTGTAACACTTTCTTACGCTGGAGAAGTTTTGTACTTTACTGGTACTTTTCTTGTAACATTATCTTATCACATGTCATTACTGGGGCATTGTTAGTTTTTTTAAAAAAGTATTATCTTTTAAGTATTGTTTGTCATGGCTAGCCTTCTACCACACTAGCTCATCTCGTTTGTGTGGTAGTGGTGGTGGTGGTGTGGTAGTGAACACCAGGTGTGTCTTTAAATGTAACCGTAATACTCGGAAATCGTCCCTACATAATTAAGTCCTAAACATCAATAGGTAATTAATTTTTCGCGCTCCTTACTGACGGAAAAGGGGTAGGTCCGAGCCAGGCGATTAGAGCACTACTGCTTTCACTGACAGCGGACAGTGAAGGCCTTTCCGCCCAGACAGACCGAGTGCTATCGAGGGAGTAGCGACAATCAGACAGCTGAGAGGGGGTGTAGTTGGGCGATTCTGTGAGTGAGTGAGTTGATAAATACTCCAGCAAGCCTTGTTGCAAACACTTACGACAAATATTCGAAGTCCATTTCTGAATGCAATCATTAGCAGTGGTAAGACGTCTGATTGATAATGTATGAATGGACTTAGAATGATTTTATGTTATTGTTCATGCATTTCGATTGATATATGTTAGAATTTCTATCGATTCATTAATATGTATAGTTCACGTTAGAAATTATGTATGAATGAAGTATGTAAGAGGGCTAAACAATTCTCTTGCAGATAAATTAGAGATGTGGCGAAAGGGAGACGAGCGATAGTTCTTAAGATAGAGTGGAAACTTTACAGCTTGATGCAGACGAAACCTTGCTAGCATTGCCACAGGAATCTGACTTATTAGTGATGACAAAAACAGATTCCAAGTGACTGACGAATACACAGAGGGCTAGATAATTACATAGCCACGGACGAAATTGAGACGCACTAGGACAAATTGAAAGACACAGTAGAAGTCAAAACCCTAAATATTAGTAGGGCGAGACAGAAAGAAATTTATGATACTTTTAGGAAAGGAGCATGTCTTACTAAAGGTAGAATAAAGACGCATCATGAGTCTGCAGGTAAAGAAATCAGTGAAATTGAGCTACCAGATTTAAGAGGAAATTTAAAAGTGCATTTTAAGGATGTTAGTGAGATCAGTGAAATTAAACCTCCAAATTTAGAAATATCCCGTCTGAGCAGCATAGACTCGTCGATATCTTTTCTATGACGCTGCATCTACGATTCAGGTCACGAAACCAAATTCACCGTATTAACTCTAATTTCTCCTTCTCTCCAACACGTGATAAATCGTAACTCTGGTTAGAGATTATTCCTCAAGCAGACATTGTTGAAACTCACCGTATTAACTCTAATTTCTCCTTCTCTCCAACACGTGATAAATCGTAACTCTGGTTAGAGATTGTTCCTCAAGCAGACATTGTTGAATATCGATTATCTAGATTAGAGTATCAGATGTCGGACATTTAAATAAGTGAACTGTTTCCAAACTTATTTTGTATTTTTGTGATATAGTTATTATTTTATAATAAATCTTTAATCTTTGTTACATCCTTCTTACACATGTGCATTGATGCATGTCTGGAGTAGTTAGTGAGTGGATGGGGGTTAGGGAGCTATTATTTGAATGAAAGTTAATCAATATTGTGAATTTAGATTACTCCTTAAATAAGAAGTTCCACCTGCGAATAGAAGTTATGTACCGGTAGTGTGTAAGCTTATAGTGGTATGTGAATAGGAAATTCATATTAGGAAACGAATCCTAAATTTAATCACTGATAAAGCGATTATGGTTATTAATGATAAACGACTTCATAAGTAATAACGCATGATAGAGATTAACGCACCACGCGCGTCACAGTATCGTATCGTCTCTGTCATGACTAGTTTACTATAGCACTATCTTGTCACGCTTTAGTAGCAATGTGCTACGGGCATTTTTTCTCTTAGTGTCTAATCAAGTCTCATTAGCTTGTCACAGTTTATTTTTCTTTATCACTGTGTTATCGTGTCTCGTTAGCCTGTCACAGGTTATTTTTCTTTATCACTGTGTTATCGTGTCTCGTTAGCCTGTCAAAGATTATATTTTTATTTTTATTTATCACTGTGTTATTGCGTCTCGTTAGTCTGTCACAGATTATTTTTATTTATCACTGTTTTATCAGCCTTTTAGCAGGTATGCACAAAATGTTCAACATTCTACAGTTAATTTAGTTTATTTAATTTTATTTTAATCTAGTTTTTTAAATATGGCTTCTTGTTTTGCTGAAAGTACCTGGATTTCACTTTCATACCTAACGAGTACCGTATTTGACCTTATAAAATTATTTTTCTCAAAACACGTATTTGACCTTATAATATTATTTTTCTCAAAACACGTATTTGCTGTTCGTTTAGCATAAAGAAAATGGTTAAATATGCAATACATGTGAAATTAAGTCTTCTGACAAAGGAAACTCCTCTTTAAATAAGATTACCCCCTGAAAAATATATAATTCAAGCATTGCCAAAGTAGTTAAGGACAATAATCCAGCATAGGCATTGACGTTGTTATTTATTTTCTTTATGTAGGTCATTCATCTTGCAACATGATCCCTTGACGTTGTTATTTATTTTCTTTATGTAAGTCATTCATCTTGCAACATGATCATTTGACGTTGTTATTTATTTTCTTTATTTAAGTCATTCATCTTGCAACATGATCATTTGACGTTGTTATTTATTTTCTTTATGTAGGTCATTCATCTTGCAACATGATCACTTGACGGTGTGTTGTCTGTTTGTTCGTCAGTTGTCGTTTTAACCTGTGTAATTATTCAAATCTATGATTGTATTTGCCTGAATATTTATATCAATCTACGATTGCTTTAGCCTTTATAATTATATTAATTTATAACTGATTTTTTAATTCTATACATTTGTAATTAGTTCAGCTTTTATGATCATATAAATTCGTAACACTAATTCTTCTTTATCACTTGTTGACACATGTCGATTTAGCCGTTATAATTATATTAGTAGAACACCTATCTGTGCTTGGGTAGAGAAAGCAAATGTTAAGAAATGAAACATATATCTTAGTTTTTAATATCTTCTCAGGGTAGGGTTGACTCTAACCCCCCCCCCCCCTTCTGTTCGAATAAACTACGCTTCCATGCAACATTTCAGCTTTCAAGGATCTATGATTTCTATAAATAGATTATCTTATAAATTGACAATTATGTGGGTGGAATGGCGCCTCGAGGGCCGGGTAAAAACCCTAATTCCCTTATGTCCGTCCCGGGGGAGTGGGGATAAGCCAAACCTCAATTTACTCAAAGTATAGTCAAGCAAATAATAGCTAATCAAAAATAGTTGAATAGTCACTGCCTCTCTATCTTTATGTGTTGCCTGATGTTCTGTTTTTCTCACACCGCATCCACACCTACACCCACACCCATATATTTCACTCATTTTGTTGCCTGCTCTTTATTTTTGTCATCAGCTGAAACTCCCGCAAACTACACGTTTTGACTTTGGAACCGGCATTGCTTTGCCTCCAGAAAAATCTTACCACCAGTCTCCGTCTTACGTCAACCAAGGCTTCAATGACATCGAGGACAGGTAGTGATTGACCTGAATATTTTTAAAGTCGCTAACAATGCATATATATATTATGAGTAGTTCAAAAATGACTACAAAAATTGTAATGATCCGATTGTCTTTAATGATGCGTGCACAAGTCAAAAACTAGTTATTAAAGTTTTTAAAAATGTAGAAAAGAAATAGAAAGTAGGTTTTGAAATGTTCTGATCTGTACAACATCCAATTCATGCCTGCTTGGCTGACGGAATTTTGATGATGTCACGTGGTCAGTTTTGAATAACGTCGAACACAAATACTTGCTGACCGGAAGTTGTAAGGTAGACGGTTTTTAAATCGAATACACTAGCAAATGCTTTACATGGATGGCTGAAAAATAATTGTACGTTAAATGATCTGTTTACAATTATAAAATATATTTACTTCGATGGCTGAAAAATAATTGTACTTTAAATGATCTGTTTACAATTATAAAATATATTTACTTGGATGGCTGAAAAATAATTGTACGTTAAATGATCTGTTTACAATTATAAAATATATTTACTTGGATGGCTGAAAAATAATTGTACGTTAAATGATCTGTTTACAATTATAAAATATATTTACTTGGATGGCTGAAAAATAATTGTACGTTAAATGATCTGTTTACAATTATAAAATATATTTACTTGGATGGCTGAAAAATAATTGTACGTTAAATGATCTGTTTCGACAAGTGTCGAATACAATTATAAAATCTATGAATGCATGACTGAAAATAATTCAACAGTATTAAATATTTTATGTATGGAAACAATCACGAACGTACTAAACACTTTCATTGTTTGATGGAGACAAACTTTGCAATATATGGTGAAGGATAAGTATAACCTTTTAGAGAGTGTTTTACTGCAAACACGCAATCTAAACCTCAAGTGTGCAAATGATTTACTGCAAACTCGAATTCTAAAATTCACCAATAGAGAGTATTTTACTGCAAACTCATAATCTAAAATTCACTACAAAGAGTGTTTTGTTGCAAATTCGTAATCTAAAACTCACCACTAGAGAGTGTTTTACTGCAAATTCTTATTCTAAATCTCATCACTCATCTCATGCTTTACTGCAAACTTATAATCTACAATTCACCACTAGAGAGTGTTTTACTGCAAATTCGTAATTTAAAACTCACCACTAGAGAGTGTTTTACTGCAAACTCGTAATCTAAAACTCACCACTAATGATAGAATAATGCTAGGAATGACTGCATCCGTTTTATTAGATAAAACAATAAATAAAATAAGTTTTAATTAATTTTTGTTAAGACAACATTCATTTAAAGAGAGTGCATTATAGTAATATCACTCATTGATTATTGCATTTTGGTTTGCAGAGGGGATGCAAAGTAATATTTTAATAAGGTATTGAACATTTTCAGAGAACACTTCAAGACTGTATTAGAGTTACATAATGACAGTAACTCTCACTACACGGAGTCAGATGATGGACTGAGTGAAGATGAAGACAGAGAGCAAATCCCTGTGAAGTCTCAATTCACGGGCAGAGATCACACCACTGTAGGGTCTCTTGCGGATGAAAAGCCAAAAAAACCACCAAAGTATTAAACATAATTTTACAATACTCTTCTTTTAAACATAAGTTTAGAACGCTTTTCTTTTAAACATAATTTTAGAACGCTTTTCTTTTAAACATAAATTTAGAACGCTTTTCTTTTAAACATAAATTTAGAACGCTTTTCTTTTAAACATAAATTTAGAACGCTTTTCTTTTAAACATAAATTTAGAACGCTTTTCTTTTAAACATAATATTAGTACGCTTTTCTTTTAAACAATTTTAGAACGCTTTTATTTTAAACATAATTTTAGAACGCTTTTCTTTTAACCATAATTTTAGAACGCTTTTCTTTTAAACATAATTTTAGAACGCTTTTCTTTTAAACATAATTTTAGAACGCTTTTCTTTTAAACATAAGTTTAGAAAGCTGTTCTTAAATAACAATTTTAGAATGTTATTCTTGTAAACATCATTTTACAATGCTGTTCTCTTAAACATAATTTATAACAATGTTCTTTGAAACATAATTCTAGAATGTTCGTCTTCAAAATATAATTTTTAAACATATGAAAGTGAATTACAAAATTGCCCCACCCCCATCATCCCTTCCGATCCTTTCTCACGATAAACAGTATATTGACTAAACTAGTGTTTATTTTACCCTTTCGATTTGCTCTAAACGCGTAGTGGTTCTGTCTTGAGGTTACAGGTACTTTCTGATTCTCTGTTAACTATACATGGACGAGTACTGTCTCTCTCTTGACAATACATGGACGTGTAGTGTCTCTCTCTTGACAATACATGGACGAGTACTGTCTCTCTCTTGACAATACATGGACGAGTACTGTCTCTCTCTTGACAATACATGGACGTGTAGTGTCTCTCTCTTGACAATACATGGACGAGTACTATCTCTCTCTTGACAATACATGGACGTGTAGTGTCTCTCTCTTGACAATACATGGACGAGTACTGTCTCTCTATTGACAATACATGGACGTGTAGTGTCTCTCTCTTGACAATACATGGACGAGTACTGTCTCTCTCTTGACAATACATGGACGTGTACTGTCTCTCTCTTGACAATACATGGACGAGTACTGTCTCTCTATTGAGATTAAATGTGTGTAGTGTTGTGTGGAAAATCGAAGCTGCTCATCTGGAGGTTATGATAAACTGCCGATACACTTTCAGTATGTTGCATATATATGCAACATTCTTTTAAAAAAAAAGATATTTTGCAATATTTATAATTCATTATTTATTTATGACTCATTTCTTTTCCGCTTTTTCTTGCTCATTAAAATTTCGCAGACTCCGTGATAAGAGCCTTCATTCGTCCGCGTGACCTTGGTTTCTTAACTTATTCCGCAGACATTTGAAATAGTTTCATTCTGCCGCCATTTTTCTTTGTTATAAATAGTTTCAACTTGCCGAAATGTCATATTTATCAGTTCATATTCTTCTGTGGTATTATTTACGGTGATAACCCATGCGATTTATTTCAGTGCATTCAATGTCAATCGTTTTATGGGCCAACAATTCTTAAGTTATCAAGGTTATGTATATTGTTTCAGTCTTCAAACAATTTAAATTTAATCCTTATTATGCAATATCAGTAAATGTGAAAGCCAGTGTGCTCTCAGCTAACCGACTTACTAATCGCTAGTTCCAAGGAAGACCTCTTTACGACGAGAAACTAATTCAAACCTGTCACTGTTTAGAAAAGCCTCCTGGGACGTGTTTTTGGAGAGCGAGTCGGACAAAGGGATCAGTCACTCGGACGCACACACGTGGAAAATAATCAACATGGTCATGCGTTTCATCGCCAGCATTTTTTTCTTCCTCATCGTCCTTGGTAAGAAAAAAATGAAAAATATTTAAATTAAAACCTAAGAAAAGCTAAGCAAACACTAATATAAATACTGAAACTTTCTTAGTGTGTATGCTTAGTGTGGAACTGATCGAGAACTGACTCACACTTACTGATAATTTAAATTTTTCTCGTGACGTCACATCCGTACACTTTAAATCGAAACACGCATTTCTGACACAACGAAATTTCCGCAGTATTGATGCGGGACAGACAACACAGAATGCGAGACAGACAACACAGAATGCGAGACAGATAACACAGAATGCGAGACAAGCAACACACAATGCAGGACAGATAACTCCGAGCTAAGAAGTGCATATAGGACGTGATAAACACATAGCTATGACGACAAGCTCTATGAATATATGAACTACTCTGTGGATATAATGATATGCTATATAAATAAAATGTATGGACTACACTATAGCTATGACGACAAGCTCTATGAATATATGTACTACTCTATGGATATAATGATATGCTATATAAATAAAATGTATGGACTATAGCTATGACGACAAGCTCTATGAACGTATCAACTACACTATAGGTATAATAATATGAAATATGAATAAAATGTATACACTACTCCAGGGTTTCTCAATATGGATTCCGCGAGAGGTCGCTAAAGGTTCCCTGAGAGATCTTAATTTTAAGAAAATAAACGTTTTAGATATAGTAGTTTTTATGCAGGAGTTCTCTGAAATTGACCTCATGTGTTTTCTGACAGACCACTCTTACTTACATGGTTGTTATACATTTAAATATCATAATCAAAATATAACAATATAAAATGTAGTTAATGTCAAGAGATAAACATGAATATAATATTAGTTAGGTAAGCAAAACCACATACCTTCAGCAGTAATATACACAGAGGATGATTTCCTTCTGTGTTGTTAACCGGCAATAAGAGTTAATCTACAGATATAACTTATTAAGGCCGGAGCCAAAATACGTCTTGCCTTAATGGTCAGCTGACTGACAATTCACAGGTGAGTTTCTGTTACATTCGTGCACATAGCTAAGCTGCGCTTTGATTGGTTAGTTTAGTGAGTTGTCTGGAAAATTCAGGTATGTTTCCAGCCTGGGGATAGGGATCAGCATTTCTAGAATGTAGGCTTAAGTCTATTTTTAGAGGAAGGGTTTGTGTGGACTACATAAACTATTATGTGACAATTGGTACGACCTGTACCAGCAAGTCTTGCATCTCAACGAGACACCAGAATGATCAGGACCCGGTCAGCGACTGATTCCTCGACAGGTGCAAACAAATGAAAGCTCACAGCCTGCACCACATGCCTAACTGACCCTGTCGACGCGAAGACCGGCTCGCCACCAGTCCGCGTGGTAGCCGCTCGGCAAGTTTGACAGAGATAGATATAGACAAAAATCTCTTACTCTAGTATACAGAGATAGATATAGACAAAAACTCTTACTCTAGTATACAGAGATAGATATAGACAAAAACTCTTACTCTAGTATACAGAGATAGATATACACAAAACTCTTACTCAAGTATACAGTGAACACTAAACAAGTCTTGAACGCTCAGGACGCACTCGCATCATCGCTATTTAAGTTTGTAATCCTTTCTGCCACCAAAACTCTTTTCTCTAAAGTTTTCATTCATCCCTAAGTTCTTTCTGCCACCATAACTCTTTTCTATAAAGTTTTCATTCATTCCTAAGCACATAAATATTTGTTTTTTTTTGTTTTAAACCTCATCACCCATTTTTTATCATCGGGAATTTTTGAGGGGGACACGTAGTTCAAAGTATCCTTTAAATTGACAAATATCCTTTAAATTGACAAATATCCTTTAAATTGACTAATATCCTTTAAATTGACAAATACTTGTAACACGTGATACCGCTGAAGTGTGAATGGACGTGTGGACGGCCAAGTTAGAATTTTTAGTTATTTTTATAATATCTAAACCCACCACGCCACACAATATATGATGATAACGAACTCTGAAATGATGTTTTACACTAAAATTATGATGATAACCTCTATGACTATACTATATAAATTATACCATATGACTAAAACCTCTAATGCTTATCACACAGACCGGACATGAATACATGAAGACAAGCTATATGCCTGATGCATATTTGACATCATAATTAGGACGAAAACATCTATGCCGAACACACATGTCGGACACTTTAATAAAGACAAGTTATGTCTTTGTAATTGCATATTTGACGTCATATTTACTAGTAGAAACCCTATACCTATTACATATTGCTGGACACCATAACAAAGACAAGCTAAGTGCCTGTATTGATTTCACATCATATTTACTACGATAAACTCAATGATTATAATTATCTAAAATGACGGATACTTCAATGAAGACAATCTATGTGCCTGTAATGATTTGACGTCATATTTACTACGATAAACTCAATGATTATAATTATCTAAAATGTCGGACACTTTAATGAAGACAAGCTATGTGCCTGTAATAATTTGACGTCATATTTACTACGATAAACTCAATGATTATAATTATCTAAAATGTCGGACACTTTAATGAAGACAAGCTATGTGCCTGTAATGATTTGACGTCATATTTACTACGATAAACTCAATGATTATAATTATCTAAAATGTCGGACACTTTAATGAAGACAAGCTATGTGCCTGTAATGATTTGACGTCATATTTACTACGATAAACTCAATGATTATAATTATCTAAAATGTCGGACACTTTAATGAAGACAAGCTATGTGCCTGTAATGATTTGACGTCATATTTACTACGATAAACTCTATGACTATCAAAATTGTTGGACACTTTAATGAAGACACGTTGTGTGCCTGTAATTCATATTTGACATCCTTGTAATGGAGACGATAAGATTCATTTTTTGCGTTTAAGAAAGAGGCATGGACTATCGAGGACTCTGTGGTTTATCATCTACACTAGACCTGACCTGACCTGACCTGACCAGACCAGACTTTTCAAAGATGTGCTGAGTTTTGTTTGCTAGCAAAACGGCGATTTTAACCATTTTTAATTCCTTCATATCTTTTTTAAAAGTAGCTCCGGTTTTCTATAATTATTACGATCGAAAACGTAATTCGATTTGTATAGTGTGATAGCAGAAGTAGTTTTGATGCTTCTACACCAAACTATATTTAATAGTGATTTCGGGTTTCCTTTTTAATTTAATCTTAATTTTATTCTTATTTTAAACAACGAAATAAAATTCCTGTTACAGTTTCTCTCAGTTGCATTTGCCCATTCAAACCAACATCCATCCACCCCCACCTCCCAAGTTGTGCAGTTATTGGCCTTACCGGGTTTATTTGTGCAGTGACTGGCGTGACCTCAAAGATTTCGTTGCTCGTCATGACGTTTAACATCCGGCCGACAAAAAAGAATTTCACTGTGAATGTATCAAATCACTTTTACGTAGTCAAGAACATGCAGGATGGCCACATGGATCTGCAATGGGTGTGGGCTCTCATGCTGGTCATACAGACCCCCTACGTCTTCACTGCACTGGACGCTTTATGGAAGATCATCTTTAAGAAAACGCGCTCACTCAAAGGCATTCCCCTTCTGACTGTGAGTAGTTACTTTCAAACTAATAAACAAATAAAAGAAAACGAAAGAAAGAAGCAAACAGGCAAACAGTCAGAGAAACAAAGATGTCAAGAAATTAACAAAGAAATAACAGATGCTGAAAATTAGGTAGGTTAAGAGAGATAAACACAAGTAGGCCCAAAAATAACAAGATAGAACCACTTAAAAATCCAATCAATTAAGCAATCAGAGCTGCATAAGAAAAAAGCTAGCAAACAAATAAGCAAGCAAGCAAATTTCAAAGCAAAATGAAACAAACAAACCAAGCCTACAGAAAATCAAAATAAACAGCAACTCAAAGCAACAACCATCATGACAACAACAAACCCCAAACAATCGCAGCGGGACACGTGAAGACTTCAAGAACACAAACAGTTTAGTCGATAGTTTTAAAAAATAAAGATTCTATTAATGGTTTAATAAAATTTTTATTAATGAAACCTAAGGATTTCTGTTTTCTTTCAGTATAGAATAAGATCACGTATCCTTATGTTAATTTGTGTTTTATTTGGAGATTTGAAGTAAAATAAATTATGTGTAATAATATAGTTGAATTTTAACTTTTATTAATTTGTGTTTTATTTGGAGATTTGAAGTAAAGTAAATTATGTGTAGTAATATAGTTGAATTTTAACTTTTGTTCTCATGTACTTAAGTTTGCTTTTTATAAACTCCATTACTTTTTTGTAGTTGTTTAGGTCATTGTTCTGAGAATCATTTACTGTGTTTCTTTACAATGGCCCTTATTCGAAGATGAATATGTTCTGACATTTCAGGCCCTAGTCATAGAGACGTTACACTCAGTGGGTCTGTGTCTGCTGGTCTTCTATATATTGCCAAGTTTCGACCCTCTCATCGGCTCTTTTATGCTTCTAAACGTCGCCTTTTTTCCAGGTCTTATAAAAGTGAGAATATTTCTTATATCGAAGTCACTACCACCACCATTACCACCACCACCACCACCACCATCGTTGTCGTCATCATCATCATCACAATCATCACCACCAACACCACTATCGTCGTCGTCGTCATCATCATCATCATCAACACCACCACCATCAGCAACTTTATTATCATTACCATCACTATGACCTCCCCAATATTAACCGTCATCAAAGTTATCTTCGTTATCATTGCTAGTGTTATCATTCCTCTTGAGAAAATTGTTACACTAGGATTCTTATTCTGAACAAGATATATATGTATATATTTATTTATTTATTTAAATATCTATATAACGTAAATATATAAAAAATATATACATATAATACAAATTTCTTATTGACTTGTAATATGATTTAACATTAGGTATTGAAGTGGAGGGGAAATCGTTGAAACGTTTACAAGCATATTCCTTTATTATTACTTGCATATTCCTTTATTATTACTTGCATATTCCTTTATTATTACTTGCATATTCCTTTCTTATTACTTGCATATTCCTTTATTATTACTTATTTCATTGTGTACCCGACGGCCAGCAATTAGCAGAAAAGTTTCGGATCTATATAATTTGCCATAAACTGACTACGACCCGTTTTCTTACAATACTACTGTTGATCAAGTATGTTTTGTGTAACTGCAACCCCCATCCCCATACATAACTCATCATTAAGTATGATTTACAAGTCAGTGCACTTTATATCTAACCGCGTGTTCTAATTTGTGTTGTGGAAGACTGGAAATGGACATAATCTCGACATTATGCAAGTCTTCATTTTTATTTACTCTCACCATGACTGTAAACATTCCTTAATTCCTATTTACTCTCAGCATGATTGTGAACATGCATTAATTCCTATCCACTCTCACCATGACTGTGAACACGACTCAGTTCTCAATTCTCTCAAATCTACTCTCACCATGACTGTAAACATGCCTTAATTCGTATTTACTCTCACCATGATGTAAACATGCCTTAATTCGTATTTACTCTCACCATGACTGTAAACATGCCTTGATTTCTTTCTACTCTTACCATTACTGTAAACATGCCTTAATTCCTATTTACTCTCACCATGACTGTAAACATGTCTCAATTTCTTTCTGTAGATATTTCAGTCAAAGCCGAAATCACCAGAAGAAGAAAGCAACGAGCAGTCCCTTAACAGTTCAAGCAGCGGGATCGGAGCTAAATTTTGCAGGTGTGTTGGAGTCACGTTCAAAAAATTCCTGGCATTGATCATGCTACTCCTGCAAGTCGGTTGCATGGCCGTGTGGATGGGCATGGCATACGTGAAACTGGATTCGGTGGCACTGACCGCCCTCATTCCAGTCTCCATGATCTTCACTTCGATATCGTGGTGGGAAAATTACGTCAGCGGTAAAAGAGTGAGTCCATTTGCCTACGTTACTTTTAGCAGTTGATTTTTTTCTCTCTCTCTGGTAGAAGTGAATGAATGGATAAGCAAGAATGAGAGAGCGGGAGGCAGGTGGAAGAAAGTGGAGAGAACCAGCAAAATTATCGTCTAAAATGTTCAGAATTATTGTAGACTAGATCACTCTTGAATCTGATTGATTTGACGAAATTAATCGTCTAACTAATTTTTATTTTAATGACAAATGCATGTAGAAAAGAAAGAAGAAAGAGAAGGAAAGACTGAGAAACCAAAACAAATTCAAAATTTTATTAAGTCGTAGACCAGTGTTAGTATTCTACATATAACCTGTAGAAAATAGCAATATCAATTATTATATTAAACTTAGCGAGCGAGGAAATGAGAGAGTGAAAAAAACATGAAAGAGAGAGGGAGGGAATAAAAAATATTAAAGCGAGAGAGAGAGAGAGAGTGGGAAAGAATAAAGAGAGCGAGAGCAAGAGATGAAATAGGGACAATTCAGATTTGACTTCGGAAACTCGATTATGTTTTCCAGAAGAAAGTGTACACTTCTAACCAACCTTCCAGTGACACTGCGACCCTGAACGACGGGCCCCAAACACCTCCTAAAGCCAAGAAATCCAAAGTCACGCCCACAAACTGCTTCACGGCGATCAAACGAAGGATCAAAAAGCGTAGAACCAAGATCATCTTCTTGACGTCACTATGGAAGATCATTCTGACAATAGCCTTTCCAGCCTTGGCATTCGGATACACCAACGGCAACAACGACTGTTTCTCAGACTTCTTCGTGTTTCACGATGTGCAAACGACTCTTCGTCCTACAATTAGAACGACGCCGCCGACAAACAGCAGCAATGCATCAACTATATCTGTTTCCATCACTTATGTCACCTCTCACACGACCTCACCGTTGACCTCTGCGTCGACAACAATGCTACCTGAACACGTTTTAGGCGGCGACTGCTCATTATTTGACTCGCTGACGTATACGGACGACATTCCTTTAAACTGCAACGATTTCTACCCGTTCCTCATGGCGGCAGTCAACATTGGTTGCAGCATTATTTGCTACAAGGTAGAACTCTTACCTGTCTCGTTTTGCGCACTCACGAAAAACAGAGTTGGCAAGTGGGTTAGCAATATATATACACAGACTTAAGACTTATTGAAATAGCTAACATGTACTCATGCAGAATACTAATTAAGGACTTTTTAGGTACTATCTATATCTATAATTTTGAAGTACTATCTATATATATAATTTTGAAGTTCTATCAATATCTATAATTTTGAAGTTCTATCTATATCTGTATTTTTAAGTACTATCTATATCTATAATTTTGAAGTACTATCTATATCTATAATTTTGAAGTTCTATCTATATCTATAATTTTGAACGTCTTTTCTTCTGTATTTTTTTTTATTTATAAATCCTAATATCGCTGTACTTCTCATTTTAAGCCAAATGTATCATATATAAATGGATTTGCTTTGGTAACAGAAAGTTTTTAGACTTATGTCTGAACTGGGATTTCAGGCTCCCAAGCCTCCCAGATAACAAAGCTTTCACTAAAACAATGAAAACACAACCAGTGGTGCCCCTTTATTCATATAAAAACAGGCCTGATCAAAGGATTGGATGAAGCATTTTGTCGTGTAGTCATGGTGACTATTCAATGACAAAAGAACTATGGCCACAGAACGTTTACGGAGGTGAAGTGGTGAGGTGTCAGATGTTGGAGATGTCGTTCCAATATTTCAGTAGTTTAATACAGTTAGAGTACTTAGCTCTTGGGTTGGTTTACTTTGCCAGACATTTTGCACTAGGACTTTTCATAAATGACTTATCATTGTGTGAGTGATACGGAGAAGAGATTCGAACAAAATTAGTATCTCGAAAGGATTGTTTCTAATACATTATAATTGTTTTCATGTTTTTCTCTCTTCTTTCAGTTTGCCAAGTCAGCGTGCAAGGTCCTGCTGCAGATACCTTGCTTTGTAGTACCCCTCATTTTGACCACGCCCGTCTCCATCGGTTTTATTATCGGCTCGTACGCAGATCTCAGCTTCTTTCAGACACTACTGGGATGCACTATAGACTGGGTCGATCTGAAAAGAGACTGGCTCGGTCCGAACTATGATTTCGGACATTTCTTACTAGATTTTTGTACTGACTACTGGGTGCCTGTCGGTCTGGCTGCCTACGTCAGCCTGCTTTTTATTACTGGTCACGTGTGGAAACCCGGCGTCGAGAGAATGGCGAGGACAGACAAGTTAGTTTTAGTGTCTTGAGATTAGTGCGCAATCGCGTATACAAACACACTCACACATTTGTACGCATACACTTACATTTAAACGCACACGCATAATCGCACTTGCACACATACACTTGTACGAACACGGACAAACATGCACTTGGACACATACACTTGTACGAACACGGACAAACATGCACTTGGACACATACACTTGTACGAACACGGACAAACATGCACTTGGACACATACAAAGAAACCATGCACCGATGGCAGTTTGAAATCTATCTATCTATCTATCTGTCTATCTATCTATCTATCTATCTATCTATCTATCTATCTATCTATCTATCTATCTGTGAGATTTGATTTTTCTCTTCAATTATTTAGTTGTATTTGTTCCACAGGATTTTCTCGAAACCTTTGTACTGTGGAGTTCTTTTGGATCAATCCATACTTCTCAACAGACGCCAGGATGAAGATGACCCATTGGAAAATAGGGTATTTTTTTCTGACTCGAATCTATTATGGAATAGTATTGTATTAATTTGTGAGCACAAAGTTTGTCAAGTGAAATAATTTATGAACAGTTATCTAAATGCACCCCAAATACAAATGAAGAATTCTATTGACATAGAGCGATACCCTGAGACAACATTTTCCTAATACAAAAACACAAGGTTACATGTCTCCCATTCCGCGGTGCCTAAAGGACTTTCTTTTAATAGCTCATTGTTTCCCTCCCCCACTTTCAAGATCCCCCGCATCTTCAGGTGTAACCGATGATGTCGAAGAAAGATAAATAATTGCGAATCGACCAACAGGGGTAATAAACAATCTACAGATTTTCAGACAAATAAGTGATTTAGTAATAATAATAAATTTAATAAGAAAAATAATGAAAGGTTTTAAAATATGAATCAAGTACTAATCGCCAAATGCAACAGTTATTATCAGTCGGCTGTGCTTACAAACACAATAATGTCAAATTTAATCTTATGTGGCTGGTAAAGTCTGACATGAGTTCACCAGTTAATAAAGTGTCAGTCAAATGCTGGGCACCTCCTGGTGAATTATTGTAAATTGTAAGTTTTACCATAAATTCAGTATACAGATCTAATCATTAATTCCTTAAAATACAGAACAGGATGTACAAACAAGATGACGCAAAAATGTCATTCAATAGCAATCTCACGTTTACTAGATTTAGATTTTAGCATCATAAACACACATCTGAAGTCAGTCTGATACACAGATCAAGACTACACATGTACATGTTAACTGCCCAATACACAAATTAGGACTTTAAAATTTCTTTACATCAAGAGGGATAAAAATCAGGCTAAACTCCACATCAACTATTAATCTAACATAATACAGGCAAGACAAATGTCTACATCCACAACACTCAGTTACGAACAATAGTAACACTATTCTTAACTATCACTACCTCTCTTGCAGTGTGAGTAAAGTACTATATCTATCTATCTATTCATGTGTATGTATGAACGCGCGCGTGTACTTGTGTTTCATCTAGACGGAGGGGAAATGGATGGAGGCGGAAGAAGTACAAGATCTAGGTAAATTCAATCTGGAAGAAGCACGCTCGCGTTTACGTAAGGACACGACACCTTTCATTTACATCTGTGCTACCATGTGGCACGAATCCGAATTAGAGATGATTATGATGCTCAAATCTGTGTTCAGGTAAGATGGCTGTTGAGTGTGCAGTTTTACATATGACAATGAGTGGTAGTATTCTTAATCATCGGGTACATGCAGCGTAAAATTCATGTAAAATAAAAAGTTTATCTATCTATCTATCTATCTATCTATCTATCTATCTATCTATCTATCTATCTATCTATCTATCTATCTATCTATCTATCTATCTATCTATCTATCTATCTATCTATCTATCTATCTATCTATCTATCTATCTATCTATCTGTCAGTCTGTCTATCTATCTATCTGTCTGTCAGTCTAACTATCTATATATCTAGTATTATTATTATTATTATCATCATAAGTGTGATTAATTGAAACTTATTGCTAAATTATATTATTACCTTGTTTCAAGAGTTGTTTGTAAACAACAATAGTGTTATGCGTCCTCCACCCCCACCCCCCCACGAAGTATATATTATAATTTATTGGGGTTCAACATGGGTGCATAAGTCATGAACATTTGTATATCTTTTAACTCAGTTGTGAACAGGTTTCTTTAAAAAATAATCTTCATTATTTTCTCCCTTTACAGACTGGACGCTGATCAGTCCGCCAGAAAGAACGCACAGCTATATTTCAATATCACTGATCCTGACTACTATGAATTTGAAGGTAAGGATAATAATATCAATGATTTTGACATTATAAATTTAAAAATACGGGATGTAAGCATTTTTATCCTGGCCACTATGAATTTGAAGTAATATAATCTACTTTACTGTTTATGTATTATAAATTAAAAGTGTATCATTAACCCTGATAATTATAAATGCGAAATTAAGAAAATTAGATCTTACTGTCTAGGAGTTGAATTTAAAAGAAAATTAAATACAGGGTTCTTTATTCTACGTCGCCTTAGGGGGTTCAGGTTTATTTTGTCTCGTACAGATATATAAGACAGAGTTAAGAAAACACAATCAGATATAATACTGAAGACGGAGTTAAAAAAACACAATCATAATTTTATGGTCTAAACAATTTAAAACTATGATATTCGATGAACATACTTATTTACAATTTAATTTATTTTGAAAATTATTTTCATTAAAGTTGAAGAAGTTTCCCAAAGTGTTCCTGTTTACGAATGCGTACAATTTGGCAATGAATTCTATCTGGAATTTCAAATGAACATGTAGATATTGCATAACAGGAAAACAAGGAATGTAAAATGGATAAATAGATATTGCATAACCGGAAAACAACGAATGTAAAATGGATAAACATATATTGCATGAACGACAAACTATGAATTTGAATTGGATAAATAAATATTGCATGAAAGGAATATTGTAAATTCGAAATAAACAAGTAGATATTGCATAACCGGAAAACGACGAATTTGAAACGAACAAGTAGGCATTGCTTAATCTGAATGCTATGATTTTGAAACTCAACATAAATTATTGATTGTTATGAATTAGAAATGTAATAATCAGTCGTCCACACTAACTATAATGAATCTGAAGGTAAAACAAGGGAAATAATTGAACATAACTATTATCACATTGAAAGGGGGAAAGTAATCTTTACTGATCCTAAAAAGAATTTAACGAAAACGAACATACGGATGCCATTGTCATTATCATCCACCACCACCACCACCACCACTCACTACAACCATCATCACATATCATCATATTCGCACTTGTCAAAATCATCATCATCGCAATTATCATCACCATTATCATCATCTTCCTTTACGTCGTTGTTATAGCTATTATTATTACTTTCAGGGCATATATTTTTTGATGACGCTTACCAAAGTCACCTAGAGAATGATTACGACTACACTGTTAATGACTTCGTCAAGCAGCTGGTCAGAGTCGTGAACACTGCCGCCAGGTAAGAGATAACTCTTAGAAGTTGTAACAAGAGAACTATTACTTTTATGTCCATTAGATATTCAACGATCGCTTCAACTTGTTAGCAAAGTTTAAATACTGCGAAAGTACTCTATGATAAACAGAACTTGAATTTTAGTTGTCAGCGTTGTCACTGCCATTTATTGATGCTGTACATTTATTTTTTTTACTACTATTACTAACTAGTGCAACTACTACTACTGGTGTTGTTTCTGCTACAACAAAAACTACTACTACTGCTGCTGCTACTGCTACATCCTTTTCTTCTTGGTTGTTTATTCTGATAACTTTCCAGTTTAGTTTATTGAATCATCATCATCATAATCATCATCATCGTCGTCGTCGTCAAACTTTAAATGATTGTTTTCTTTTACATTATCGTTAGTGCTGTTCACAACACAGAGATGGTAATCCCTAAGCCGACCAAGATACCTACACCTTATGGCGGTCGTCTGCGGTGGAAGCTGCCTGGCGGGAATTATCTCATCGCTCATCTCAAGGACAAGGCCAAGATTCGACACAGGAAAAGGTGGAGCCAGGTAAGCATAATTTAACGAAAAGAAATCAAAACTAAACAACCTTTACCGGAAATCTTTTGATGCTTTTCAGTTTTAGATTACTAATTAAAGTCTCAAATTAAATTTTCACTCAAATACCATGGTGACACCAAAATGGGGAAGGGGGAAGAGGAGAAGAAGGGATACAAAAATGAACAAAGTATGAGAAAAGGGGAGCATCGTTGTAACGCACCACCATCGTCACGTCAATGTTACCACAGTCACAACTTTATTCGGCCCACCAGTGGCTTGTCAACACATGTACGGATCTATTAATTGTTGGTCACAGCGTCTGACATGTACACTCCTCATGGATAGTTGTCTGGCTCTTTATCAGTACATGCTGACGTATTTGTATGCAAGATTGCAAATGGACTGAAAAATGTAAACAATACTGGACAAAATAAAGTTAACACCACGTTAACACCTTTTGAAATAATAGTAGACAATTTACTTTTCTTGATGATTATGACTTCAATTTATTGTCCTATGGATTTTCTGTCATACGGTAAATAGAAAAACATCTAGTCATTCGCCTCTCTAACCATTCAGCAACAAATCAAACTCTGGGAATAAAGGGACAAATTCTATGAATGATGAAAACTAGAAAGAGGAAAAAAAGTAAAAAAATAAAATATCAAATTGCATAATCACGGAAATTACTGCTCTGAAAAAGTTACAAATAATAGATTTTATTTTAATCCAACGTAAAATTACTTAAAATGTCAAAATAGAGTCCTGCAGCTGCTTGGCTCTTCCACAAATTAATAACCTGTATATGAGGGTTTAAATCTTAAATTTTACATCTATGCTCTACATAATTCTATTTCCTTGTAACTAATTATACGTGCACTGATGTTTTTAATTAATCTGAATTTAGATCACTTACAGAATTTTAGGCACCCTCTTAAAGAAAGGTTATGTGTCCTCGACTATAGGCGACTCACAAATGGTCATTCAACTCCCATGCAGAAAATGACACGAATAGGTTAGATGTGTATATGTTGTGTTGACGCTTGTAATTGAAACCCTACACAGCAACATATTGAGGAAAAGCAGTAAAGACATGCGACCGAATTCCTTATTACTAGACAACGTTTGCCTTACACACCGTCTGCATTAACCTGTAGAATTGTACATTTCTTGAGATGAGTTCATTGTGAACTAAATTTACATCTCTTTTTAGTAGCAAATTGACGTCATTTGAGTAAAAAGTAAATCCCATCCTAAGGCGCGTCGTAGACAAGCAAAGAACAGACGATACATTACGACATTTTTTTTTAATACGACTATCTTCCCCTACAGCGAAATGCCTCTTACATTGTACCCATACAGCGAAATGCCTCTTACATTGTACTCATACAGCGAAATGCCTCTTACATTGTACCCATACAGCGAAATACCTCTTACATTGTACCCATACAGCGAAATGCCTCTTACATGTACCCCTACGACGAAATGCCTCTTACATGTACCCCTACGACGAAATGCCTCTTACATGTACCCCTACGAAGATATGCCTCTTGCATTTTCTCACTTTTCCGGAATTTGCCGTACTTGGCAATGTATGTCAGAGTTTAAGTGTATAACTTGTCTATTAGTATCATAACTGAATTGTATTATTTAGTTAATAAATATTTGTAAAGGCTCAAGACATGTCTGGTTTTGAAAAATAACCAGTCTTTTGTATGCAGGTGATGTACATGTACTATTTTTGAAAAGTAACCAGTCTTTTGTATGCAGGTGATGTACATGTACTATTTTGTTGAAAAATAATCAATCTTTTGCATGCAGGTGATGTACATGTACTATTTCCTGGGATACAGCCTCATCAGTTCACCCGACCTCTCTCTGAAGCGCAAGAGGGTCCGGGCCAACCACACCTTTCTGCTGGCTCTAGACGGTGACGTGGACTTTCAACCCGAGGCCGTGCAGATCCTTGTGGACAGGATGAAGCAAAACCCACAACTGGGTGCGGCCTGTGGACGGATCCACCCGATTGGATCAGGTAGGCAGATTTTCAAAACCGTGACTTAACAGTAGAGTAAGGTTTAGCTATCAGTTCTTTGTCTCTCTTTGGATTACAGCTTTACTTACTACAACTACTACTGAATACCAACATGCATCATTTCATCCTTTTCTTCAGTGTGTGTGTGTGTGTGTGTGTGTGTGTGTGTGTGTGTGTGTGTGTGTGTGCGTGTGCAAACTCTTATTCGTCTTCTGTTTATTTGATTATAAACGAAAAAGCATTGAGCTGTCCTGCTCGCTTAGACATTACGTTGACTTTGTACGATGGATGTCAGTTGTGGAAGGGAGAAATGTCATGTCATGTCATGTCATGTCATGGGTAAATATAGTGGAGATGTTTGGAGTTAAGATTTTCTTGGGTGAAGATGGTCTGTGCAACTGAAATCTACTGTCATACAGTTATTCGATATCATCTAATGAGTAAACCCCCTTTGATGTGCGAGAGAGGTTGATGACGTACGAGAAACCCTTAACAGTGAAATGCGAAATTTTGCAAGGGTCGATTTAAAGCAATCTTTAAAACGGTTTAAAAACAATCACGTATTGTATCGAACGAAACGCGCGAAATACCGATAATTAGATAATTTAGCAATTGAAAATATAAATTAGCGGAACTGACAATATTTAAATGGTTAACAGATAAAATATAGAACTCAGTATAAATGACTCGTTTGATTGACTGACTGACTGATTAACTTTTTGAATAACTTACTGGATGAATGAATGAGGTTCTCATTGAAGTGATACTATTTAAACATCTATCTTGGATAGTCTTAAATTTTAACATATATCTAGAGCACACGTGTCTTGGATAGTCTTAAATTTTAACATATATCTAGAGCACACGTGTCTTGGATAGTCTTAAATTTTAACTTATATCTAGAGCACACGTGTCTAGGATAGTCTTAAATTTTAACATATATCTAGAGCACATGTGTCGTACAGTTTATACCTAGTCTTAATTGTAAACATGTCTGTCTTAAAAATGAAGTCAACTTCTGTTAACACTTACATGCACACTTGAATGCAGATCAAATAAATGCCAACAATAACAATCATTGATACGAGATATTATTTAGATAATATCACGAAATAGACGCTAATTTTACCTTAATAATAATCTATTTTATTTAATTTATTTTTAAAAATCACAGGTCCGATGGTGTGGTATCAGAAATTTGAGTATGCAATCAGCCACTGGCTGCAAAAATCTACAGAGCACGTTCTGGGCTGTGTGTTGTGCAGTCCCGGATGTTTCTCGCTCTTTCGTGGCTCTGCTCTCATGGACGACAACGTTATGAAGCGCTACACAACGCCTCCCACAGAGGCACGCCATTATGTGCAGTACGATCAAGGTGGGTGGTACATTAAGATAGTACGTCCATACATAAAGCCTCCCATAGAGACCTGCAGCACGTGCAGCACGATCAAGGTGTGTGGTACATTATTACGTACTATCATAAAGCCACACTTAGAGACACAACCTTGTGTGCAGTACCAAGCTGTGTGGTACATTAAGATAGTTGGTATGGTTTTATTCTTCTGGCCATTTGCCATGTGCACCCTCTTACGTCCCATTTTGTGATTTCTTATTGGGTGTTTGTAGGTAGTGTGTGGCCATGTTGTATTGGTTGCTTGTAGGTAATGTGTGACCATGTTGTATTGGGTGCTTGTAGGTAATGTGTGACCATGTTGTATTCTATGTGACATAGGTTTAGTGCTTGTATGCTTCGTGTTTCTATTAGGTTTGATGTACCGTTTCTACAGCCACAAACAGAAAAAAATAATCTAAAAAACGCACTTTTCACTTTACTTACAGAAACAAATACACTACACGTTCCCTAAATAGACTTTAGGCAGAGACGTAAAAAGAAACAAATACACTACATGTTCCCTAAATAGACTTTAGGCAGAGACCTAAAATGAAAGAAATAAACTTACGAAAAGAACATAGCCATCATCAGCAGTACCATGAAGTAACCATCTCCACATGCACTACACTGACTACAGCATGTAAAGTGCCCTCTGCAGAATAAAGTGAGAAGAAATCCTTACAGGAGCAAACCAAGACTGAGAACACCCAGAGATGAAAAGTAGTTTGCGCTTTATGCAAGGAAAGAAGTCATCGAGACAAAAAGTTTGTTTGTTCCCCCCCCCCAAAGCGCCTCCCACTGAGACACGCCCTTACATGTAGCACTACTATGGTGTTTAGTATATTATTTGTATTTCCAACGCCATTTACGATCCTTGCATAATGTCTTTTATTGTCGAGTGCGTAAGGTACAGCACGATAGTCTACCTTTAGTATGTCCACTCATGACCAAGACGAGCATAATAGAATAATTCACTCTATTCATGCATTTGCATACTGTCTATGCATCTCCAGCCACAAACTTTCCACTATGTCTTTTACGAACAAGGTGTGTATAATACATCCTTAAAATACATCTCTTCTGACTTCTATAAAGGTAGGTTACCTGCCCATTTAGTTGAGAGGGTAAAAATGAAAACATATTTCGGGTAGATTACCTGACGTACATATATGATTACATTATCTTTTCATAATGCAATTTTTCATTAAACAATTTTCAATTATTATTTGCAATAATATACCCTCGTTTAAACGAGGACCACAATAAACGAATACAGACGGTGGCTCGAGATATAATTTATCTTCTTTTCATTCAGCCGTCTCTTGTAAAGTGATCTTAATTCCTAACGATATCTTTTTGATGAAGTGAGGCTCGATGTTTGTAGAGGGGGTCTTTTGCATCTTGACTTCATGGAGCAGCAATATTTAGCATGATGACATAAATTAACTTACCTATAAACAATATAAGTTGTTTTATATGAAGACACACAAGTCATATCTGTGTACATACTAATTTGATTAATTTATCCACATTTACCTACCAAGAAGCGCACACACACGTGCATGATTGCCACCCTGAATGAATGTTGAACAAACATTTGAGAACAAACATATTTGTACATTATGAAATGTCTACATTTCAAAGGGTTTCTATTCATATTGCTGATCCATTTAAATGGGAATAGAGACTTTTGTAATAAAGCTCTTTCGTATAACGTCACAATGTATTAGACAACAATGACATATAAAGGGACTTTCATCTACAACTATGCTGATTGGTTCAGGTGAGGACAGGTGGCTGTGTACGTTGCTGCTGCAGCAGGGCTACCGAGTGGAGTACTGCGCTGCCTCTGACTCTTTCACCTTTGCGCCAGAAGGTTTTTATGAGTTCTACAACCAGAGGCGGCGTTGGACCCCGTCCACCATGGCCAACATCATCGACCTTCTTGGGGACTGGAAGAGCACAACCAAAAAGAACCAGGACATTTCCTTCCTCTACGTTCTTTACCAGCTCATGCTCCTGGTCTCTGGCTTCATCACTCCTGGCACCATTTTCCTTCTAATCGTAGGTGCCATCTCTACAGCCACCAATGGTGCAATCCCGTTCTGGGGCAGTATCATCATGAATGTCATCCCAATTGCAATTTTTGTTCTGCTGTTGTTTAAAACAGATTCGAAAACACAGGTGAGAGAGTTATTTCCCCTTTCAGTATTTTGACATTAAGTATGGTGTTGTGTCCACCCATCTCATGATTTTATTAAATTCATAAAGAAGTATCTTAATTCATAATATTTTGGATTTAATAATAATAATTCAATTAATAATAATTGTATTTCAAAGCTATTACTTTTAAATCTAAATAAGGTAGTAGTTTCAAATTGTAGCCTTTTAACTCTGACACTTTATTTAATAAGTATTGAGTTCTCAGCTCACCTAGTTGTGCAATTTTCACTTTAACATATCACCGCTTGAGCCATTGCAAATGTACCTAATGCATCAGTGTCTGTACAAGTGTACCTCTCTTGGCTGATGAACCAGATATGAAAGTGTTACCTGACAAAAGCAACAAAAGCAAAAAAAAAACAAAACTACAGAACATAGCAAAAACAAAAACTTATATCAAGTACAACAAAGAGAACACCTAAGCCAAAACAAAACATATTAACAGCTCAACCTACTACAAAAATAGCAGCACTAGCAATATAACAACTGAAAAGACACAACAAAACCACCATCGTCCAAAACAAATACAATGATAAAAGCAGGAAAAGCTCAATAAATAAAAACCCCAATTAAAATCTTCTCTTGGTTGGCGGCAGTTGGGCTACGCAGCCATCTTGTCCCTGGCGTATACCGTGGTTATGATGTTGGTGCTGGTGGGCATGATCAAGCTAGCGGCAGACAGCGGCATCTGCTCAATCACCACAATGTTTCTCGTGGGTGTGTCGTCGATCTTCGTCATCACGGCCCTACTACACCCTATGGAGTTCCCGGCATTGCTGCACGGCTTCCTGTACTTCCTGTCCATTCCGTCCATGTCGATGTTGTTGTTGTTGTATTCCCTGGGAAACCTTCACGTCGTGACCTGGGGAACCAGAGAGGTATGGCGCTTGGGTGCTGACAGTGTAGATTGTCTTGTATGTGCGTGTCTGATTTTATTGTGGTATTTCTATGTGTGTATACCAGTGTAGACAAATACTTGTACGCACTCAAAATGTGTATATACTATTCGTCAAGGTTCTCTAAGTTCAACTGTGTCCGCATGTGTATATACTATTCGTCAAGGTTCTCTAAGTTCAACTGTGTGTCCGCAGGTGAATATAAATGATTGAATATTGGAATTACGTCCAATTTCATGCGTCTGACTGAGTGAACGTGTTCGAAATTCTTTTATAAAATCTTCTTACATATCTTAAACATAATATTCTTATCATGTGCTTGAATGATATATATATATATATATATATATATCACTCACTCACTCACACCCCCACTCACTCACTCACAAAATTTCAAAAGTTAATTTAAAAATCCTTTGTTATTTAATGAAAATCCTTTTGGCACTCCCTCCTCTAATATATATAACACTTTTTTTATTTTCTTGTTAAGCATATAATTGAAAAACCCCTTCCTTTGCTTCTGATCTTATACTAACCTAGTGATGATAATCAATTAATGCTTCAGTAACATCAGGAGGCTTACAATTAAAATTGACTTCATCAACAATACTTATGTAGCCTTCTTATGTAATCAAATAACAGTGATTTATCAAAAATAATGACTTTGCGTAGCTGTGCTATTTTAGTTGTTTATTATTATCTATTAATTAATCGTTAATTGTTGTAAGATTAATCGGCAAAGAAATTAATAATTGTTAACATCCCTAATTAAGAGTTTTATATTTCACATTATTATCCTTCCATCATTCTAGAATCCAGTCAATATTCTTCATGTTTTCCGTTACTTTGTCTTAGTTGAAGGTTTCAAAAGAAAGGAATTTATGTCTTTATTGCTTTCGCTGATAAATAAAAACACACCGCTACAAGCACAGCACGAACGTAAACAACACATGAGTGCGCCACTGACCACTGCAGATAACTCTAAGCAGTTCTTCTTACTACGTGAAGACGGTTAAAGCATTATAAGCCACTTTAGGTTTTTAGTAATGTAAAAATGAATTCAAACCAGTGAACATTTAAAATCTTGACCCCGAGTCTTTCTCACATCTCCAGGTCAAGTCAGCTGCTCCACCTCCTCAACAGCAGCAACAGAAAGAAAAGTCGGAGCCGAAACAGAAGCCCAACATCTTACGTGACACACTTGCGCGACTCGCTGACACCCACAACGCCACATCCGACTACGCTTTCTCCTTTGGCAATCTCTGCCGCTGTTTCTGTTGTCCGAAAGAAACTAATCCCCAAGACATCAAGTTCAATGCCATCCTCCAGACACTCAATGACCTGGACAGCAAGATCACAGAGTTCACAATGGCTTCTGTTGGTGGAGACAGTCTGCGCGAAATCAGTGAATTGCCTGGAGATTCAACCCTCCATTCTAGGCATGAACGGCTCTCATCTGTTGAAGACATTTTTTTTGGAGCCGGGGAACAAAGAGGTAATGTATCACTTTTATTAGTAGACCTCGTTTACATACGCTCTATCTCGTCAGGTATTATTATATTCGGCTTATTCGCCTACAATATTATCACAGTACTGAAGCTGAATTTTCAAAAGTTGTTGATCTCTCTCTCTCCCTCTCTCTCTCTCCCTCTCTCTCTCTCTCGCTCTCTCTCTTAATGATGAAAAGATTTAAGTTCTTGCAGTACGTTTTGAGTTATTGTCCTTGGACTCAATTAACAATGCTATGTTCTCCATCTTCATCATGGTACTAATTTATCGTGGATCAAATCATGTCTGCAAGAAAACAAATTGTGTCAGTAAAAGGTCAGTATTCAAGCCCAGGCACGTTTTCGGGTATTCCACAGGGCTGGGCTCTCGGACCAATGCTACAGAAATGAGTATTGTAAATTACCAAATACCCAACTGATCAAATCAATTTGCCCACTAGCTTCCACAAACCAGTTCTACCTTCCAGCGTTTTGGCAAAACCAGTGTTCTTTCCATAGAATTCTAGGCGTCAGGCAGGAATAGCACTCACAGTTCTAGCTCTCCAGGCCACTAGGCACCGTAGCTTCTGGGGTTTTAGTCTGCCATCCTAAGAGATGTTCTAGCACTATTTAAAATAAATATGTGGAAGTACTTAAGTGCAGTTCGAATCAAAAGTCAATGAATAATTCTTTTCACTTACCGAATTATTAATAATAATTTACACGGAAGGACATTGCTGCTAGATTTCGTTTCAAAAGATGTGTATAGTGCTATTCACAGAAATTGTTATTTATTTACTTTTAAAATAAACTTTCTATTTGAAGCAATTTGTTTGCCACGTAGTGGAACACCCTCCCACCTCACTACATTCCCAAGAAAAATAAAATAAATGGAAATACCTGCATATATCTTGAAAACAAATTGAAAATAATGTATGTACATATCTTGAAATAATTATATATTTCAACGTTTTCCTCTAATTATATAATTATTAATCTCATGGAAATTATTTCTTCATTTCTTTTCTCTGGAAACCAGTCAACCCTGTGTTTGAAAAGGAAAAGCGTGACGAGTTAAAGAATCCAATGTGGTCTGAAGACCTTGACCTTGGAGAGGGCAAGAAGGAGTTCGTCACAAAAGAAGAGGTTGGCAATCAGTTCAAAAGATTACGTGACTGAAAAATTCAGATGAAAATTATACAAACTGATTAACGACTGAAAGCAAAGAGAATAATTGCAAACAATCTGATACCGGAAACTGTGTGTTTATATATTGGCCGATTAATTATATATATGATGACATGCAATTATTACAGGCAGACAGTATAGACGCAGTTGACTGCATAAAGAATGATTACAGAGGACGTATTATAGACTGATGTAGACTGGTGACATGCTTTGTTACAGACAGAATGTTCACATGCAGCTGACGGCGTAAAGAATGATTGCGGGTTACGTATTACTGACTGATCATATACTGATGACAAACATTGATTACAGTAAGATTGTTTGCAGATTTTACACATACACACATACCCACACACAATGTGTACCAAACGTAGGCTTATAGTTCTGACAAATTGAAGTTCATCTCACATTTATAAACATTGATGCTAACCGGAATTAGTGTATTACTGTGTCACAGTGTTGGGGATATGTTCCAGGAATTTTGCAGCGCTGAATATATATATATATAATTGAAATATTGATTGATTAGGGACACAGGTCACATATCAACTACAAACTTAATACAAACACAATGTATTATAGAATTACTGATTACAAACACTGTTTATAGAACGACTGGTTATAGAATCGTTATTGACTGAATGATTATAAATTAACTGCAGCAGATTGATTAAATATAGAATTAGAATTAACTACTGAGTGGCTGCAGATAAGCTAATTAAAAAGAGAATGATTAGTGACTAATCACTGGCTGAATGATTATAGAAGTATCATACTGATTACACACGGAATGATTGTAAGCAGACTGCTAGGTTACAGACTGATTCCAGGCAGATAGATTATAGAATGACCACTGGCTGAATGATTACTGATAGACTGATTATACTCTGATATTGATTGAAAGGTTACTAAGAGAAAGGTTATACACTGACCGCTGACTGACTGATTATATACTGACCACAGGCTGAATAATTATTGATAGACTGATTAAGACTGATTGCTGAATGAATGATTACTGACTTACCGATTATACGCTGACCACTGACAGCATTACTGCTGATAGACTGATTTTACACTGACTGAATGATTACTGATTATACTCTGATCATTGACTGAATGAATTCAGACAGACTGATAGGCAGACTGATTGCAGATATCATTACAGACTAACAACCTGTATGATTAAAGACAGAATGATTACTATTGCGGAGTAATTATATAAAATTATATTAAATTGCCTACACACTTATTGATTGCAGACTGAATATTTACAGACTTATCTATTGCAAACATACTGCTTAGAGACAACTGATTACTGACAGAAGGATGGTCTTATTGAAGCCTCTGAAAAAATATTACAATAAGATTGATTGCATACAGTCTCATCATTTATCAGATGAATAGAAAATTATAATTATTAATTACAGATAGAGTGATGAGAAATATAATGATTTCAGACATAATAACCACAGAAAGATTAGAAACATAATGAATATAGACTTCTTAATTACAGGGTAAATAGAAAAATAATTATTACAGATATTAATTACAGACTGATTAGAAATTAGAAACCTAATGATTACAGAGTGATTAGAAACATAAAGATTACAGACATATTAATTACAGACGGGGAGTTTAGAAACTTAATGGTACAGACAAATTGATCACAGACCGAATAATTTCATACTGAATAATTATAATCACTCTGATTACAGTCAAAGTGTTTGTCCTATGATATCTGATGTGACCTATATTTAAGCCATTACCTCAAATACCATACGGTGACCTATATTAAGCCATTACCTCAAATACCATACGGTGACCTATATTAAGCCATTACCTAAAATACCATACGGTGACCTATATTAAGCCATTATCTCAAATACCATACGGTGACCTATATTAAGACATTACCTCAAATACCATACAGTGACCTATATTAAGCCATTACCTAAAATACCATACGGCCTAATATACTAACACACCTAGCGGTACCGTTGCAGATGTCTACTATGGTATTTAGGGGTGACGACCTGGTATTTATTTATGATGCTTAGTTTCAGCTCGTCGGCCCCAGCAGCATATACTGAGACAAAAATAAATAAATACCCACAATTACGTAAGAACTATGCTAATGTGTAACAAGACGATACATTACAATTATAACTGACAATACACTAGAACTAGTGAGCAATAAGACTCTTTATCAAGAAACTAGATAAATACAACATTAAAGCCACTTTATCTTGGATACCAAGCCACAATAATAAAACAGCAAATGATTAAAGGCAAATTAATTATAGTGATTACAGACATAATAATTACAAATTTATTGATTACATGCAGATTAATTGTAGAGTGACTACCGACATAATAATTATAGAAGCATCATTAAATGACTGGCTGTTTGACTCTTAGAAAAAGCTTTTCGACACTAAGTGATTATGTATCTATCATTCAAGATTATGTACCAACCATTCTTAAGAAAAGTTTCAATTTTAATTTGTACGATATAATTATTCAGTAAGAGCCAATCTGAAAAAAACTTACATGATCTATTGTTTAATAGGAGACATTTTGGAAAGACTTCATTCAACAGTACCTTCGCCCGATCGACAAAGACGAGGAACACGAGAAAAAGGTCAAGTCCGAACTACTGGAGCTCCGGAACAACGTCTGTCTGGCTTTCATTCTCACGAACACCCTGTTTGTCGTCTTCATCAGCACATTGCAGATTATCTCTGAAAGTACCCCCAACCTCAAAATCAATTTAAACTGCGATTCTAAAGGTTTGGTCGGCGAAGACATCGAACCCATTTCCATGACCTTCACCCTTGTGTTCGGCATTTTGCTAACTCTCCAGTTCATTGCAATGCTCTTCCATAGGTGAGAAGAAAAAGTTATTGATATTCAAAATCTGTTTCAGAACCGCTTTGAATGTAATGCTAAATGGTTATTATCCTCGTCATCGTCGCCGTTACCACCACGATCATCATCATCATCACCTTTCATACATCCTGTCTCTCATCTATCGTCAATCACTTTTCACCTATGTTAGTCACTAATATTAGTATTATTACATCTCTCGAGGAAATTGTTATTTAAAAAATTTAGGAGTATTTAACGTGTGACCATATTAAAATATAGTTAATAAGTACAATAAAATATAAAATAAATAAATACATATTAATATCTATCCCTTTGAATTAGTCTGAATTTGATAACAAAACCATCCACCCTCACACGCACACACGAGCACATACATATGTATATATAAACGCAGACCATGAATCTATCTAGCTGATCCGAAAGCCAATTGATCATTCGCATAATAAGCTAATCAGTAAAATGTCCACTTTGAATTTTGAATTTCCTATCAGTCACACAAGGCCAACATGTGCTAGGAAAGAAGCATCAATTTCTTTTCTTCTCGATATTAAACACTTTTATGTTATCATTTTGAAAATCTCTCATGTGTGAATGACAAAGAAGTGCTGAACATATACAACGTCTTCTTGTAGTTTCTCGTCGAAAACAGTTAATTGAAAGAAAGTATATTTATCAAACTTAAATAATCTGCTATAGTAGTCCACATATTTTGTAATTTTGTCTACCAATATTTCTTTAATCAATATTACATCAAAAATAATTATAATTCCTGTGAAACATTTTTAATATTATGCTTTCTATGTATTCTGTATTTAGTTTTATACAAATTACGTTTTTGATTAAATATTAAAAGATCAAGATTTGCTGCAGTATATATGAATTCACATACAAAAGAATGTACCATATGAACACAGGTTTTACTTCATTATTGCAGTATATATGAATTCACATACAAAAGAATATACTATATGAACACAGGTTTTACCTCATACTGCAGGAAACAGAGAGAGTTTCATTTACAAAAGCAAGTATGTCCCCTAGGTGGCGTGTGTGTGATAAATGTGGATGGAGAGAAAGAGAGAAGGATGATTAAAATCCTTCAATTACTAAAGTTAACCAGACCTTTCAGTATACATACAAACGACCTTCTACAAGGTCGAGTGGTATTAAAACACCCCACTAACATCTATCCTATTGCCAGTAGCATAAAACAATGATCCTGACTCTAAGATGCTCCCCACTCCCCACCCCTAAAGTACCCTTTTGATAAATCACCATAATATGAAAAGACGATTTTATGAGACAAAAGAAAAGTCACTGTGGCTGACAAAAATAATAATAAAAAACAATTAAGTATAGAATGTAAATAAAATGTCTAGGCAAACTTCGGATGACATATATGAAAAATTGCGAAAATGTCATCGTAAAAAAATATAGATGCAATGTGAACTAAAGTCTTTCATTTGAGTATTTCACTCATATTTTATGAATTTACTTAGCAGGACCATTTTTTGTTGATAAAACAGGTGGGTGGATGTATGGTCCTCTGGGTCAGGCAAAGGGAACAAGTCCATTCCCCTTTGGATATTCAGGAAATAAACAATGCTCTGTTTATGATTTGGTCAAACCAAATTCCCACCGTTCTCATCATCACACGAGTTTTCCATTCTGTGAATTGTAGAGACGATCCTTTTAAAGTTTTTTTTTTACTATAATCACGTGCAGACAATGCCATTTGTTCAAACGCCGAGTTCGAGATGACGTAAAAGGTGACAGATGGATCTTTCTTACTCACACTCATGCACTATCAAGATAATTAGCCAAGAACACACACACACACACATCTGAAAATAAGGAATATTTGCTTATAGTAGATTAAATAAGAGGGTAACAAGACTGATCTTTTCTTCTCGCAATTCTTAATTAAGAAATTCGTACTTCTACGTTGATCCGAGCTTTTTTCTTACATTGTGTAGATCTTGGAAATTACAAAAGAAACTGTTTTGAGCTTAACTAACTGTGTGTTTTCTAGCATTCTGTTTGAGTCTTTCCTATTTCCTCTCTTCATCTAACTCTGGAATGTTGCCCCATCTGGTTCTCTTCCCTCAGTCTCAGTGAATTGACTTTATTTCTGGTACTAGCTTTTACCAACAAAGGGGACCTTTCCACTTTAGAGATGTCTAGAGATTAGGTTTCCCTGAAAGGGCCCAAACTCAAGACTGTCAGTAGACTGAAACAATTCCTACCAACGACCAGGGCAATAAACACAATACAGAGACCATTCGTCTAATTGTATGAAATCCTAAGGGTTAGAAGAAATATTACTATGTGTATGAAATGTTGCTCTAAGTTTTAATAAAACTCTGAGAAGTTGGACCATTATGTCACATCCTGAACAAATACAATCACAAGTAGCCGCTGGATAAATATTTTAATATATATATATTTTATATAAATATAAATATAAATATTTTAATAATTTGAAAATCCATTTGGCTAAAATTGAAATTGTGAATTAAAGTTTCTTTTTAATTGAAAATTGCAGCACTAAAGAAACCTCTATTTTAAATTTCTTTTACAAATTTCTCAGGTTTTCCACCATGCTCCACATCATCTCTATCTCGAAGATACGATTCAGGCGCTTGACCCGGAAAGTATTAGGTATCGAACCACCCACCAAGGAGGAGCCAACTGTGCAGGAGACCATCGACCTTGTCCGGGAGATGCAGTCACTCCGCCCACACACTCCAGATGGCGCAGAGTCTAACTTTGGGGACGACATCGACATCGATACACCAGGAGGAACGTTGGCCAGAAACAGCAACAAAAGCATCCTTTGGAAGAGAATTACTACCAAGGGCAGGGAACCATTCCGCGAGCAGACCTTGGGTCGTGCCTTTATGAAGAACTATGAAAAGCTGGCCACTCAGATGCGCAGTGACAACACAGACGAGGTCACGCCCGAGAAGGTGGAGGAGGACACCAAGAGTAAGTTCCAGCATTTCCAGCGTAAGTCACTGAAGACCATCGTTAAAATAGTGAATGATCCCACATACAAGGAGCAGGTGATAAAGCGATCCCAGGTGAAGAAGCGCTGGAAGAGAGGGGCAGGAAAAGCCGTTGGTGCAAAAGCCCGGCTGTTGAACGTCATAGACGAAGCGCGAGATCAACACCGACAGGAAGAGGAGGAACGCCAGCAAGCTTCGAGGAATCCAGCACAAGGAACGAGGTTGAAGAGTATTATTCAACAGGCTGTGAACAAGTTGAAAGAAGAGCAGGCTAACGGGGCTTCTTTAATGACCACGTCAGTGGATGTGGAAAAGAATATCGGTCATAGCAGCGTTAGAAGCACTAGTAACCAAACTCAACTAGGTCGTGCTAATGATAACGGACTACTGCAGGTGCCTGTTGTCGTGGACGATGACGTAGCACCCTTGGGTATGAGTTCACCAAGGAATCTCAGTCCAGATGTTCCTAGAAAACCCGGAGTTTGGAATCCTAGTTTTGGCAAGACCATTCCTATAAATCAAAAGAATCGAAGTCCCAGTGCTGACCGAAACAGCTCGACTCAAATCCACAGGGAAGGCCAGAGAACAACGTCCAAAAGAAGGGGTCATGACGACCAAAGAAGCAAGGATAGAAGACAGAGTGATAGCTCCAGTGACGACCAAAGTGATAGTTTGCCGAATGTCAGTCCCACTGCAGGAAGAAGTAAAACTGGGCATAGTGCCAGAAACACTACAACAGACTCAATGGACGGCCACCCGGATGAGCCAAGTGTGGAAGGTGGACTTGATAATGGAGAATCCCCTCCTAGTAATAGTCCTACTATGAGTCGTAAAGGCGACAGAACCAGAATTCATAATAATGATCAAAGCAGTCCATTCAGCCACGATGTCCCTTCAAACAGTTCTCGAAAAAGTACAGTCAGTGTTGATGGTACACAAAAGAGTGGCCGAAACAGTCCAGTCAGTGTCGGGGGTACACAAAAGAGTGGCCGAAACAGTCCAGTCAGTGACGATGATACACACAAGGGTGGCCGAAACAGTCCAGTCAGTGACGATGGTGCACACAAGGGTGGCCGAAACAGTCCAGTCAGTGACGATGGTGCACAAAAGAGTGGCCGAAACAGTCCAGTCAGTGTCGGGGGAGCACAAAAGAGTGGCCGAAACAGTCCAGTCATGCCAGACATTGCATTAAGTGTCGAGGAGTCTTCGCTCGATGTACTGTACTGATTTTGAGAGCACGTCACGCATGGAGACGTGTGTCCTTCGCACGTAGTGTTTATGACCTTGCCCATCATTCCCTCCAAAAGTACTTTAATTTGAAAACTTGAGATGCACTCTGACGTAAACCCCCTTAAATTACGGAGGGAACAAGTATTAATAAATAATGAATAATCTGCATTATCATTTTAACCACCATTTAAAAGTTGATTTCTAGAGGCGCGCGCCGTGACCTCTAGCAGAAACAACAGGGTATATGTGTAGACCGTTGGCCCCAACTGTTTTGAGACGGAGATTGTTAATCAAAAATATTTTCACTGGGATATGGTTCGAGCCCTAAATCTGCTGCAAGCGAGCCTGACGCCATTATGTTTTGGGCCACCCACCTGCATACGTCCTTCAGCAGACATTTTACTTAGTTTTAATTTTCAATGGAAACACCCAACAATTAGAAAATCATTAGTTTCCTTTATTGTCTGATATTTATATCAATGTTTCTTTTATGCCCCAGACCAGTCTAAAGTGATTAAGCCAAAAGCAGGCTATCTAGCAGAGCTCGCTTAGGTTTGCTTTTCCTTTGCAAACGTTATTGATGTTAAATCGCGCTGAGTCCTCATATTTATTCTCTCTCTTAAAGACGAATATTGGTTCCTCATGCTTAACATTTATCCAGGAGCAAGTTCGGCTACACAAGCATGAAACGCGTATTCAAACACTCACACATTCATACACTCATAAATGGAACACGCGCGCACAATATACAGAAACACGCGCATACGGGACATACGACAAATACATTTAAAGCACTTAATTTTTAGGTGATAACGTGTCTAGTTTGGATCTTTTGGACACGTGATCTTGACATGTAGGTAAATATTTTATTCTTGCTGCACAAAGTCACTGAACTAGCTGATGGCTAGTCAACGTGCATTACAATGAATTGCGTGTTTGGCTAATAAGATATTTGATGCTAATAATTACATAAAATGACAGTATGTTCCTATAACAATTTGAATACATTGAGAATTAAATAAAAGTAGCCCAAACCCCTTAAAATATAAGGAAAACAATATTAGAAAAAGAAAATAAAGTTGTGGAGATCTAGAAAGATATATACTTCATTATTCAATTTTATAAATGAATTAAACAATAAACACAACCTGGATGAGTTATAAACAGTAACAATAAGAAAACAAGTCAGAATAATTATATTAAAAGGGTTTTATCCCCTAAAATTCTGAAAATACTTTTCTTGGAAATGTAAATATAATTATAAAGTTACAAATATATGTCAAAAACAAAAACGTGAATGCGCGCGCGTGTGATAGACAGACGGACGGACAGAGAGACAGACAGATATATATATAGAAAGATAGATAGATTTAGTAATATATTGACTGATTTATAAAATTACAATTACAAATTGTAAAATCAGTTTGATGTTTCAACAATTATTAAAAATTAGTTTGTAATTTTGACATTTAGAAAAGGAGTAAAAATCTAAAAATCAGTTTGAAATGTTAACAATCAGTAAAGTTAGATTGTAGTTTCAAAAAATATTTAAAAATTTAGAATTTCACCCAGTTCGTAAATCAACACAATTAGTAAAATCAGTAGGAGTTTCAACAATTAGTAAAAAATAATTGAGAATTACCCTATTTAGTAAAAATAATTGAGAATTACCCTATTTAGTAAAAATAATTGAGAATTACCCTATTTAGTAAAAATAATTGAGAATTACCCTATTTAGTAAAAATAATTGAGAATTACCCTATTTAGTAAAAATAATTGAGAATTACCCTATTTAGTAAAAATAATTGAGAATTACCCTATTTAGTAAAAATAATTGAAAATTTCCCTATTTAGTAAAAATAATTGAGAATTACCCTATTTAGTAAAAATAATTGAGAATTACCCTATTTAGTAAAAATAATTGAGAATTACCCTATTTAGTAAAAATAATTGAGAATTACCCTATTTAGTAAAAATAATTGAGAATTTCCCTATTTAGTAAAAATAATTGAGAATTACCCTATTTAATAAAAATAATTGAGAATTACCCTATTTAGTATAACCGAAGAACAATTACATGTAGTAAAATCAGTTTGAAATTTCAACACTTACTAAAAGTTACTTGGGAAATTCATTATTTAGTAAAAGATCAGTAAAAATATTTTTTGAAATTTTAACATTTATTAAAGTTATTTGGGAATTTCATTATTTAGTAAAAGATCAGTAAAATTGATTTTTGAAATTTCAACAATTAATACATTTAATTGGGAATTTCATTATATGCTAAACAAAAACAGTACAATTACATCTGCAATTTAAGCAGTTATTAGAGTTAAATGGAAATTTCACCATTTATTGAAGTCAGTACAATTACAAGTAATAAAATCAGTTTGAAATTTCAACAGTTAGTAAAATCAGTTTGAAATTTCAAAAGTTAGTAAAATCAGTTGAAATTTCAACAGTTAGTAAAATTAGTTTGAAATTTCAACATTAATTTTAGTAAAATCAATTCGGAATTGCAATAGTTCACGTCAACAAGTGTTTGAAATGTTGATTCTTACCTCATGGATTGAAGTTAGGTTTGCCATATTTTTTTAGTGGGAAATGAAAGAGAGAAGTGTTGCTTAGGTACTGGAACACGATGAAGTAAAATCTAGTCAGATTACGCTTGTTTGAATTAGATCACACTACTCTAGTCAGATCACACTTGCTGGAGAGATCACACTACTGCAGTAAGACCACACTTGCTTGAATTGGATAACACTACTGCAGTAAGATCATGCTTGCTTGAATTAGATCACACAACTGCAGTCAAATCACACTTGCTGGAGAGAGACCACATTAATATATTTCTATAGCAATGACTAAAGTCAGTTATTTTTTTTTAGAGTAATAAAGTTTTGAAAAAATATTTATACAGAGATGAGTATTTATACTCGTCTTTTAAAAAAAATTACTTAGGTTAGATTTTAATGAATTTTGTAGTAGATTATATAATAATTTATTTCATGTATACATTTTCAGAAGGAATTCACAGTACTTTTTCATTCATAAATTAAATAAATTATATATTAAAAAATATATATGTTATGGTTTCTCCATGTTGTTTTAACAAGATTTTTCTCAATTATGCATATTTAATGATATATGTATGAAGTTAATTTATAGTAAATGACATTCCTCTACTTTTGTTTTGAAATATTGATCATGATTTTTAAAAGTGCTTAACTCAGTATGTGGTCATACACAAATGTTATTCGCCTTATTTACTGATGAAATTAAATGTCCGACCATTCTTTGATTATGAGTGTAACTACTTGTCAATAAATTCCAATATGTCTCTAACTTAAACTGATGCAACAATAAAAACGTTTTAATTGAATGTAAAGTTTTGTCAGTATATATGCCAGTATCTCATCTATCTATCTATCTATCTATCTATCTATCTATCTATCTATCTATCTATCTATCTATCTATCTATCTATCTATCTATCTATCTATCTATCTATCTATCTATCTATCTATCTATCTATCTATCTATCTATCTATCTATCTAACTCTCGATTGCAGTGTGCTAAAAAATCTATGTACTGATATGAAACATTATTTTCAGAATAATATAAAATACACTGTTAATCCAAAGTTGTGAATGAAGTCGAGGTAATATGCAAGATACAAATACTTTAGTTAATGTTACATTAATGTCAACATAACACAACTAAATCTTTCACACCTAAAACCCACAAACCGTTACAATCTGCTGCACACAACGTTCAGTCTTTTAGATTACCAGAAAATTAACTAAAATCTCCATTTGCAGTCATCCACAGCTATATTTTATTTCTGAATGAGACTTGGCAAAGTTGAAGGAATGTAGTAATTGTACACGTGATACAATAAGACCAATGACATTCTTCCTTCCATACAAGGATGAACATATCACTGGGTATTCCATCTCTTCCACTATCAAGCTATATGCACCGTGCTTACAATTATGGCATTTATTTATATTTTCAGTACAGAAGATGTCCGCTCGAGATTAGACTACTATACTCACCTCAACGCGTGTTGATATAGGAAGCCGTATAGACATTTAATTTATAAAATGAAAGAGTAAATAGGCAGTATTTATCATTATCATCTTTGTTCGTTTCCTGGCAACTGCCCTTCCACCATTCTGCCGAAAAATGACGTATTCACTGCTGACGTAAGAAACAACGCAATAAATAGGATGGGATTAATTTTGTCCTGTTGATATAAATAACAACTATTGGGCTCAAGTAGGAGTCTGCTGTGATTTTACATCACAATATAAAAATGGGTTTTACACGCTCACTAACGAAAGGTTAATAAATATAACCTAAACGAAAAAGGTGCGTATACTCTTTGATTTATTGAAGGTGTAGAATTTGGTTAATTGCCTAGAAGCTGAGCAGGCTTCTCTTAGTTTTTTTCTAGTATATTGCTTTGGACCAACTTTGTAATTACTTGTGATTTGAACATCTATAAAAAGTTTACAAATCTGATGTGCTAGAGTTACTTTTAGCGTACACATTGCTTTCATTAAAAAAATTTTAAGATGCCTTAGACCCAATCTACAGGAGAAAGATCTATTGAATGTCCGTTCAAATATTTCAGATGGACTCTAATGTGCTTCCATTAAGATATCTAATGAAATTGACATATACTGCAGTGTTTTTTTTGAATAAATGATTAAGTGAAAGGAAGTGATTTGCTTAAGATTCAAAAGGATCCATGTATCTCTACTGTGAAAGGGGAGTAGTGTGCACAAAAAGCTCCACAAACGTAGTGTGTGTGTGTGTGTGTGTGTGTGTGTGTGTGTGTGTGTGTGTGTGTGTGTGTGTGTGTGTGTGTGTTCGATAACTTCTTTCCTCATAGGATCCGCGATAGACTTTTAATCTTTTGATTTTCTCGGTCTTTGTTTGCTCCTTTTCTCACTTTATTATGAAGAGTGGATTTTCCTTTTTGTAGTTCATTTGGAAGTGTTTAGTTACTTTTAGTGCTGGTGGCGGGACTGTTATTTTTCTTACTTTATTTGTTTGCCTTTTAAAGTCTCTGATTGGTGTTTTAGAGAAGGTGTCAAGTGTGTTCTTTTTATAAGGAAATTGAGGAGTGCTGTTTGGAATATTTTTTCCCGTTTGTGGCTATGGTTAAAGTTGTAATTGTATGGGGAGTTGGACATGAAATATATTTAGTGTCAATGATTGCCCTTTCCTTTTTCATTGTATAGAGTACAGTGCTGAAAACATTTAGTGTCAATGATTGTCCTTTCATTGTATAGAGTACAGTGCTGAAAACATTTAGTGTCAATGATTGCCCTTTCCTTTTTCATTGTATAGAGTACAGTGCTGAAAACATTTAGTGTCAATGATTGCCCTTTCCTTTTTCATTGTATAGAGTAAAGTGCTGAAAACATTTAGTGTCAATGATTGCCCTTTCCTTTTTCATTGTATAGAGTACAGTGCTGAAAACATTTAGTGTCAATGATTGCCCTTTCCTTTTTCATTGTATAGAGTACAGTGCTGAAAACATTTAGTGTCAATGATTGCCCTTTCCTTTTTCATTGTATAGAGTACAGTGCTGAAAACATTTAGTGTCAATGATTGCCCTTTCCTTTTTCATTGTATAGAGTACAGTGCTGAAAACATTTAGTGTCAATGATTGCCCTTTCCTTTTTCATTGTATAGAGTACAGTGCTGAAAACATTTAGTGTCAATGATTGCCCTTTCCTTTTTCATTGTATAGAGTACAGTGCTGAAAACATTTAGTGTCAATGATTGCCCTTTCCTTGTATAGAGTACAGTGCTGAAAATATTGAATAAGTGTCGTCTGAGTTGTACAACTCAAGGATTGTCAAGGATCCAGACTCAACGCTGTCCCAAAGAATCGTTTGCAAAGAGTAAAGAATGGAATTTACATACTGGTATTCTTACACTTGAAACCACGCCTACCTAGATTCACTCTTGACCCAATCAAATTCAAGATCTACCGAGTGCTAATTAATATTTATGACTTTCTCCCACCTTTTTACAACATACATTCTATCAGCACGCATGTGACCTATCCAAAAACAAGTTCACAATTACATCAGCATAAAAGTGGCATATAACTAAGGCCAAAACCAAAACTACAGATCTAATATTTATACCTATCCGCTGCTGCTTAAATGCCATGGATCTAGCATGCTCAGGAAAAAATAACAACAGTCAGAAAAATAACAACAGTCCTATCCTACGCACTCAAATTAATCTCCCCATTCACCCTCGTCCATTCAGGACTTCACTCCCAAAATAAGCTTTATACAACATATCCACTTCAAAAAAAAATTACTAATAGCATCTCATTTACAAATTGTAGATCAAAATATGAAAAATTAACTTTTGTGGGAGAATTCCCAATCATATGACAATATAATCAGTTTCAAGTAGACCAAGACATATGAATCCTCAGTTAATAAATGATTTAATTTTCAACATATCAATATATAACAATAATCAGAATTGTTTTAAAAAATTAAAGTAAAGAACAAAAATGCTTAAGAATAAATATTACAAAATTATTTCATCCCCTCCCCCAACCCTCACTCCAAAGGAGGAAAGAAAAGAAAAAAATCATATTCTTAAAAAAACATCTTTCTTTTTATTGAAATTATGAACGCAAACAGACCCGGAAATGATCGAAAATGTGCTGGCAGCAGTCTTCTTTAATTCCTTCCTATGTTCATGATTTGTATTCATCTCACTTATTTCCTGAGGTCAAATTTGACCGTATGTTTTGCAGATATGGACAACCGGTATAGCCTTCTGGAGACACTGTCCACAACGTTTCAAGTAACAAGCATGATTCTACTGATGTTTGTCTATGTAACAAATTCCCTTGCTACTTTGCGTTTGGTAGACATTTTGACGGATGCAATCCAGGAGGGACGGATGGGACTCTCGTGGGTGTGCACAAAGACCTGTAAAAGGATTGTTACAGACGGTAAGAGGTCTAGGCAGGAGTGTCAGAAAACAATTTCCATTTCAGTGCTTATGGAGATTTTTGTAAATTTTTTAACACATTTTTGTAGAACGCCAATATAATCCCAGACTTAAAACTATTTTAATGGAACGAATTATTTAGAATGTATTCTGTATGGCATTCGAGTTATTATTCTCTTAGTTCATACAGAGGTTGAACAGATTTATCGTTGAGTATATTGATCTGCTTTAAGTTGAATTGCAATACATTTTACTGATCTTATCAGAAAAGTTCAAGCACTCATGGATAAGCGTGAAAAGCATTTTGACAAGCTTGCGTTTTCTGTCAAACAGTATCAAGTAGCCAAATCCGCAAAGACTCTTGTTTACTTAGACTTTATAGTTACAAGTTTTGATGTTTGGTAGGAGGATATTTTCACCATCATGAGAGGATCAGCTGATGTGACGTAAATTTGCTAGTCTCGACTGCGAACTGTCGCGGGTTCGAGCTCTAGTCAATGGGGATTTGATCCTTCCTTACACATTCCCTGGATATTTAGATAATGGTCCTCATATCTTATTTTTCCCCTCCCCCATTTCAATTGAATTGGAAGCTTCGATATTGTTTCATCCTCTTTGATCTTCTCATCTTTTGAAGTTTCGAAGTTAATTCCGACATAATTTTCCATCTAATTTATCAAGTGCTTACCCATCTTGTTTTGAGATAGACAAACAACCTTCTCTGCACGGCCAATCCAGTCGTCGGGCTTTGATGTGAATGCGTGCAAATAAATAAATATAGGGAATCTCATAAATCATCCACCCTCTAACAATATTAGAATGTTTGTTAAAATTAACATTAAAAATATTTTAACATACATTTACTTTAATCATAATAGACCATACGGTTTTCCGACTACATTAGAGAGGGTCATGGTAGACCATGAAAATTTGAGGATTATAAATTGTAGGCCTACTTTGTCGACAGGCATTACTATTTTCTAGGATTTAAGCATAGAATTAAATAAGTGTTAGTGAGCTGCGACCTATAATAATTCAGGATAAAATTATTTTAAAAATAGGTCTAAATTACACTCAATGTTTACTTCGCGAAGAATAATTGCGTGTACAATTTGAAGCAGTAGACTGTGGTTCTAAGACAATGTTATAAGCAAATGAGAGGCAGAGAAGAACATCACCACCAATACCACCACCTATGATCCAATTGAGAAGAGGAGATGGATGACCACAGATGGACACTCGAGGTCTTTTGTGTGTTAGGAGTTTTGTTCCGTTTTGTTTTAAATTTTGTTCAGACGTATTTTAAATAGTATTATCAGTTGTTGAGTCGTCACGTCTTAATTGTTTTAAATGTTGTTCAGACGTATTTTTAATAGTATTATCACTTGTTGAGTCGTCACGTCTTAATTGTTTTAAATGTTGTTCAGACGTATTTTAAATAGTATTATCACTTTGTTGAGTCGTCACGTCTTAATTGTTTTAAATGTTGTTCAGACGTATTTTTAATAGTATTATCACTTGTTGAGTCGTCACGTCTTAATTGTTTTAAATGTTGTTCAGACGTATTTTAAATAGTATTATCACTTGTTGAGTCGTCACGTCTTAATTGTTTTAAATGCTGTTCAGACGTATTTTAAATAGTATTATCACTTGTTGAGTCGTCACCGTCGATATTCTGCCAATCTGAAGTTTGTTCAAAGAATACGATTAGAGACATGGTGGTGGTGGTGGTGGTGGTGGTGGTGGTGGTGGTGATGGTGGGGTTTGGTTATTACGAGTCACAATACGAATGAAGAATACACTCCACGACATTTTCCTAAGAATTCCCACAAGCAAAGAAAGTGGAGCAACACGTTTATATACACAATGTTTTAGTCCGGAACATAATAGTTTTTGGTGTGTTTTGTTTTTATATTGCAGTTAGCAACAACAACGAAAAAAACTGATGAGGTTTGAATTCCATTATCACTGTCTTTCAACACACGCCTGAATAGGATGTGAAGAAGAGAAAATTCTTATTAGTATAAATGACATAGTGATCAACAGTGTAATTACGTGAACTAGATCGCTTAAACAGTCCGTTTATTTTTCTAGCAAGACAAGCTTATTAGTAACTTTTATTTTCTAATGATAAAATAATGCACCCTAAAAAAAGATGATCGTCATACAAACATTTATCATAATTTATTAGTAGATGTTAGTTCCTGAGATCAGATCACATTATGGCTACAAGCAGTTAAAGTTTGTTATTGGTTGATATTAATGTATTGTGATCAATCCATACATTGTGACGTAAGTAATCTCACAAGTTAAAAATTAAAATTTCAGTAAAGTTTATGTCCTGGTGGTCTGTGACCAAAGCGTGATTTAGATCCTGAAAACATTTAATCGGTGTTGGATTTAATTTTTAAATAAATCATTTCTTTTCCAGTCTTGGGGTTTCATATTTTCTCCACTCCAATACACTGTTGTCAGTAACTTCATCATTTTATTTTATTACCATACTGTTTTCGTTATCTCTTTCCAAATCATGACAACTACAACCTGTCATACGTTGTAGATGTGATAAAAATATATATAATAAAAGCATTGCGTCTGTCATACACACAGCTGCTGCATGTCTTTCATATTTGCATTTTATGTTACTTAAGTTTCGTTTATCCTAAACTGCAACTCTCTTATTCATCACGAAAATCTCAGAAGACATTTAGATACCTAAGAGAATGGAAAACCAGAATACAAATGCAATATACCCCTCCCCAAAAAAACATGTTGTCTTTTACATAATGATATGCACGGTTCTTTATGAGACAAACATTAGACTATTAATAAATGTTAAAAACGAAAATGTATCATTTCGTCACCAAGACGTAGTAAAAGTAAAACGTGGAAAAAGCATTAATGCTATAAATAGCATAACTCTTCAAATATTCTCTAGAAATGCGTGAGTAGAAAATATGAAAATAAATTATTATTAAACATGTCGAACATTTCATATTTTATCCGTCAAATAAATTACTTATATATTTTTCGGTTTGTATTTCAGTTTTGTATTATTATTTAGTGTTCGGTTTGTATTTCAGTTTTGTATTATTATTTAGTGTTCGGTTTGTATTTCAGTTTTGTATTATTATTTAGTGTTCGGTTTGTATTTCAGTTTTGTATTATTATTTAGTGTTCGGTTTGTATTTCAGTTTTGTATTATTATTTAGTGTTCGAGTAGTCGTATGTTAGAGAGAAAAAAGAAGAAGCTACAGACAGACAAATAGACAGACAAAGGATATTGTTTTTTCTATCATTAAGGAGAAAGACAAAGAGAGAAGACAGAGATAGATGAACAGACAGAGAGAAAAGGGGAGATAAAAAAAAAGCCGGATATTACGATATCTTCCTTGTTGACTTTGCACTTCCGACTACGGACACATTAACACTGAATACTTTATTTAATTGTTTACTTCCAATTTAAATTGTTTAAACAAAAATGAAAAACTCATTTCATGACAACCTGCTCCTCTGCAAAAGTCAAATTAAGGCAATACCAAGTTTCTCTGAAACTCCTTTCTCTCTTAAAACATTTTCAACTTACAAATCCTGCAACACTTTTGTTAGCCCGAACACACATATCATAAGAAAGATAGCATCGATCAAAATTCACGTGTTTAATGTTCAAACTAAGTAATCAAATTAGTGAACATAGAAATAACGGTTCAATTACATAAGCATTCTCTAATTCAAATCATAGATCAATATCAAACATGTGCAAAATATTTCTAAGTGCATTCTTTCTTTATCAGACCAAAAGCTATTGTTTGCTTTTATGACTGGGCTTGAGTGATGTTCAAATTCAAAGTGGTTAGAATAGAGTACTTCTTCAAGAAAGAAACTTTTAGTCCATCCCAGTTGTTATGAACAGTGTGAGACTATTAGTCAGGAAACTACTCATCCAGTTGGAACTGGTTTGGATTACATCAGGAATTTCTAGCATATTCTCCACCTGAGTTGTTTACTTCCAGCTTCGACACTTCCAAAATGTACCATCATAAGGAGTGCCCATGGTCAGGTCACTTTGTTAATTTAACAATTTATATAACACTTAAGTATATGAATAGGGATAAGCAAATTTACTCAGCCAAAAAATTGAGAATGATAAAAAACGTGTTTACATTTTATTTAATTTTCCTAGGTGCTCTCGTGGATGTAGAATTGCTCGTCGTTGTTTCCACCTTACTTGGTTGTCTTCATTTTCTTCTAATTGCCATCAAGAGAGGAAAGTATTCCTTCATGTGTGGCCCATTTAACCTGTTTGGAGGTATGTCTTTGAAGCTGCAATCAAGAGTAACACACCATAAGTGAAAATTTATAATAGAGAAACATAGAAAGGGAGAGAGACGGGCAGAGAAAAAGCTGAATGGAAGAGGGAGAGAGAGAGAGAGAGAGAGAGAGAGAGAGAGAGAGAGAGAGAGAGAGAGAGAGAGAGAGAGCGACTAGGAGAGTAAAAGAGAGAAAGTGTTAAAAAGTCATAATGATTGAGAAGAGAAGATGAAAGTTAACACTGAAGAGAAAGATTCTGCGAGAGTGATAAAGTCAGGGATAAGATAAGAGAGAGATGAGATGGAATGAGGAGAGGTGAGGTGAGATGAGGTGAGGTGAGATGAGGTGTGGTGAGGTGAGGTGAGGTGAGACGAGACGAGAGATGACATGAGACGGGAGGGGAGTTGGTGGATGAATGAAATAGATAGATAGATAGATAGATAGATAGATAGATAGATAGATAGATAGATAGATAGATAGATAGATAGATAGATAGATAGATAGATAGATAGATAGATAGATAGATAGATAGATAGATAGATAGATAGATAAGGAAAGAGAAACAAATATTAATATTCGATAATACATTCCTCTCTGGCTGTATTTAAAAAAATATTTACGACGACAGATTCCATGGCTCACTCTCTAGAAAAGACATGTTTGAAATAACATAGTAGAAATGTGGTGGGTGATGACTGATGACCATGACGACATGTCTGAAGCAGGCGATAAGATCACTCGTAGTGCAGCAGGGATAGGTTACAACAACGAGAAGTGCGATCTAAATTTAATATCTTTCTTCGCCAATGATAATTACACCTCTCAACTGCGGACAATGGAATGTAAGGAGTAAGCTCCCTGAATTATCCTTAATATTATAAATAAACACCACACAACAGCTCTGACCTGGCAAATATCCAACAAATAGTGGACTCCCTTTCCAAAGGCTTACGTTCATCTTATTAATTAGTATGACCCCTACTATTTAACATTTGCCCCAATTTAAATCACAGAGGGTCGAGGATGTTGATAAATAAAGAAATAGAATTTATTAGCAATATAAATTATCTACATACTACATAATGCAATTCAACATTTGATCAAATGCCTGGACTAACATTTCATATACATATAGAGATATCTATCTATCTATCTATCTATCTATCTATCTATCTATCTATCTATCTATCTATCTATCTATCTATCTATCTATCTATCTATCTATCTATCTATCTATCTATCTATCTATCTATCTGTCTGTCTATCTATCTATCTATCTATCTATCTATCTATCTATCTATCTATCTATCTATTTATATGTGCATCGATATATGTAATTGTGTGTGTGTGTGTGTGTGCGTGTGTGCGTGTGTGTGTGTATGTGTGTGTGTTTATTTAAGTAGCATAATGGTTTCTTCAACTATGAGGGGTATGTTTGATAATTATAGCCTTTTCCATGTCTATTTAATATTTGGGATTTATGTTTTATAATTTAATATGAGAAAGTTGACGTAAACTAACAAGTTGTTTGTATTTTGTAAACTGTATAATGGCGAATATTTGCATTAATGCACTTTTGCTCAAAATAAATTTTAATCAGGAATTTAAAAAATGTCGAAACTATAATGTCTGCACATACATCCCAACGGTTGTTTGTGAAGAGTAATCACGCAAGCATATTAGACTGAATATGACCTTGATAATTTTATTTCGGAAAGCTACAGCTACCAACTGACTAGGCAATATTCAATGTTGAATATATATCTGTAAAACTTATTCAAAAATCCGTAGATCTTAAATGGTAAATTTAATTCTCAAACATTAAACAAGAAGCATGCGATCGAGAGAGGCAAAGAATTTAATAAAGCTGACTGGTATTTGTCTAAAAAATAATAAACTGCATTATCGTTTATTGCAGCTTTGACTCTGGAGAGAATTTTAAATAGTTTAATTAATTTATTTTTAGTATGAGTTCTACTTCTCATCATACAGAAGAAGTAAAAAAAAAACCAAACAAACAAAATCGACTCGACACTTTACACTGTGACAATTTATCGATCGGCTCCTTCAAAAGTTACATCCATCGAGTATTTATCGGCTTTCACCAGAGGCAAGTTTATAAACTAATATAGTTTTGATTATAGAAAAGATAATTTTATACGTCTGACCAACCGTAGCGTACTTTGATGTGATTTGTCGTATTTTCTAGTGCAGCAATTTCTTTTGTTGGATGGGTGGCTTGAGGGTGATATTAATAAATATCATTTGTCTCTTTATGTTATACAGGCATACTCTCAGCTGCTGCAATGATCATCTATGGCATCAAGAGTGAGGAGATCGCAAAGAAAAATGTTCCTCATTACGTAACGACGACTGTGACACTGGGCTACACTTTCTATTTGACCTTAGCAACAAGCGGCTGTAATGTAGTCGCAGGCTTGGTGACCGTCTACGCTGCTTTTTATGAATTAGTTTAATCCAGCAACTTAGTTCCTTCGCACAAATATTTCCTGGTCACCCCAATCAACACCTCCTTTCATCTTTTTCGATTTAGAAATACAATTCAGTTTTCTTCCAAATCCAATTTATAAAGACTTAATTTCTTGCATCATTCAACGATTTCTTATAAAGTAGCCTTGCTAATACATCTCCATCATTAGCAGAAATGGATTTCTCTTTTCCAGTTTTGGCCCAACTCAATGTAGCACTGTACGCATATTAGCCAGCTTTTTAAAAACTATGTCAGCATTTCCATCTTTGGCTAACATTATTTATCATTTAATTCATCGTCATTAGCCAACGTTTTTACAACCTTATACGAGCATTTTCCAAATTTGGCTAACTCCATTCATCATTGTAATTCATTATCTTTAGCCAATTCTTTCCCAAATTACTCCAGCATTATCCAACTTTGATGAACTCCATTCATCGTTGTAAGCTCTTTAGCCAATGCTTCCCAAATTGTTACAGCATTTTCCAGCTTTGATTAATTCCATTCATCATTGTGAGCTCTTTAGCCAATGCTTCCCAAATTGTTACAGCATTTTCCAGCTTTGATTAATTCCATTCATCATTGTGAGCTCTTTAGCCAATGCTTCCCAAATTGTTACAGCATTTTCTAGCTTTGATTGATTCCGTTCCTCTTTGTAAGCTCTTTAACCATCTTTCCAAATTATTCCAGCATTCTCCAACTTTCTCCCTACCTTCCTTTACCGTTCCCTAATTTTGGCACAAGTTCAATTTCATGATTCGTGTATGCCTTTATGGAGCTTTCCACGTTTTCATCATAAATGTATGCAAGAGACTAAATCATTTTTTAAAAAATAAGAAAAGAAGATATATTTTATAATTCTGTAAAATATTTGACTAACAGCAGAACACATTCTTCACTCTGCAAAAATCGGACACGAAACAATGAAACGAAATACACAACACACATGATAAGAAATAAAACTAGAAATAGACATCATTCGCTGCTTTTAAAAAGTTAATTTAGAAATTAAATAAATAAATTGCTTACTGAATATACTTTAAAAGAAAATGGACTGTGCATGGCTGTCACGTGAAATATCCCGAAGCACAATTGCAAATATCACGTGTGTACTGTCACTTATTCAGATTAAAGAGGAAGGTTCTAAATTTAGCAGTTGCAGCTCATAAGGGGGCTGAATGTAAAAATGGCTTTTTAAATTATTTTAAAAGTAATTTTTTATATATTTATATATATGAGAGTGTTTATACATTTGAAGATGATTCTAATAAATGTGTAGTTTGTAACATGCCAATTAATAATAAATTTATCTTCCAATGGACTGGGGTCTAAATGGTTAAAGAAATTCATGTTCAAATGTTCAAAACTTTGTCGCCTATTGATAGTTTCCTTAACAAGCTATTTAATCAAGATAGTTATGTTTCAGAGTAAATGTTGATTTTAATACCCATTCTTGCAGTTCAAAGCATTCCACATTCAAATGATAAACAATCAATTGTTTTATAGCCCTTAAGAAACCGATTTTAAGTCACTCTCTCTTCTTCTGTGTCATTCACTACCAATTGAAGTGTGTTGATTTCTACTATTGAGCAATAAAAAATAAATTTTATTTTGTGCTTATTTAATTATAGTAAATGCATAACAGGTTTTTGTTCCACAATATAATAAGTTGTTGCATATAAATAAAATTTTATATTTCTAATTCTGTTTCTTATGAGCGATTTACATTAATTCCTCATTGCGCGAAAAAGTGTTATAACAAATTATCTCAGTATTTCTGTGCATAATTATTGTCTGCTTATTTGATCGTGTTATGCATGAAATTGGCATGAGATTCATAAAAAAAAATTAAAAAGTAAATAGATAGTAATATTAGTACTATTCTGATCTTGAAACATTTTGTGTGTTTCATGGCAACAGGGCCCTTCCACTAGTCTGCCAAGCAATGACGTATTCAGTCAATGTTGACGTAAGAAACAACGCAATAAATATTATGGGATTAATTTTACAGTTAATACAAATAACAATACTGCATACTAATAGGACTGCCAAGGTTATACAACATAATATACACAATGTGTTTTACGCGCTGAAATGACGAAAGGGTAATAAATATAACCTTAACTAATAAGGTGTGTGTACTGTTTGGTTGGTATAGAGTCTATAGACTATCGATAATTGCCTAGATGTAAGAGTTTGTTACTGTTATCATTTTACTAATCTATTGCTTTGGACGACTTTGTAATTGCTTTGAATTGAACATCTATAAAACATTTACAAAACTAATGTGCTTTAGTTACTTTTAGTGTAAACATTTCTTTCATTTTAAAATTTTCAAGATACCTTAGACCCAATCTATAGGATAAGGATCTAATGTACGTCCGTTCAAACATATAGACTATAGAGGGACTCTAAGGTATTTCCGTTAAGGTATGTCGTTAATTTATGGAACTGACATATAATGCAGTATTTCTAAATAAATGATTAATTTATAGTAACCTATATTGAACGAAAGCGATTTATTTTTTATTCGAGAGGAGCTAAGGATCTACACTGTGAAACGGGAGAAGAGAGCAGTCTGCACACTTTACAGCCAACACATCGCTTCCACCCATAATAGGTCAACAATCGTATCCTTTTAATGAAATAATGTTCAGACTTCATAATATCATTCACGTTTGGTTCTCTCGTCCAATTTTTCTGTTTTATGATAAACGCTTTAGCTCCTATCCTCTTTTCTGAATTTGTAAATGTGTAAATGTCACTTTTGCTTGGATTGTGTTTTGCCCATCAGTCTGAATCTTTTCTCTCTTTATATAATAACATCTATTTACAAAATATTATACATGTATCCGAAATACAATATTGTCAATTTTGAATCAGCAAAACAATTTTATGTCCATTTTACACACCAAGTTTTGGACAAGATTTCTCTGCTCTCATCAAACTTTGATATTTCATTCAAGCAAGTCTATTAATGCATCAATGAAAGATTCACTTATATAAGTGCTTAATGTCCGATTGCTTTTATTTGTGCGTACTCTTATACATAATTATGTTGTGTGTGTATTCGTGCGTACTCTTATACATAATTATGTTGTGTGTGTATTTGTGCGTACTCTTATACATAATTATGTTGTGTGTGTATTTGTGCGTACTCTTATACATAATTATGTTGTGTGTGTATTTGTGCGTACTCTTATAAATAATTATGTTGTGTGTGTATCTGTGCGTACTCTTATATTTAATTTTGTCAATAAAGGAATCGAATATTGAATACCAGAAATGATTTTAAGCCATTATTTTGCATAGAGTGTCATTCGTTAGAGGTTGTTACTGTTTGTATTACAATGACGAGATTTCACAATTTCAGTTTCATTACACTTCATTATACACTGTGATTATTGATTAATATTTTTTTTTCGTTCCGAAGTGAAGAATAATTTGTTGAAAAGATTTTTCATTACCACTACACAAAATTTATTTACTTATGTAAGAAAATAGATCCGGAAATGACCTAAAATGTGTTTTTAACAGTCCGTTTTAATCCATTTCTATATTCAGGATTTACATTCATCTCACTTATTTTCTGAGGTCTAATTTGACGGTATATTTTGCAGATATGGACAACGACAGAGGACATCTCCCTCTGGAATCACTGTCCTTCTGGATCTTAACAGCAAGCACACTTCTACTTGGCGTTGGCATTGTAACAGATTCCTGGGTTACATTGAGTTTGGTAGATATTTCTGCCAATACAATACTTGAGGGACAGATGGGACTATGGATGGCGTGCGCAGAGACCTGTTACGCCACTGTTCATGAAGGTAAGAGGTCTATGCAGGCCTATTACAATAATTTCCATTTCAGTGATTATGGAGATTAAAAGCACATTTTTGTAGAACGCCCAGATTTAAAACTATTTTAATGGATAAAAATTCATAAGTATAATGTACAACGTAATCAAATTAGTGAACATAGAAATAATGGTTCTATTACATAAGCATTCTCTATTCAATCAGTTTGAATCATAGATCAATTTCAAACATGTACAAAATATTTCTAAGTCCATACTTTCTTTATCAGTCAGTTAACTTACCATAAGCTAATGATCGCCTTTATGACCAGACTCGAGTTATGTTCAAATTCAAAGTGGTAGATTAGATTATTTCATCAACAAACAGTCCATTCCCGTTGGTTGAGTTTGTTATGGACAGTGTGAGACACTTATCCATTTAGAACTAGTTTGGATTGCATCAGCAATTTCTAGCCTATTCGCCACCTGAGTTGTTTACTTCCAACTTTAACACTTACAAAACATACCATCATAAGGTCGGGTCACTTTGACAATTTAACAATTTATATTACAATTAAGTCTAGAAATAGAGATAGGCAAATTTACTCCGCCACAACATCCTTTAGGTGAATGATAAAACAACTTGTTTACTTTTTATTTTATTTTTCCTAGATGCTCTCCTGATGGTAATTGTGCTCGTCTCAATTGCCTGCGCAACTGTTGTTTGTCCTGTTCTATCTCATTGGTATAAAGGAAAGTATTTCTACATCTATGGCCTAATTGAACTGCTTGGAGGTATGTCTTCGAAGCTGCAAGAGTAACAGTCACCATAAGAGAAAATTTATAATAGAGAAAAATGGAAAGGGACGGGACGGGAAGAGAAAGAGCTGATGGGAAAGGATGCGGGGTTGGGGGGAGAGAGACAGAGACAGAGAGAGAGAGAGAGAGACTAGGAGGGTGAAAGAGAGAAAGTGTTACAAAAGTCAATATGATTGAGAAGATGAAAGTTATTGATTCTACGAGAGTAATAAAGACAGAAATAGATAATATAATATAATATAAGATAAGATAGATGGATGGATGAATAAATAGTCTATTTTAATTTATTCTTAGTATGCATTATACTTCACATCATACAGGAGAAGTAAAATAAAACAAAACCTACATCACACTTTACACTGTGAGAGTTTATCAATCGGCTCCTTCAAAAGTTACATCCACTGAGTATTTGTTGGTTTTCACCAGAATCAAATTTATAATTTAATATAGTTTTGTTTATAGAAAAGATCTTGCCATCCTTACTGCACTTTGCCGTGATTTGTCGTATTTTGTAGTGTGCATGTTTTTTTCGGTGGGATTGCTATTAATGAATATCATTTGTCTCATTATGTTCCACAGGCATAATCTTAGCTGCTGCATTGATCGTCTATCGCAGCAAGAGTGATGAGATCGCCCAGAACAATTTACCTCAGTACATAACGAAGTCTGTGACACTGAGCTACAGTTTCTATGTGATCTCGGCAGCAGCCGGCTGTGACGCAGTCGCAGGCTTGATGACCTTTTACACATCTCATTCAGCAGTTCATTGTCACTCCAATCAACACCCCTTTTCATCTTTTTCGATTTAGAAATACAATTCAGTTTTCTTCCAAATCTAATTTGTAATGACTTCAATTCTTGCACCATTCAACGATTTCTTAGAAAGTACCCTTGATAATACATCTCCATCATTAGCAGAAATGGAAATCTCTTTTCCAACTTTGGCCCAACTCAATGTAGCACTGTACGCATTTTAGCCAGCTTTCTAACAAACTTCTGTCAGCATTTTCCATCTTTGGCTAACTCTATTCATCATTGTAATTCATCATCATTATCCAATACTTTCCCAAAATTCCAGCATTCTCCAACTTTGATGAACTCCATTCCTCTTTGTAAGCTCTTTAACCATCTTTCCAAATTATTCCAGCATTCTCCAACTTTCTCTCAACCTTCCTTTACCATTCCCTAATTTTGGCACAAGTTCAATTTCATGATTCATGCATGCCTTTATGGAATTTTCCACCTTTTCATCATAAATGTTTGCTTGAGACGGAATCATTAAAAATAAGAAAATCTAGAATTTCTTTTGAAAAAGATAAGATACGTATCTCAATCTGCAAAACACAGATACGCCACAATCAAACGAAATACACAGCACACACGATTGCATTTTCCAAATAATTTATTTCTTTTAAATAAATAGCTTACTGAAAATTACTTTAAAACTAACTGGACTGTGTATAGCTGTAGTGAAATTTACCGAGGCACAATTGTAAATATTAGATGTACTGTTATTTACTCAGATTAAAAAGGACGGTTCTAAATTTAGCAGTGCATTTCATGGAGTTATTGAATGTAAGAATAGATTTTTTAAGTGCATGTTTATATATGTGAAAGGGATTTTAAATTTGAAGATTATTCTAAGAAATGTGTAGCCAATTAATATAAATTTATCTTCCTGCGGATTGGGGACTTAATGGTTAAGAAAATTAATGTTCAAAAATGTTCAAATATATCGAATTTCCTTAACCAGCTATTTAATCGATATATACGTTTCAGAGTAAATGCTAATTTAACATAATACCCATTCTGTCATTGCACGACATTTCACATTCAAATCTCATTTGGCCAAAATTTCTTAAAAGTGTGACTTCCTTACACCACAATCGTCCCAAATCTCATGACTGAATTATTTTTCCAATTACTTACACAAGGAAGTGTGAATGTAAAGGAAAACTAGCCAGAATTTAATCAAGACAGCCTTGTGTGTAACGTCCTTTGCACACCGTCAGAGACAGATGAGTCATTCAGTCCTCTCTGTCTGGGCACTGTCCTTTGATATATGTAAAAAGAATTGAAATATGGTGGTTACTCCACATTTTGTGTGAATTATCTATTGTTGGTGGTACCGTTTACCACATAGAAATTTGGTATTTAATTTTTTGACATTTTTAAAAATTTAATGATTTTCATCCTGCTTCCTCCCTAGAGGTTATGTCATTTGAAAGGTTCATGAATGAATTAACCACTGTATGAGAGAGACACTCCGTTAGGTTAATAAAACCTAAGTCATAATTTTTGAAAAACTCGTTATTAACAGTTTTTGAAAGAGGCGAAAGAGTTTGTGTTTGTATTGTTTCATTGCATTCATCTGTTTGTCCAAGTATTCAAAAACATTCATATTTGCATGCTCTCAGACACAGCCAACAAGATGTTCCTTTGCATGACAGAATAAATTCGTGCCCCACCAAACATCACTGGCGTACTGTCTCATGGTAACTTTTGTAACATTTAAAAATCAGACATATTACTGGCACGTCATCCTTCACAAGAGAGACACCAGAGTGATTAATCAAGACCTCCTCACTTGACAATATTTCATTACAAAATTTTAATTTATTTCAAGTCTCTAAGCTGAACTGATGAAATTTACATTATGAAAATAATTATAATGTATTAAGAAAAATGAAAGAATTTGTTAGTTTTATAGACATTCAATATGCATTTATCTAACATACATCTTCCAATAATTGTAAACCTTGTTTTGCCGATTTTACAAAAAGTATAACAGTATTTCTTTGCAATGAAGTGAACAATCCATAAATTATATAACAAACCATAAATTATATAACAGTTTACAACACCAGATTCTATGTCCTATCAACTCTAAGTAATTTGTGGTTTTACAACACACTGCAGTTTCCTATGCCTTCCAAATGTGGATCTTCTGTCCTATCAACTCTAAGTAATGTGTAATCTTACAACACACTCCACTTTTCCTATGGGTCCTATCCATCTGCATGTAGCGAAATCTCAGAGTAAAATAATATTTTAGAAAAGTGTCATCGCTAATATCAAACTCGAAGTTGCACGTTAAATGGCTCTGATTGGTCAATGTTGGAACACAGTCTTTAGTCATTGGTCATCTTGTAGATTCTACCAACGCTGCTGTCAATCAGACTTACCTACCGTCAAGTCACATCTATGTCCAGTCTTACATTACTAATAACACCTGCCTAATCTAGCCTAGGGACTGTTCATTCTTGTCAGTCATAAAATTCTAATCTGACTCGGCTAATGTCACTGGCTATTTCTCTTTCCCAGGAAAGCATAATGACGTAACAATAACCAAGACCTCTCTAAACTGGAACAACTTAGTCCAAATCAAAATAACACTCATATTTAGACATTTACTAGATAGGGAAGTCACATAATTTAAATTCTTTATAAATAAATAATAATGAATATATTACAGACTTTTTAACTTTTAGACGTATATGGGCTAGTGTCAGATCACAAGTCCCAGAAAGGTTTTAGATGCTCAAGGACAAGCTTTGGCACATGGCTGTGTTGAGGTACATTGCAATGTCCTTATAATAGAAAGTTATTTGAAATTGTATTGTTATGTATACAACACATCTGTTAGATGTTGAGGTATGATAGTGATTCCTATTTTAATTATCAATACATATTATTTTCAGAATATGACATGCTACAGGTCACAGCCTCAACTTAGTAATATACTGGGTCAGATGCAAATAGTAAAAATAAAATATGACGATATCATTACTTTGTTTTTACATTTCAAGAAAAAATGGTTCAACCAAGTGTGCTACCTGGTGAGTTTATATTGGTGTGTTGTCATACATTAAGACTGCCTTGAGCTAGAATTGCCTGTACACACATACCCAACCACCCACCCATCCTCCCAACCACGCACACACACAACACACACACACACACACACACACACACACACGCACGCACGCACGCACACACTCTCTCTCTCAAACACACACACACAAAAGAAAAAAAGTGATATCAATGGACAAGAAAATAATTATAATAATAAATAATATGATTAATACACCTAATTGGACAGAAATACAACTGTTTATAAGAAATTAATTTAATAACATCCATTATGTATCCAAAGAAAGATGTACTGGTACGTGGCTAAAGATACTTGCGAGATTGGAGGTACCCTGTAATTCTATAGGATTCAATGAATATCAGTATACATTATTACTTCCCCATTGTGCAGGTATTCTGTACATGGTCAGTACACTTTTATTAAATGACACAAAATTGTAACATAATGTCTACTTAATATATATTTGAAGTTGTATAAAATATATCGAGTATTTTAAAGAATCCATACATATTAAGATCCACTCAACTGGAACTTTAATTAATGGAAGAGTATGTTTATTTCATATATATTTGGAAATGTTAAAAGATATTGAGCATTTAAAACAATGCCTACATTTTCATATCCATGCAACTGGAACTTTAACAAATGGAAGACCTAGTGTACATCGAACCAGTGCAGATAGTGTTGGTCGCCCATAAACTAATTAAAATCTAGGTCAATACAACAATTTGAGGTCAACACTTCCTGGTTGCTCGGTTAGCCTCTAATGAATATTCCTTGCAAAATATAGAACGAATCAGAGACAGTACATATACTACAAGATGAATTTCACATCAAATTAAGACATGTAGGAATGGAACAAAGATGAGCGAAAAAGTAAATAAGAATTTATATAAAGAAACTAGAAAACAATCAAATGAAAATTTACATAAAGTTACAATTTTAAATCACTAATCTGGCTACAGAGAGATCTAGCCTGCCATAAAAATCACTGTTCCTATTAATTAGCTTTCCCCTGAGGAATTTTATCACCCTGTTACAGTTCTTCCTTCGGTATCTTGACTAAAAGTCCTATGAAATATTTGTCACAAATAGAGTACACTTTCTGCTACAATAAAACAAATGGAGAAGACTTAGCTTATTGCACCATGTACAAACTCCATTTCCAGTTGCACAGTGAAAGATTGACGTCACAGTCTTGATGATTTCGTCAACTCGCCCCTGGCAAATGTTATTCATGGTCAGATTCAGCATTGTCCCAAAATCATGGAAGTTGAAGGGTTGAAAAACCACCACATGGTCGAAATGGAGAATGGGAAAGCATCAACAACAAAGACAACGACAGCAACAACGACAACCCTGTAATTAATAATGCTGTAGTGAATATTCTGCCACAATTAATTTGCAGTTGGCCAGTATCAGAAGCAAAAATCTCTCTGATCACAAAGTCTACTAACTGAAAAGAATTAAAGATTAAAATACATGATATTCTGCCTAACGACATAGTACGCACACACTAAAGGTTTTTGAAATTATATTTCTCACATAATACTAGTATTAATACCTTTAGTTACTGCAATTTCAAAGGTTAAAAATCCCACTGTATTGATGATTCCTGATTTTGACGTAACTCAAGTCCAGTTGTAAAGGTAATAGTTAACTTATGGTAAGTTAACTGACTGATAAAGAAAGATTGGACTGAGAAATATTTAGTATGCTTGCTACTGACCTATGATTTGAATTGGAGAATGCTTAAAGTAATTGAACCATTATTTCTATGTTCAATAATTTGATTACATTGTACATTATACTTGTGAAGTTTGATGAGGTTATATTTTTATGCTGCATGTGTATCGGGTTAGTGAATACTGTTGCAGGATTTGTAAGTTGAGAATTTGTGTAAGAGAGAAAGTAGTTTAGATATGAAATATGCCTGAATCTTAGCACTGCCCTTAATTCGACTTTTGCAGATAGGAGCATGCCTTTGGTGTTTTTTAACCTTGTATCCACTTCACAACTCAGTGACCACTGTAATCTACCAAATCACATTGATGTATCGTCGAACTAATCAGTAAATGTGTTACTGTAAGTTGATTCATGTGAATTCTGTTCAAGAGCTAATAGGAAGGAAATTGAAGTTTGAGTTTGGTCTCGAGAAATCACAAAGACCTTTTGAACATTTCTCGTAGTGTGCTTCAATAGTGCACACTAAAGTTCTGGAACATTCCTGGTGAGTTGCTTTGATAGAGCATATGAAGTAGTGGATGATTCTCCATAGTGTGCTTGTGAGCACATTGATGATTCTGGAATGGTTGTGTAATGTGCCCAGGAGGGGTACGTTGGACTGTCATCTAATAAGAAAGACATTGACTTGTTGCAAACCGTTTGATGTGGTGTGATGTCGGTGGTGTGAATTGCGAATGGTGTTGATCTTTCAATTCTTCTGACTAGTTATCGTCAGTGCAGGGTTTAAGTTTGCGAGTGTATTTTTTTTTAGGTTGTGCATAAGTTGTTTTTCTTCTTATAGGGGTCTGTATTGTGGGGAGGGGGAATGTAGGCTATTGTGATGGAGTGCTCTTCGGGTAATGGAGGAAGGGCTTTACATTCGTGTTAAGAATGGTTTTGTGTGTGTGTGTGTGTGTGTGCTCGCTAGTGTAAGGGCTATATTTTGTGGGTGTTTATTGAGATTTTACCAAAATTGGTGATCGAAATTAGTGTTTAACAGTTATCCTGTACATTTAATTCTTGTAGTGAGACGTATGTGTCTTCTTGGGAATCTGAGGTAAAAGGAGGGTTGGGTGGAGGTGTATGTTACAGTGTGTGCGTTGTTTGGTGTGTTAGTGTTTTGTTTGATTGTGTTTTCTGTGTCGTGTTGGATGTGGGTGGTTTGAGAGAGGAGAGGCAGAGGCTCATCTTGGAATCCAGGGGTGTCTGAAGGTCTGAAGGTGGTGGTTGTCCCGATTTCCGGTCCTGGTCCTGTGTCAGTGCATACTTTTTTTTTGGTGGCATATTTAAATATTTAGGGTTGGTTTGGGGGATCGGGATGTTTCTACAGTTAAAGAAATATCTCGGTTTTCTTTTTTTATTATTTGTTTTTTCCTGTTGTTTTAATGTGCGACGCTGAGAGCTTACAGATTTGAATTCCAGGTTCCTTTCTTTTTAGTCTTGTGAGTGGTAATTTCAATAATTCTTTCATAGTATGGCCCCTCCATTATATGCATCTCATTGGTGTTATTTCAGGTATGTTTTTAAGTCTCAGAAGAAAACAACGCCTATACATTTAATGACCTCAAAATGTACATAAATGACGTCGCAATCCTTTATCCTACGTTTTTCACTTCTGTTTTCTTCTGAAGTGTTGACCTCTCCTTCTATAACTCCCTTCCTTCTCTGAAAGAATGTTAAGGTCACCGTGTAAAGGTCACCCCCATTGCTTAAATATGGTTGAAATAAGTCTGTTTTCTGCTACCATAGTAACATAAAATGCTGAGTTGTCTTTAGAACTGTAGATTGGCGTCAGATTCATAAGATGAAAATGGCAACAGTCCCTTTGGATGATACTCCCTAACAATGACGTCTTTGCAAGTTCTGACGTCAGATACAAGGACGCAATAAGTATTACGGGATGAGTTTTTTTTTCCACATTTGATACCATGAATGAATAACACGTACTTGTGAGAGACAGCATTGATCAAAACTTAGGTTTTTCACGCTGAGATGAAGAACACTTCACACATGTAACTAATAAGGTGTGTAGTTCTATAATTTAGTTAATTGTCTAGAACCTGAAAGATTGTCCTTGTTCGGTTTTAAATTCATGTAATTGATTGTGATTTGAATATCTATAAAACATTTGCAAAACATATGTGCAAAGAATGAATAGTGCTTTCATTTTGAACAGTTTACTAGATTCCTTTGTTGTATGATGGGAAAATATTCCCACATATATATTTTATATAAATTTTCATTTGTGGAAATCCAACTGCTACTCGACCATCTGTACTGGCCGCCAGCGCCCACCTTCAGGCATCCCAACGGACAGCCACGACAACAACAACAACAACGACGCCGCCAGCGCCCACATGCAAGCATCCCAACGGACACCGGGGACAGCCACTCCAACAACAACGACGCCACCAGTGAAGAGACCGGGAAGTCGAACAACCCGGGCACATGTACACACTGGATATAGATCTGGTGTGTTACTAGCCTGGGCTCTGTAAGACGCCCCCCCCTCACCATAACACCAGAAACGGCAACAACATCAGAGCCACCGCCAGGAACAACAATAACATCGACTTCAACCCACGGATCACCGGGTTTGGAGTCCGCCTTTGCCGGCCAGACATGTTTTTCTCAACGGGCACACGCAGCAGCAGAAAGGCACCCCCTCCCTCTCCCCCCCCCCCTCTCCAAACGCGAAAGCGGCGGAAGCCGGAAGCGTTCCCCACATTAACAACAACATTTGTGGAATGAGTGCGTATTGCGTCCTGTTTACAGAGAAGGGAAGCCCTGAAACGAATGTGAGACATGTGTGGAAGATTTAGGGACTGGCGTTTGATGTCTGCGGTGTTTGAAGTCTGCGAGCGCGGCGGTCAGCGTGTGGTCAGTGTGTACGCTTAGCGGGTGGTTAGAGTTGTTAGGGGGACATAATCATCTTAGAGCTAATGAATTGAACAGGTCAGAAGCTGGTCTAAGCAGGGTAATAAAAACCACAGTGAAAATGTTATCTTCACTACTTCCTGAAAAATCGTCTGAGGGTGACGACTGAAAGGGTAGTCCGCCCAAAACAACACTGGGTCGTATATGAGAGAAGAAAACCCTGGCTATATAGGTAAAAGCGTCTTTGTATTTGTGTGAATGGTTAAGTTTTATTAGGATGTTATATACTATGTTTTATTTATGAATATATTAATATTCTTCCTTTCAGAGGCCTATGCCAAACTTAGTAATTATTAATCGAGCACTGGACTGGACACTTAGGCTTTGCAATTGTTTGTGTTGCAGGGTTTTTTTTCTGGTTATTGTGTATTCTCGGCTGCTCGTTTATAGCTGCCTGTTGTTTGCCTGTGTGGCTGTGCCTGTGTGGCCGTTCTACTTGTCCCGGCTGAATTGGGACGTGTCGATCTATTGACTGGAAAATTTCAAGTCTACAAGACTGACGTCATTTTTGTGCTTAAGCTAAGTGCCTATTCGGACAGTGACTTCAGTATAGATGAACTGGCTAAGGATGAACTTAATTTTCTAAATCTTGTTAACTTTCTTTATTAAATTTCTCGTTATTATTTTAAAACGCGTGTTTGTTAGTTCTATCGTTATTTTCGTAGTTCAAGTGATAATGTAATGAGTACGTCTTGTCTTCTGTTCGTTAATTGTAATCATTATATATATATTATTCATAAACATTAAATCTCAGCTGATTCTGAGTTGGGGGCGGAGCCAAATTGGCGACGTACCAGTATATCAGCGTAACAGTTGCAGATATACATATTTAACCAGTGACCCATGCTCTGCACCGGCACTTGTAGATGTCTTTTATCAAAACTAATTATACATAGTTGGTATAAGTCATTATTACAAAGTCACCCCAGAGTATAGCGGCGACATCCTTAGACCTCATTCACAGGAATGTCATGTTCATACATTACTTTAATACATGAAATTGGCACTACAGTATTTCCAGTAACTGATTGCTTGATTGTAAACTCTTTTCTTCGGAAGTCATTTGCTTTTCACCTGAGGGGAGCCAGTTTTACCACCATGAAGTGGGAGCACTATGTATATATAACTCCGCAACTCATTATCGTGTGTGTGTGTGTGTGTGTGTGTGTGTGTGTGTGTGTGTGTGTGTGTGTGTGTGTGTGTGTGTGTGTGTGAGTGTGTGTGTGTGAGAAAGAGAGTGACTGTTTAAAGTAATTGATATTTCATTTTAAATGTATATTTGACAGGTTTTTTTTACAGAAAAGAAGCAAAACGTTATTGTTTAAAATAATACATTGCATTGTTAGTAAAAGAAACATTACATTCTGAAGAAATATTGTCATGTCTTAAATTACTTAAGAAAATAGATATGTCTGCTAGACCTCGCTACGTTAAGATTTTGAATTTCTACCACTTATTTTTTAGATCTAATTTGAGTGTTTTCTTTGCAGACATGGGCTACGAGGGCAACAGATGTGAGAATTGGATCATACTTGGAGATTTCATTGGCTTCATCATAGTATTGGCTGGCATAGCTACAGATTACTGGGCTAAAGTAACTTACATTTTGTCCAATGACATTCCAGAGGTTGAAGGATATTACGGATTATGGTATATCTGTGCAGAGACATGTAAATTCAATAACAATATGGAAGGTAAAAGTTCAAGGCTTACATTTCAGAAAAAAAAATCATTAATCCTATGGATGGTAAGAGGTTAAAGGCTGGCACTTAAAATTATCACTAATCCTATGGAAAGTAATAGTTAAAGTTTGGCACTTAAAGAAATCACTAAAACATAATGGAAGGTAATCATAAGTTTAAATAAATTAGTAGATATTAACTGGATATCGATACCCATTAAGTAATCTATATATGCAAACATTTACTCTGTGTTTGATTTCATTTTAAAACGTCACGAACTGCGTGCACCAATTGATGTTTGTGTTCGAACTAAGAACACGAAATGGCCTGGAAAATAATCTATAATTTAAACGTCCATGGACTTTTAAGCGTCCTCAATGCACAAACTTTACGAGGAATACTTAAGTGTTTTTGTCGGATTAGTTGTAGGGATGTATTAATGAAATTCCTTCTGGTGAATGATAAGAATCTTGTTATATTTTATTATTTTATTTGTTAGATTCTCACCTGGCCGTGCTAGTGCTGTGCATTGTTTCCATTGTCATTTCCGTGATTGGTGCTAATCTCAGGAAATGGTTTCACGGAAAGACATTCTACGTCATTGGTCTAACGTATCTTTTTGCAGGTATGTCTTTCAAACTGCAATAATAGAGTAGCAACCACCTGAAAATGAAACGAATAAAAGAAAAAGAGAGAAATAGAGAGAGAAGAAAGAAGAGCTGCATGGAGTGAGACTGAGAGAGAGAAAAAAATGAATGAGACACATGGAAATCACAAACGCATGATATAATTTTAAAACGCTTTGATCTTTGGTACCTCACACTACTTTATCTGTTCTCTCTCTCACCTTCACAACTTCGTTTATTTAATCTATCTATCTGTGTTAGAGTAAATTTGCCTCTCCCCATGTGACAAATTGTTTAAATTGCTAAACTGTCAGAGAAACCCGACCTGGGCACTCCTTGTGGTGTTATTTTTGAAAGTGTCTGAGTTGAAGTAAGCAGCTTAAGGCAAGAATATTTTAGATTGCTGATGTAATGCAAACTGAGTGAGTAGTTTTCTATTATTCAATGATTATTATCTACGAGAACGAGACCAGCCAATGGGCTGAGATTAAAGAGTTTACTTGCTGTAGAAAATTCTAACCCTATAATCACTTTTGAATTTGGAGTGGAAGGAAGAAGTCTGGCTTTGATAGGTAGTTGTTAGCTTGATGGTGATTTAAACTGAACGGTTGAGAGAAAATGGACTTAGAAAATATTTCATGTCTTTTTATTATTGATATGTTATACTTGTGTTTATTTAGAGATGTACTATGTGAGTTGACATTTATTTCTACAAATGATTGAATTAAGCTGCATATATGTAGTGTGCTAACACTTGACATTGTTTGATAAGTTGTATTTATTTTACTATGTGTGTGTATTGAGCTAATAAATACTGTTGCGAGAAATTGTAAGATGAGGATGGAATGTAAGATATAATGTTGTTATATTGTGATAAATGGGAAACTTAGGTTTGCTTCGTAATTATATTTTGCAGTGAACAAGTAGCCTTTCACTTGCACTTTCAAGTTTCCAGTTACCCTTCATGTGTTCAACTAGTTAAAATCTTGAACAGCCAGGAAGACATGGGAACATCTATTGTGATGTGTAAACATAAGGAATAAGTTATACATTTTGATGTATGTGCTGGATACATAGGAATAATTCTAGTACATTGAAGTTCCAGAATTACTGTGATCATGTTCTGCTTGAAGGAACTGACATGGTGAGGAGAGCGATCAAGTTCATTCAAAAATATAACAGAGCACCAATGTTTTACATGTGTGTGGTGGGAGACACATGTTAATGGGCAATGTGACATTGTTGCAAAAACCAATGAAAGATTGTGGAAGCAGCGTTTAATCCAGGTCATATAAAAGATTACAATTACTTACCTCTAATAACTTCATTTCTGTTCTCTGATAGCATCTGTGATTTGCATTGAATCTATTGTTTAATCGCAATTATAGTTATATATATAAGACTATATAGAAATTATATATAGAGAAATTATCTGAAGATGAGTTTGTGGAATACTGATGTCAAGTAATCTATTTCATTGTAATTGTCTTATATATATTTGATTGTTCATTTAATAAAGGTATTGTTAAATTTATTGACTTTCTTACACATATTGATAATCTTATTTTGGAGAAGAAAGTGGATGGATAGGGGCTCTCTAAATTGATTAAAGTCAGATTTATCTTCTCTTTGAGTAAGGAGTTTTCCACCTAGGGAAGATTGTGACTATAAATGTTGTTTATGTTGTGGAAGAGAGAAAAAGTTTACAATGCCAAAACGTGCGCCAAGTGAGAGACGGATGATGTCTGTTTGACGATCATTATTAAAAATAAATTATTATTACTCTATGCCATATGTCCTGTTTAACGACCCTGTCCTATTTTAGGTTCCAATTATCAATACTGGTTTATTGAATAATTCCTAATAATAGCGACAGCCGGATGGCTTGACTTATCGGATCCACAAAATGCCACAACTCTTATCATACTTTTCTATCATCTGTCGTCTTTGTAGCAATGCATTTTCGTTTGACTGTCATTAATGAATATCATTTCACTCTTTATGTTTCACAGGAGTACTCATAGTGGTTGCATTGATTACATTTAGCACCACCTTTGAAGAAGTCACCGTAAAGTACTATCCTGGTCGCATAGTGAAGTCTGTGACGCTGGACTACAGTTTCATTCTGTGCTGTGTAGGAAACAGCATTAGCATAATTGCAGCATTGGTGTCGTTTTACTCTTCTTATTCATCAGTTTCCTCAACGGTTGACACATCAGTATGAAATGCAGATGTTTCCATACCCAAGCATTCGAACCCAGTTCACGAATTTATTCAGTCTCAATGAAGAACTTCAATAATTAAAATACAAGAATTTCAAATTCCATCTCAACTGAAACAAACAACATTAAGACGTGTACCACTTTGTTACTGGTTATTATTATTCTTAATCATACATAACTAATTGCAAGTGATGGAGAAATCTTAATTTATGTTTATTAATAATTCTCCCAGGAGACACCACTCACTTGGCAAACTATACGGGTGTAGTAATGGTCTTCTCTCTTCCACAACAATAAGACAGATGTTTTAACGTCACACAATATTTTCGTAGATGGAAACTTTGAAAAACCCATCAAAATGTTCCATCAGCATATTATACAATTGACCTTTCTTGTACACAAGGGTTTCCATCTCCAGAAACAATGTGCACTTGAAATTTACATGAAATGAGGTTAAGAAACAATAGGAACCATGTGGCAGTTTTGTGGCTTACTTAATAGTACATATGTACATGTGCATATTTATAATATAAAATTACAAAACAAACTTTTAAAGCACACTGCAAGAGCCTAACCAGATGTGTACTGATATATCACGAATGATATATGTCAAACAAGATGTCACCCCCCCAAAAAAAAAAAGTTTGAAATAAATATTGTGTAAAATGCCCGGGATTGTTTTGTCTGTTTCGGGGAAAGTGTTTTTGGTGTGTCACTAATGTCCTATTTAATATCACTGTTGTTACACAACTTTATTCATTACTTTGGTAATTTGTCAGATCTGTTGGTTGTTGGTCACACAACTTTATTCATCCCATTCGTAATTTGTCATCATTACATACAGATATGTTGGTTCCAGCTTATGATATGAATTCATCATAGATATTTTTATGGCTCTTATTAAATAATGCATGCAGAGTTACATAATGTTAACGTGTTAGTATGCAAGATTGCAAGAGGAGTAAATAATGTTAACAATACAGGATGGTACAAAGTAAATATTACAACCACCTTCTAAAGAAAAGAGTAGACAATTTCCTTTTTCCGATGATTATAATAAGTTGAGTGTCCTTAGGGTATTGTTGTTTACATGTCAGTTGACCTCATGAAATAGTCTGTGGGTCAAGTGCTTTAGTCCAGGAAAATTGTAGACATGTAGGTCATCTTGGTTTTTTGGGTCCTTCCATAATCCACAAAAGTAGACTATCCATGAATGGGTCAGTCCCCTAAAGATCTGATGGCTTTTCAAACTGCTTCCTTCACGTGTGGCAGGCTGAGGTCAAGCTCTGCACTGAAATAAACTGTCCTCAGATATGATGCTATTCCATACCGAAAATTGTGTAAGTGCAGTTTGGCATTTTTAACATTACTACCCTCCTAGAACAGAGTAAGGAGGAAGGCCCCACAGGAACTCTACAGAAACTGAGAACATCAAGAAGATGAAAGGTTTCCACGCAATTCCTGTGGGGAAAAGAAGTGATCGTAAAAAAGAAGAAGTATGGCACAGCAAACGAACTCGATGCAAATTCTGGATGTGTAGTTTGAACTGTCTCAACAAATTACTGCAATTAGTTGTTAGTTAATTAACAATATTGCCAAAACATTTTCTCTTGTTCTTTCAACTTCATCCTGTCAAATATTTAGATGATTACTAGTTCACCAGATATGAGTATCAACTGACATTATAAAAAAAAGATAGAATGTGTTGCCATGCAAGCCCTTTTCTTTGACTAGGGTACAATCTACTACATGTGACTTTCAAAATTAACCATCCAAGATGCAATGTCTAGGTCAAGAACTTCTATAGAAGTCTCTCAAAGTTTTAACCATCCAAGATGCATAGACCAAGAACTATTATGGGAGTCTCTCTGATGCATTGATTAGGAATCAGGTAAGCTTTACGAATTTACTGTTTCCAAACTCAATCGCAGACTTCAGGCTTGGTCCAGAAACAGGATTCTTTAAATCATTATTAAATGATTGTTAGCTGCACTGGCTCTCAGAAAGATAATAGAATAGAGGGAGATAAATGATAAAACCCCTTGGAACTCCTGAATGATATGCAACTCCATGTGATTTAATGTGCAAAGATGTCCATTCTTTATATGGAGCACTGGTTATTGTCGTGTATTAGAATTGTTATAACTAGTTGTGTGGGTCTTGTATTAGACAGTTTATACATATTCAATATAATTTTCTACTTCCCGATTTCATTAATCCTACCGTGGGTATAGAGTGCGAGTACATAGCATAAACTTCATTATTTTCGTACTAAGAAACCTTATAGATTTGAATTTTACTTTACTGTTCAAGGTAGAATGTCAATATGAGGTCATCGACATTTATAAAGATCATAACAATTATATACATGATTGCTAGATGTAGGCCTATTTATACTACCAAAGCACACAGGGCAGAGAATTATATGCCTTGGGATAGTGACTGGTTGGCATGGGATTCATGAAATGAAAGAGTAAACAGACTATATATAACAAATTTGTTAAGGTTATCTGCTCTTGTTTCTTGCAACAGGCTTTGTACAGCCAAACAATGACGTATTTAAGATCATGCTTTGACGTACGAAACAACGTTATGGGATGAGTTTTTCCACAAATAACTAATACGTGTGACGTAAGCGTCAGTCTAGATAAAAAGTTAGATTTTACACGCTGAGAATAAGAAAAGTTAACAAATATAACCTCAACCAATAAGGTGTGTTATACTATTTAATTTATGATAGTTCTAGAATTTGGATAATTGCCATTGTCTACTCTAGAGGCAGGAACATTATGTTGTTGTTGGCTTTTAATTTTGTGTATTTTTAAAAAAAATCTATATAACTTTAGCTAGGTTAATGTACAATGGCTACGTTTAGCGTAGATAGTTCTTGTGTATATATATATATATATATTCAAGAAACTGACAGGCTCTATAATATTTTCCAATGTATTGATTAACTGATCTTTACACAAGTCATTTGCGTTTGATGCGAGAAGAGCGAGGTATGAAATGATAGCAATGTACACATAACTATATAATTCAATATAATGTCGGAAAACAAACACAAATACACACACACACACACTTTGAATTGACAGTTAAATTAGGCTCTCTGGACTACTATGAATGACAATCAGTTTGTGCTTATAGACAATAGTGAAATACAATGGGTTATTGCACCTGTTTACTTTCTAATTTATTGCAACTTGTAACTTTATTTTGTCATTCCTGTTATTAATTGTTGCTATCTTTCTCCATATCTTAATTAATAATTTGAACGTCCGTTAATTGGGATTGGCTGGGGGGCGGAGGGGGGCGAGCCTTATATTGGATAAATGAGTGTAAATTAATTAAAGATGAGATAATATTCGTCGAGCCTAGAGGCAACGTTAACTAGATTACTCATCATTATGATAAGTTGGATAAATGACTTACATTATTGCAATATAGTGATGATATAGTGGTGGGAACGGGAGTGGTGGTAGGCTAGACCATGAGGATGATATTAATATTGAATATCTTAACTAATAATCTTAATTAGAACGTCGGGTTTAAACCCCATAACTGAGGTCTAATTTGAGTGTACCTTTACAGATATGGCCTATGAGCTCACTACACTTGAGAAATTCAGCATTTACAGTGACGTCATTGGTACGTTCCTCATAGCTTTTGCAGTATACACAGATTACTGGGTTGAAGTGACTTTCTCACGCATTTTGCCCATGAAAGAATCTCCGCTTCATGGACATTACGGTTTGATGTTGGTGTGCTATAGGACATGTAACTTCATTAATCCTATAGAAGGTAAGACCTCTAAGCAGATCTTTCAGAAGAAAAAAAATTATTCATTTGTGTAGATACAGAGGTTAAAACAATTTGTTGTCATCACAATGACATTTCTGTAATCTTAGTTTTGTCTCGGGGCCTCAAGTTGAGTCACAAATTGAAAAGCAGATTATAATTCAGTATATTTTCCTAAGAATTCACATAAATATAGAAAGTGGAAGACAATGTTTCATGCCCGTGCACGTTTATTATGGGTTGATTTCATTTTTGTATTTCAGTTAGCAACAACAACAAAAAGGAAATAAGTTTTCATTTCCAACACTCCCACCTTCCACACACGTCATAATTCTGATTTATAGTAGTGTGTCAATAATATAAAATTACACAATGATCAATCCACAGATTTTAGTAAATAATATTGTAACGAAAATCCCTAACGATCAGTCAGAAGGGATTGGGGGGGGGTGATTAATCACCTTGTAAAACATTTGTTGAGTTCATTTGTTATTCGTGTGCAGACGGTTCTTCCAGGCACAACCCCACTTCTTTCTTTCCAGCCAGAAACTGGCAGCTAGGTAGTGGTAATTTTGATAAACATCATGAGTTAAACAAAAATATTAGTAGATGTTGTTTGATGAGGATCAAAACAAATTATGTCAACAAGATTGTTTAGACACTTAAAATATTTTATTAGTATACATCATATACTGCTGAGCAATCCACATTTCGTGACTGAAATAGTATCACGAATTTAAAAAGATATAGGGTGTGTTCGCTCCTATATTAATAAATAACCTAGGACAACACAACTGACTGAGGTCAGTGACCCCACAAGCAAAGAATTCCTCCTACATATAGAACAGAAATGTAGACAATACAAACATTACAAAATTAAATTTACATAAAGTGACGTTAATAAGGAATTACGCAAAGATGTAATAATGAATTTATATAAAAATAAGTAAAGAATTTATATAAAATAAATAGAAAAAATGTAAACGATCAAATTACAATTTCAATTCCTAATGTAGCTATCTAAGAGAGATCTAGTATGCCCTAAAGTTCATCTTCCTATCTCTTAGTTTTCTCCCCAAGGAAAGTTTATATCTCTTCAATATTTTTTCCCTTCAGTCTTTCTCTGTTCTCTCAATAGTTCCTTTAAGAGTTTTATAGCAATACAGTACACACTCTGGGTACTAATGTTTATGGTGCACTTATCTTATTTCACCGACTAGTATGCTTCCTTTTCATGCTGCTACATATATGCATTACAGGTGGATGGAATCGCAATGTATCATTTGCTCTTTGCCATGAATCATGTCATGAAATCTCTCACAGCCCAGATAAAAGATGCTTAGATTCTTGGCCAGATGTGGTAATCATTGAAGGAGAACTGCAACAACAACAATTCCAAACCAAATGGAATGAACAGAATAGAATAGAACAGAACAGAATGGAACCTGTAAAAAGAACCAAAGCAGTGATAAATATATGCTACAATTAAACTGATAGTGGTTTGTGTCAAGGCCAAATCCTTCTGAACACAAGTCCACTAAATTGAAAAAAAGCATAGATTAAAATATACATGACATTCTACGTAACAACCTGAATATACACAAAGAGTTCTTAAACTGTAATTTTCATAAAATTACAAATAGTCATCCTTTCATTTCTGCCGAAACAGAGTTAGAAAAAAATACTGTATCAAAGATCCTGAATTTCACAAAAAATATTCACTCTTTTTAAAGTTATTTTATACTTCAACCACAGCGACCTTTACTCTAGATTAGACTATTGCTCTTTCCTGCCTAAGCACAGGAAAGTTCAGAGACAAGTAGTGAATTATTTTCTTCCAATCACTCGAAGTTATTACATATGTTATATGATATTTACAGCACATCTTGACCCATGGGTCAAAGTATTCTCCCTTGCCAGTCACTCGAAGTTATTACATGTTATATGATATTTACAGCACATCTTGGCCCATGGGTCAAAGTATTCTCCCTTGCCTACTCATTCATGGATGGAAACATGTTATGCTAATTCCACATGAGGTAGAGCTTTCTAGTTTTCACTTCCATTTTTCCATTGAATGTTTCTAAGGTTTTGCTTAATACTGTGTCAAGGTAAGATTTTACAAGTTAAATAATATAATTTAATTTTCTTCCATTTCCTTACATTGTATTTAGCTGAAAAACATACGGTCTACCTCTCCTTGTAACTTGGGTGGTTTTTTAATAAATATATATGCGTCACTTTTACTTTTATGCTAGTACACCTCATACTGCTTGATTGAATTTGTTTTATTATTTTAAAATTATTGAAATGAGACAGACCAAATTGAATGCCCTAGTCTCAGGAGATATTGACATAGGGCAAGTAGTAGATATTATGTACTGGAAGTTCAAGGCCCATTACGTGATTATTATATGCACACGTTTACAATATGTTGGATTTATATTTTAAATGATTTCTTTTCTCAACCATGATGTTCCAATTGTTCTAAATTGCAGTTCATCAAAGTCAGGTACTTCATGACTTTCATTTATTGTCAAATTAACGTTTTTCATGATCATTTCCAAGATAGGTAACCATTTCCAGACATGAGCTGAAGTAGATGTGATATATGATAAAATAACTAAAACGTTGTGTCAACCATATACACATTTGCTACATACCATTCAAATTTGCATTTTTAGAACTTAAGGTTCGATTGTTCAAAAAGCAGTTGTATTGATGAAGCAAAATTCATATGAAATGTGCAGATATATCACAGAAAGGAAAATACCTACCTAACATAAACACAAAAGATAACACAAAACTTACATCTCCCCCTTAATTATAAAAGAGGTTCTATTATAGACAAAATTGCGAATGTATTCATATTGTGTTTAAAGTATCATTTTATTGCTAAGATGTAGAAAAAAATTATATTGAAAAAGCCTTAGAGCTATAGTAGCACAATTACATGAATATTCTGTAGAAATGTCTGAAATTCAGTATAAATTATTATTAAACATGTCAAACATTATTTATTTTATCAGTCAAATTACATAGACAGACAAACAGACAGACAAGTGTTATCGACTTTTTTGGTCAAGAGAGAGAGAGGTGGGGAGTACGAATGAAACTCACTAAAACCTTCCTTCTTGACTCTTTGCCCTACTAAATATTAGCAAACTTTATCTACAGTTTAATACTGCAATAAACTATAAATATTATTTATCTTTCTAATGGTTTATCCTGAACATAATGGCCACTATAAAGTCTAACTCTATGGTCCTGAACACAGTTCCCTAGAAGTGACATCACGAAGATATTCGAGATTACTCTGTGCTCAAGCAACAACCGACATTTTATTCAACAATTTTCGAAAACTAAATGAACACTTTCCATTACTGAATATAAGTTCTTAATATATTATTATTATTATTATTATTATTATTTTATAATTTTAAGACACAAACTGGTCTGGAAAACGATCTATCACTGCAGTTTCCATGTACGTTTAAGCGTCATCGGCGATGAGTTTGAAATCACCTGAATACTTCAACGATTCTTTTAACAAAAGTGTGACCACACTTAAGTGCTTTTGTCGGATTATTGTAAATGTGCAATATTGTAACCCATTTTGATAAATAAGAATCATGTTTATATATTTTATTTTTCCTAGGTCCTCACGTGGCTGTAATACTGCTCTGCAATTTTGCCATTGTCATTAACTTAATCGGTTCTAATCTAACGAGAAGGTTTCACGCGAAGACTTTCTACGTCATTGGCCTCATGTACATTCTTGGAGGTAGGTCTTCTAAACTGCAATGTTAGTGTAACAACCAATACAAGTTGAAATGAATAAAAGAGAAAGGGAGAGAGAAGGGAAGAATAAGAGCTGCATGCGATGGAATGAAAAAAGAGTGGGGGCAATTGGGGGGTGAGAGAGAATAGAAATAAGAATGAGAAATCTGGACATCAGGAAAGCACGACGAAATTGTAAAAATCTTTGATTTGTGGTACCTCATTCTCTTTGGGTTTTTCTGTTCTCTCACGGCACTTTATACTGTTTAATAGTTTACCAAACGGCTCCTTTCAAAGTTTCATTCACTAATCATTTTTCGGTTTTCTCCAAAGGCAATTTTAAGAACTCTTATAGCTTTGGCTATAGACAAGGTCGCAAGATCATTTCACATGTCTTTCGTTCTTAACGTACTCTACCGTAGTTTGTCGTTTATTTAGCGTCACATCTTTTGGTTTTAATTAATGAATATCATTTATCTCTTTATGTTTCACAGGACTACTCACAACTGCCGCATTGGTCACATTCAGCAACACCTGTGACGAAGTCGCCCAAAGGCATTTTGTGGGTCTCCTGGTATTGCCTGTGACTTTGGGCTACAGTTTCACTTTGTGCTGCGTAGGAAACGGCTTTACCCTAGTAGCAGGTTTAGTGTCATTTTTCTCTTATCACTTATTTTTCTCAAAAAATTAGCGACTCCATTCTATTGCTTCCTCATCGTTCCAATCAACATCTCCAGTCAGTGACCTGGAATGTCTTGACACCTGGCCTCTTGCCAACTCAGTTAGTAGAGATCAGCGTGTATTCCATTGTACTTCGCCATAAATTTTCTATCACCAACCCATCAATAATGCAGCTGACATTCCATGCAATTCACTGATTAACCCAATGATATTAAATATTAAGCTGTATCTGACAATACCGCATGTTTGTTTTAAAACTCTGTAGCCCCTGGGACAGTCGCTGTGTCGTGGATTAGTGACTGGTAGATATTACAATTTTTTTGAGATGTTTGATCGTTCTAATGTTAATGAAATTTGTTTATCTACTACTTTTATAAATATGTGATGGATCTACAACAACACTACAGAAGTGAGATCTATGGACAGCTGTAGGCAGGAAACTTCTGTTGATCACTTACATTCAGACAATAACCTGTTTCCCCACGGCGATTCATAGAGGACTGAAATACTACTCCGAAAGGCAGCTATTACTAGAACTTTGTGAAATGTTGATTGTTCTATTGTTAATGATGTTTGTGTATTTACTGCTTTAATAAATGTGTGCACAAAGAGTATGTAGAAAACTCAACAACAGTATGCTATTTACCAAACTTGATCAACATTCTCCAATAGAACATGATGTAGTAAAGTATTTATTCTTTGAAATTAAGTAAAATTAAATTAGTAAACTAACGGCTGTTGAAATATCTGGCCATGGACATGAATTCCAGTTTATTATGTATCCATTGGAAACTATAAATATTGCATACTTACTTTTGAAAATGATAAATAATTACTCACTCAGTACAAAATGATGTATGCTGGGATTGCTAATCATTATTGAACATTAAATTATGTCTCTTGGGTATCTGATTACAGCTTATAGTAAATGAATAAAAGATTAATAAATTTTCCTAAATTTTCCTTAACTTAGTAAGTTGTTTCGCGCAATTACTTTCTTGTATTTGTTTCTTTTTCTGACTAGAGCATTAAAGCAATTACTTTCTTGTATTTGTTTCTTTAACTAGAGAATTAAAAGAATTGCTTTCTCGCATTTGTTCTTGTTCTAACTTGAGCAACTACTTTCTTGTATTTGTTTCTTTAACTAAAGCATTAAAGCAATTACTTTCTTGTATTTGTTTCTTTCACTAGAGCATTAAAGTAATTACTTTCTTGTATTTGTTTCTTTAACTAGAGCATTAAAGCAGTTGCTTTCTCGTATTTGTTTCTCTTTCTAACTAAACTAAAGTAATTACTTTCTTGTATTTGTTTCTTTAACTAGAGCATTAAAGCAGTTGCTTTCTCGTATTTGTTTCTCTTTCTAACATTAGCATTAAAGCAGTTACTACCTGTATGATACTTATCTCAGTGTATTTCTGTACGTATTTAATGTTTCCTTCGTTGATCTTGCTTTGTCGCCATTTTAGCAGTAGGTGCCGTCTTGATCCTTGCTGCTACTCCGTTAGCACATTTGGGCCGTGGTCACTGTGTCAGACAATCTGTCCTGTTTGCTCACTTGCGCAAGTTGGATTATGGGAGAAGTGCTATGAAACAAGCATAAAGCTGGAATGAGAACAAATATCCTCAACAGATATGAAAAATAAGTAGTTGTGGCAAATGTGTAATAGTGATAGAAGGACTAGTAATGGTGGTCTTAGTGAAAAAGTCATAGTAGTAGAGTACGGTAATGGTAGTCTTAGTGAAAAATTAATAGTATTCTCCACACAATTACTTCCACTTCAATACAACAAGTGGTTTATGTACACTTGACGTGTGACATCAATAATCTCCAAATTAATTTATCTGTACTTTAAGATGAATAAAATGGAATCTTGTGGAAATGTGAAACAATTTTAAACTGTTTTCACCCTTCATTTATTTTCAGAGGTGAGGTGGGATATAGAAAGGGGGGTACTATATCCATTACAGAATATAAATCACACTCCTATGTAAGGTTTCTTTGTCTGCCGCTACCACAGAATTGCCTTGGGGATTACTCCTTATTTTATTGTACTGGCGTGACCTGAGAGCCAAAGGGTAGGGTCAAATGTCGATAAAAGTAAATCTATGCATCTTTTATAACACCATCAAGTAGAAGTCTTAGCACCTGGCTTAGTGTCTGTACTTTGATTTTCTCTGGCGCAAATAACAGTATAGTACTATATTTTACAATAGTAGTAGCGGTGGGGGTAGAATTAGATGTATTAGGGGCAGTAGTAGTAGTGGAGGTAGCATTAGTAAGAGTGGTAATAATAGTAGTAGTAATAATAGTAATAGTAGTAGTAGCAGTAATACTAGTAGTAATAATAATAGTAATAGTAGTAGTAATAACAATAGTAGTAGTAGTAGTAAGAGTAGTAAGAGTAGTAATAATAGTAATAGTAGTAGTAGCAGTAATAATATTAGTATTAATAGTATTAGTATTAGTATAGTAGTATTAATATTAGTAGCAGTAGTAATAATAGTAGCAGAAGTGGACATAGTAGTGGGAGCAGCTGTAGTAGAAGCAGTAGTGGTAGTAGTGGTAATAATTTCATATGTACATATGCTGACTACTGCTGTAAAGTGCAATTAATCTTACGAGAAAGACCTCTGCGGGAAACACCGACTCGTCTGAGAGTCTTGACAAACGTTATTGTAAGAAAACGTTGTGTCTTGACCAAAGTTTATATTAAAAATATATATATATATGTGCTATCCATATGATGCTCAGAATATTTCAGTTATGTTTTCTTCCAACAAAAAGGGCAGAGAATTCTCGACATTATTGTAAAGAAAGGGAAATGTAATCTACTTTATACTAGAAATAAATAATATAAAAAAGGGCAGAGAATTCTTGACATTATTGTAAAGAAAGGGAAATATAATCTACTTTATACTAGAAATAAATAATAAAAAAAGGGCAGAGAATTCTCGACATTATTGTAAAGAAAGGGAAACGTAATCTACTTTATACTAGAAATAAATAATTTTAAAAAAGGGCAGAGAATTCTCGACATTATTGTAAAGAAAGGGAAATGTAATCTACTTTATACTTTAGAAATAAATAATAGATCGTGTACTTAACTATTTTCTTCATCGTTTTAAAATTAAAATAAATAAATAAACAATCTCAAACAATTCACTGAACGTGTGTATCTATCTATCTATCTATCTATCTATCTATCTATCTATCTATCTATCTATCTATCTATCTACCATCTACCTAACTATTTATCTATGTGTGTGTGTGAGTATTTTGTGTGCGTGCGAGAGAGAGTGTGTTGGATTATTATACATGTTATTACAACTTTCGAAATAAAATATTCGACTGCACAGTTTGTAAGCCACATAAACACTCTAGCTTTTAACAGGTTTGGACGATTTATTGTGGGCGTGACAGGAAATCTACGCATGCGCATGTGTAGCTCCGAAACGGTTTATTCCATTGTAAAGTAATAAATAACAAACTAAAACTAAATGCATTGTAAAGTAATAAATAACAAACTAAAACTAAATGCATTAGTGAAAAATTCGCTAAAGGTCTATTTCTAATAAGCATGAGCGTTATGCTAAATTTTATTATATGCATTTAACTTTAAAAGCAACTGTAGATTGCATGATTTGGAGAGGTTTATTTTTGCTGTTCAATACTACAAGTACATAAGTGAGTTTACATGCAGTTTTCAAGGAGCACTTGATGGTGGCGAAGAAACAATGGCCCTGAAAGTTTAAGGGACACGAAATGGCAGGGCGCCTGTCCGACGATTGCTTGTTTTAATCCACCGCCCACTCGTCCCTTGACGCTGATAAGTTTCTCCAACGGCAGCATGCTTTTCCCACACTCTACTCGTGCACCCGAACGCTTTACCCTCATCCACCCTCTAGTCACTGGAAATAACCACTGTCGTTTAAAACGTTAAGGATGGTGGGGGTGGGACGTTAGGCCGTCAAAAGGCACGAAATTAGTCTGCAGGCGAATCTAGAGAGATTTTGAAGATAAGGCGAGAGATCAAGAGCTTAGGTGAAATGTCGCCCAGTCTTATGACACGCTAAGAAACGAAAAAAAATAAGTGTACTGACAGGAATGTGAGCAAGGGCAAAACACTATAAGTGAAAAGAGAGTTTCTTTCTCGAATTACCGCTCAGAGCTGTTCTTTTTGAACGAAGAAATTCCGACATCCCGTTTCTTTCTCGCACTAAAATTTAGGGTCGCCTTTTTAAAACTAGGAAATGTGTAGCCCCACTCTTTTTCTCGCATAGAAGCTTATTGTCGTTCTTTTTTAATTAGGAAACGTGTAGCCATATTTTCTTTCTCAAATTAAAACTGGGTCGGACAGAAAGGAAAGCAGAGAGAGCGAGAGAGAAATGCGCATGGACTGGCAGAGATCAGAGAGAAACACGCACACACATACACACACTGTCAAATACAGAGAGAGAGACAATGAGAAAGAACATACACAAATACCGAGAGAGGAAGAGACAACTAGAGTTAAACATATACAGACAGTCAAACTCCTCCAGCATAGACCAGCGTGTGATTACTTACTTTCAACTCTGTTCAACAACAATTCTGTATAATTTTATACTTAAAGTTCACAGCAATACTCAGAGATTGCAATAGATCGACTTTTGACATGTAGAACACTCTCGTTCGATGTGCTTTTCACATCGCTTGGCGCAAACTTCGCTGATAGCAGAACAAGGGAAGCCATCCAATGACGCGTTCGACAGGACGCTTCTCAAACCGACAGACGCACAGAAATTGAGCTAACAACCAGCTGCGATCTCAAACGTCCTGTAATTGTCTGAAGAAATGTAATCACACAGTGATTACACGATAGTAAACGGCACCTGTTCCAGACTGTAAGTATTAACATTACATCTTTTGGCAATCAGACGAAATATCGACGGTACATGACGCAGTAATAAAATAAAAGTAGAAAGAAGTATAAAGAACAAATGTTAAGAAGCAGTGAGAAAATGATTCAAGCAGCTGTATTTTGGAAATATTTTTGCAATGTACGTATAACAAGATATGGTGAGAACGTACGCCTACAAGTCGAGAAGAGAAATATTATTTTCGTACTTTCAGTCAAATGTTACGTGTTATAAGATGGTTTCATCCACATTTATTGTGTCCAGACCATTGCTGAAAATAAAACGAAGGTAGCACATATTCTCACATTAGCGTTATAAAGACAGTAATGAATTGTTAACTTCGTATACACAACTCCGATTTTATGGCGCATATAGTACATAAATATTACTTTAATAAATAAACTGTTAGTTTTCTTTTAATTCAATGAACAAACATGACTTACAGTTTACAAAGACTAATAAGCCAGACATGATTTTTGAAACAGATAAATTTACGAAACAAACGATTTCTAAAAGTAGAATATAAACTACAGAAGACTAAGCAAAAGACAGAGTGTTACTAAATAAACACGACTTTAAAATAGACATGATCTCAACAGGCGGAACTATTAGTTTTTAACAGACATTATTTTTAAACTCATGAATCTAATAGGATTTATAACACAGAAGTTAATTTTAATTAAGTAAGAAATTTCCAATTTTTTTCAAACATTGTAGAAAAGAAGTTAATAAATGATAAGTTCAGACTTTCAAACGGCAATGATTAAAAATGTTATTCATCATTTTTCATTCAAGTGTGCAACTTGTTTTGTTTACAACGTAACCGGCTGAAGTGAAAAGTCTATCACATAACACCGAAGTGTGCAACTTGTTTTGTTTACAATGTAACCGGCTGAAGTGAAAAGTCTATCACATAACACCGAAGTGTGCAACTTGTTTTGTTTACAATGTAACCGGCTGAAGTGAAAAGTCTTATCACATAACACCGAAGTGTGCAACTTGTTTTGTTTACAATGTAACCGGCTGAAGTGAAAAGTCTATCACATAACACCGAAGTGTGCAACTTGTTTGTTTACAATGTAACCGGCTGAAGTGAAAAGTCTATCACATAACACCGAAGTGTGCAACTTGTTTTGTTTACAATGTAACAGGCTGAAGTGAAAAGTCTATCACATAACACTGAAGTGTGCAACTTGTTTTGTTTACAATGTAACCGGCTGAAGTGAAAAGTCTATCACATAACACTGAAGTTGCCGGTACACAAAGAACAATCTTTGCCAGAGATGCCAATCTAGGAAATCGGTGTTTATCCATCTCCTTTGCATGAATGTTTCAGTCCACTTTGCCAGAGAACTGTTGAAATCGTGTTGTAGGTGAGAATTCACTGGCCGCTCACTTCGGCAGAAAAATTGACTAACTTGACCTTGTTATGCTGTAGTAGTGTAGATGATGTCGACAACGTCCTACTGGACGATGCTTTATCCAGTACGTTTTGATGATGGATCAAGTGTACATGTTGCGAGTGGTAAATTAGCGAAATGTTCGATCCATGATTTGTAAAGTTAGGATAATGCGCACAGGAAACGTTTTCCGCTGATTTTTAAACATTACCATCAGAGCTTAATTTAAAACCCACAATTTTTATTGAAACGGCCTGATTGGCATTATATTTTACAGTACCATCAGAACTTAATTTAAAACCACAATATTTTCTTTTATTGAAACGGCCTGATTGGCATTATATTTTACAGTACCATCAGAACTTAATTTAAAACCACAATATTTTTTTTTATTTAAACGGTCTGAATGGCATTATATTTTACAGTACAATCGCCTGCAGTTCCCACTGTCACCACCTTGGATTTATTTTTTTATTGAAAATTTTTTTTTATGACGTTAAGCATGTCAATAAACAACGTTTCATGTTTTATAATTAATCGTAATTTTTTTAACGATAATATAATAGTAGTTAAAATCATCAGCCGTAGTATTTATGAAGTATAATATCAAACTTTCAGGATTTGTTAAATGAACACCCGGGACTTGAATAAAACTTTTGATATATTTTAAAGAGTATAATAAATTATTAAACGGACACGACATAACACAGAATGAATTTCTGAAGTAGGAATTTCTAAACTGCATATATTTATTTGAAGCGGACAGTACTAAGAAAAAAAACTGTTTTATAAAATTAAGTCGCTTCTATTGAAGCAAGACGAGCAGGACTTTTTTTTAAAAAATGTCATGGTAACTGCAACAGAACATACTGGCAAATAAAGAGGACTTATAAAATATCAGACAGAACTAACAAAATATCAGAGACCTAACAAAATATCAGACAGACCTAACAGAATATCAGACAGACCTAACAAAATATCAGACAGACCTAACAAATTATATTATTGAAGCAAGCATTACTTGTAAATCGAAGAGCCTGGTGAAATAAAGTGACTAATGAAGTACCTTTAAGACGTTTAAATTTTAAAAAGAAAGACAAAGATGAAGCAGAAGACTAACCGTAGTCTATAAATAATTAAGGCCAACATTTACACATACATAGACATTTGTGGCATTTTCTAACTAGAGTAACAATATATGTGTGGCGGGGAGGGGATTCTCTATGTGTGTCCCTTGGGTAATTAATTAATAAGCGAAATCACGCTCCCAATTAATGTATATTAATTAATTCTCTCGTTCCCAATCACACCTACAATCTCCTCAAGGGTCTTGTCGTGCGGTCTTGAGAGTGACGAGGTCAAGCCTTGGGTAGTCCGTCAGTCAGTGGCTATCCCTACCCAAGTGTTACCTGTCTCAGATAGTGAACTATACAACGTTATCTTACCGTCGTCTCTTCACCTATCTTACCACTGTCTCTCGTCGTCGAGAATAGGAACTATTTTGAATCATGTGCGTAGACCGTCTATCTAATTGTTGTTACGTCATTGGTTGCCCCCACCCATTCTCAATTTCACATGAAACTCTCTTCCAGATATGAGAGCAAATAGTTTTAAAGAAATAATAAAATTTATTAAAATAATATAATAAAACTCAAATCATTCAATGTCATAAAAAACTCCACCAGAAATTAATATAAGATCTAGAATCCAAATGCTTTCTCTCAACAAGTTAAAGAGTTAGGAATGAAGAATTGAACTGTTCTAAATTAATGTTCAATGAGTAAACTAAACAGTTCTTAGAAATCATCAATCAGAAGATGAAACTCATTCTCCAGATTCTCTCAAAACATCAATATGAAGAACCAAAATTCTGTTCTCCCTTAACAATTAAATGAAGCAAATTAACAGTGCTTAATTCAATAATCACTAACATAGACTATAGGAAAGAATATAACTCAGAAATTCACATTAATCATAGAACGATTACAGACATGTAACGCAACATAAGTAAGCATTCACCTGATGTGATTTGCGGTTGTTGTGTCCGTCTACGCCCGGTACTGGCAACTGGCGCGCAATACAGGTTACACTGAACAAACTTGCAAAACTTTCACTTCACTCCTGCTAGTGTTCACATTTACAGTTCTTGTCAGGCACCTGGTCACACAATTATTAACGAAGTGTCCTGGTTACGATTATAGTCCAAACGAAATTCTCACACAAGTCAGTTATTAACTTTGTTGCACAAAAATATCGAGTCATTCATTACTCTGCTAATTTGTCAAGCCGTAGATTTCTCCACTTGGCAGAAACTCATATTACTAGTGAAATTTACGTACCAATACAAGTCTCCCCGACAGTATTATCCTTTTCGAAAAAGTCACTCTTTCGTCACAGGCCGTCTGCCTGCATGACGCGTAATATCCACGTGCGTTTCCCAAGCAAATCTTGTCAGACAAATTCTTACTGTTGTAAACCCTTCCGTCGTCTTCTCGATCGACTGGTTTTCACCCAGCAGTCCAGTAATGCTCCAAATGACAATATATGTAGACCAGGTACTCAGCGCCAAGGTCTCTAGTGAAGTTAAAGCTGAACTTGTTAGAATTCTTTGGTTTACCTTGCGAGACTCCACCCTTTTGAAGTACTCTCTTTGAGTAATCTTGATCCTCTCAAGTGATCCTTTGACTTACTCCTTTTGACTTACTCCTTTTGACTTCCGAGCTGTGGAATATATAAGTGTTTTGCGTACCTCAGTTCATGTTTGATAAGCGTTAAGTCTGCAATCTTATTCTTGGTTCTCATTAAATTTCTTACAAGCGTTTGTTCGACCCCAAGAATAACATTACAAATTTCAATCATTTAAAATACAGCATTTGTAGGAAAATACAACTTAATAATTGAAACAAGGAAAATTCGAATTATTATTTACAAATATAATTACCCTTTCAGACATCTCTTGTTCTGTCTTACTCCGCACTATCACCGCAGGAAGTCGTTGCGGGCCTCGAGAAAACTCGTAGTGAAATTAGTTAGCGTGGTCATCCTATTTATGTTTGGGCCAGCCTGCAGTAAAGGGTTGGCACTTTTATTGTTTGTTCCAACTCCCCAGGCTGATAGCGGGTGGTCAGCTTCCCCATGGTTCATGACCCGCGCGCCACGATGTAAATCACCGCGGTTGTCGGCCGGCCGTGATAAGCTACGCCAATACCTGTTATTCTATTTAGGCAAATCTGCGTGTCTGTTTGCATTTCCAGCTCCACAATATGTAACGTCACTTGATTTGGTTAGTTTGTCAATACGCCTGGCTAGATATGTTAACACTGGGTTTATTTTTTTCTTTCTGCAAAGACCAGCAGAAGGTGCGATAGTTGTATTAATAGTAATGGTGATAGTAGTAGACATTGTAGTAGAAGTAGTAGTAATAGTAGTTGAGTAGATGTAGGGATAGTAGTTGAGTAGATGTAGTGATAGTAGTTGAGTAGATGTAGGGATAGTAGTTGAGTAGATGTAGTGATAGTAGTAATAGTAGTAGTAGCAGTAGAAGTACCAATAATAGATGAGTATTTTAGTGATAATGATAGTAGTAGTAGTAATTGTAGTTTAGTAGACATAGTATTTATAGTAGGAATAGTAACAGTAGTGGTAGTAATAAACGTAATATTAGACCTAGTAGTGGAATTGGTAGTATTGGTAGCTGAGTGGCTGCAGTGCGTACTATTAGTTGTGGTCGTTATAGTTCACTAGTAGTAGAAGTAGAAGTAGTCGTAATAGCAATGATGATAGTATAGTATTAATACTAGTACAAGCTGTAGTAGATCTAATGGTGGAAGTAGTAGTAATAGCAATGGTCATAGTATAATATTAATACTAGTACAAGCTGTAGTAGATCTAATGGTGGAAGTAGTAGTAATAGGAATGGTCATAGTATAATATTAATAGTAGTACAGGCTGTAGTAGATCTAATGGTGGAAGTATAGTAATAGCAATGATCATAGTATAATATTAATAGCAGTACAGGCTGTAGTAGATCTAATGGTGGAAGTAGTAGGAGGGAAGAGACGCAATAGTGCTCCATTCATTAAAAAAAAAAAAAAAAAGTATAAACAATACCAGAACTACTGTAGTCGGGGCAATTCTAGCATTGTCGGTATTACCGAAAGACAATAATAGTGTCGTGGACTGTACGTCACCAATAAAATATGTACACATCGTGCATTTCAATACTCAATCTGTCAATCAAATAGGCCTACACGTTTTCATAACGGTTTCAGTCTTTAATTTTAATCACGTTAAATGTGAAATGTCTGCTTCAGTTCAGTATAACCCTTTAATACAAGTTTTAGCCTAAAAATCAGTTAACATATTTAAAACTGTCAAAGATATCGTTAGATACGTCCGGGATATCGCCGGCCATGAGTACGCGAAAACATGTACTGAAAGCAAACCGCATCATAAATCTCTCATTAAAGGGAAATAATTCTCAACAGCGGTGGTAATCTTCAGTTAACTCCCTAGGGAAGTCTGACAAACGTGTTTCAGGAACTTTATATTTTATTTTTATTTTTTGGTAAGCATGAACCCCGATAAGTCACGCTTTGATCTGATTATGACAAAGCTTCTAGCGGGACTGACAGTAAGGAAATAAATGCACAGGACTTGAATAGGTGCGCAGTGGGGACAAAAAATGAGCAGGGTTATAATTTGCGCTAAAGCCCCGAGCCTTCATTTCTCTCGGGAAAGTTTAGTGGTGTGCGGGGTGAGATATAAAGCGAGGGGTGGAGGTACAGGGGATGGTGCCAGAGGACTAGTGATTAAAAAAAAATTTTTTTTTTGCCTCTTCATTCTGGAAATCTAATAAGAATTACATCCTTTAAAGTTGAATATCTACATGATTTTCACATCACCATGTTGCATTTTACATATTTTTCCTTCATCGTAACCACACACATCAAAAACAACAATAACAAACAAAATCACTCACACTCATTTACACACATTTCGGTTAGTTTTTCTTAAAAATCAGTTTTCTGTATGCGAATTTTTCTGGATATTTATTTTTGTTTGCTTTATATCATTGTTAATTCTACACTCGCATGTGTAGACACATACACGCACGCGCATATTACACACGTAGACACACACATTAAGATCCAAATCTAATGTATATCCCTGACTCGTCCGTAGCCCTTCATGGCACTGACTATGAATCCCTCGAACAAAGACCTCTTGAAAGAAAAGCGAACGATGTAATCCGAGCTTATTTCCTCTGTGTGGAGTATATAATTCGCTGGAAGAGCTTTCCCCAACAAAGATATCGAAATGCATTACGTTCCATTTATGTCTAATCTCGCCATGTCCTTACCACTTTTGTGTAGGTGTGTTTGTGTATGTGGGTCCGCTAAGGGAGACATAACTATAATCATTCAGAAGATTTTAGAAGACATTCCACATAATTGTAAGTAATGACAGCTTCATTCAATTCGGTCGACAACGCATTTAAATTGAAATAAAACACGGTTGATAGGTGTCACAAAACGGGAGGCTCGTTACAAGCCGACCCCGAGCTGAAGTTAGAGATGCAAGGGGTGAAGTCTATTTTTGGCCTGCTCCGGTGCACCTCCAAGAAAAGCCCATGTGACGTATGCCAGTACTACGTCGTGTCAAGTTGTTACATAGACACACATGACACACACCATTGATGTTTGGGTGGGGCCCAATTTATTTGTGTCATGCCAAGGAACGTTTTATTGGCGGTGTGTGTTGTGAGTGTGTATCATAAATGTGAATAAAAGGACGAACAGACGAACGGTGCAAAACAATAGTACAAATTCTTTCGTCCCTCTCAAAAACTATGAATAACAAGAGAGTTGAAAGATGTTTAAATCAGGTTATTTATTTCCCGATTTAAAAGGGGCACTACTCTTTCGCACAGTGATTAATCATTCATTCAACTTTCCAATGTCATACACTCTGTGGGAAATAAGGGGAGATGAAAATGATGAAATTCAAAATATAAAATAAAGATTAATTACACAATTCTTATGCGGCAAATGGGGCCGCTTTAACAATAGTTGACATGTAAAATAAGCATTACTTTTAACATTAGAGTTCTTATTTTGCAAACGATATAATAGTGTTCATTTTCTTAGAGTTCTAGAATTAAGTATGTGCGCGTTAGCCGTGCGAATTATTACTCACTATTAATGTCAGAGTTCCAAGGAGATGACGTAAACTCACACGTCACTTATAAGCGGCACTTCAAAGTGAAGAATCACGACGCAATTGAGGCGTCGCATTACAGGTGAAGATTCTGCAGAATCTAGGCACCACTTTCAGATTATCACTGGGGAGAAATCTGAAATTTAGCTGACTGTTGTCGGCCTCGATAACTGTCGTTGGAAACGGACACCCCAACGACGTTTAGCATTATCGGGTAGAGTCGTCCAGTGGGATGTGTCGTCGCATTACATTGAGTGTAGAACTCCGGATGTCAGAGACGATCACGGTGCTAGCCTTCTCAATAGCGGGATAGACTGCCAAACGAACTCAGACAGGGGGAAGAACAAATTTGGTCCCTCGTGTCGTTAACTGCATACAACCAGCGTCGCATACATCGGGTTTTTTCTTGGCAGTGAACTTTCCACTTTGCCAAAAATTATACTGAGTAATTTTGCCTCGTTACTCAATATATGGCATCAGACGGATGGAAAACGGATGGAAAGAGATTATTGCAGCTTTCCTTTATGAAATCTCTGTACATGAGATAATTCATACGTGAAGTTAGACTGGCTTCAGACGAATCGACGTTTTCAACATTGAGAATAAAGTCTTCATTTTGCCTCTTATATAGCTTTACTGAAGGTCTCCAGAACTTTCCAGAAGCTATGCCGTGTGACATGATTTTTGCCTTGGATATATAGTGGTAATCGTGATGCACGCTTTTCTGTGGTCAATTCTAATGCGCACTGGTCATTTCTCTCGTCAACAACATGTGACTGTAGTGCGCAGTTGTCCCAATTTATTTAATATACATATTCTTCATAAACTAATATATATATTCAATATGATAATTGACACACACTGCGTCACGAACGTCTGTCTACTAAAGAGATCTTAGGTGACCGTTACTGGAAGTTACATGCTACATACGAAAAATAACAAAACTCGGATTACTTCAATTAGTTTTGTTAGCGGTTTTTTTAAAATGAAATAAAATATAATTTCGGTCCCTCATTTCCTGTTACAATAGGATAAATTAATGTAGTTTTAATTTAGATGAAACGACGGATATGATGTGTGACATCACCCGTTTCAAAGACACACTGATGTTGTTGACATTCCGCAATACGTCGCTGAACCAGTTTCTGTCTAAAATCGAGAGATTCATTTATAGACAATGATCACAAACTTAATGATAATTGAGCGTAATTTGCCCAGCAAATATTTAAAACTATCTACTCACTGAACAGAAAATGATCCCACAAGCACTATCAGATCCTAAAGTCATTACAAAAAGCACGATGGCCCAGAAAAAGAATGAAAACTTAATTCAAGGGAACATTCAATGCAGTAAATCAAACTCTTGCCAACAAAAAAAGGCGATTAAAATAGGCTAATTAAAATATAAAAGCAATACTAATCAAAGTAATGGTATCAGTTATATTTACACGCGAGCATACTTATACACACATGTACACGCACGCACAAAATACTTAAGTTACATACAGTCTTGTACGTCCTATCAATCGGCCGCAACACTTGCCTCATTCACTATATAGGATTAGTCTTTGACCATGTAAACTTTCATGAATGCCAATTCTCTAATCGCACCTGTCCATATTTGCTATAGTCTATGGTAGGTGTAATTTGTCACTGAGTGTATCTGTGTATGTATGTGTGTGTGTGTGTGTGTATGTGTGTGTGTGTGTGTGTGTGTGTGTTTGTGTTGTTTGTTTGTGTGTGTGTGTGTGTGTGTGTATGTGTGTGTGTGTGTGTGTGTGTGTGTTGTTTGTTTGTGTGTGTGTGTGTGTGTGTGTGTTTGTGTGTGTATGATTGCCTCTCATTTCAATGTAACGTCATTAACTCGGTCATGGTCGATTAGAATCTGTAAATGACATGCATTTAGGGGAAATGGGTCCACTTCTCAGATGAGGCCACTCATCCCCTGGCCTGTTCAAACATATTCCGCAAAATTAATTGTCCTAGAGTCATATTCGGTTGTCGCTAAAGTTCTGATGTCATGGAAAAAATATTCGATAGGATCAGCTGTTATTGTTTGCTCTTCTCTCAGTTGATTCCACTTCACCCTAGCATCGTCAAACAAACTCTAAGTAAAACCAAGCTATCGTAACAGTTTTTCTCTTAAGCTCCTCCCCCTACACACACCCTCACACACCACATATGGTCTTCCGTAATAGCAAAACTTCTGTAAACACTGCCATTGGTATCTGTCTTAAAATATGCATCTTCACAGCTTACTGTGCTCCATAAACCAGAAAGCAGAGAAACAGAGATTTACTTTTGTTTTACTTTACTCTTTCTTATCGTAAGTTAACATTCACCGAATCACCGTTGGTCTCACTAATTCGAATTCAGGTTATGTTGACTATATCATGAAGAAATTTAACTTCCTCTATCTTGTGATGTGCATTCTTCATATTGTCTGAAGATAAATTGATGGAACTAACTTTTTTAATAAATACTGTTCCTTCTAGGTGTCTCCTGAGAGAGCTAGAGATAAGTTCCAGGAACACTATTGTAAACAGTAAGAGAGCCTTTCAGGCCTGCAGATATTTTGGACAATCAACTCTATTATATATCTTCGTGCGTTCTTCGTTGTATATGTCATCATTTGTATTTGATCAATGTTGAATTGCTGTGTGGTGTGTACTTAATTATATTGTGAATAAATTCTATTTCGTTGTTATCAACACCCTCGATCTGAGTTTCTTTATAAATAAACACTTCAAAATATCAGAAGGCTAGAGGTAGTGATGGGGGCTTAATAATTAAGAAGACGGGCATAGACCTTTTTGAGGGTGTCCACTACTTTGTTGGACATGTGCCAGGTCAGAGATATTGTGTAGTGTTTATTTATAATACTGAGGATTACTTGCGAGGGGAGGGGGGGTATAGAGGTTACTCTCTCAGTCCGTTGCCTGCAAGTTGAAAGGAGTGTATTATCATAGGCGTGTAGAGATGCAATATTCTCATAACTAAAGAGATCTTCTGGTAGTTTCAAATAACCAGTTGCAGTGAGAATAAAGTACTTTTATTACTAGTGGTGACCTTGTAGTCTGTAAGAATAAAGTACTTTTATTACTAGTGGTGACCTTGTAGCATGTTAAAACTAAGTATTGTATTACCAGTTGTGACCTTGTGGAATGTTATAACAAAGTATTTCATTACCAGTTGTGACCTTGTGGGATGTTAGAACAAAGTATTTCATTACCAGTTGTGACCTTGTGGAATGTTAGAACAAAGTATTTCATTACCAGTTGTGACCTTGTGGGATGTTAGAACAAAGTATTTCATTACCAGTTGTGACCTTGTGGAATGTTAGAACAAAATATTTTATTACCAGTTGTGACCTTGTGGAATGTTAGAACAAAATGTTTTATTACCAGTTGTGACCTACAGGAAAACAGACGTCACAGAGCCCACAACGAAATTATTCATTACAGTCCTCATCCATAGACCTATTTCATTAGAGATATGTTTGATATGGATTTATTTTTAAAATCACCACTCAATATTGCATTCTCTAACCGATGTTGATCATGCAAAAGTAAATTTAAATTCAATGCGCCTCCTAAAAAATGTTGACCACATGGATTTCAAACTTAGAGCAATTCACTTGCGCCCTCTACCAACACTGACCAACGAGTGTAAATTGTAAGACCATTCAATGCGCCCTATAACCATTAGTGACCAACGAGTGTAAAATGTGAGACAACCCACTGCGCCCTATAACCAATCCTGACCAAAGATTGTAAAATGTAAGACAACTTTCTTGCGCCCTATAAACCAACACTAACTAACGAATGTAAGATGTTAGAGAGTCTTACTGCGCCCTGTAACATTCATCAATAGGTTAACTTTACAGCAACATATTCTCAAATCAATATTGATTATTTGGGTGTAAAATGAAAGTCAAATCACTGCGCTCTCTAACAAATACAGATCAACTGATTAATTTTCGAGCAAGCCAATCGGTCCTCTAGCCAATACTGATCTCACTGAAACCCAAAATTCCCTTTAAGAATTGAAACTGCATAGATGCTAGAAGCCATGTTGAATTCAAAAAGATTTATTTGTCGAAGTTGAAAGGGAAGTTCTGCTTGAAATTTCGAGCCTCTCTTCACCGACCATGTATAATGCATTATATATACACCCAAGGAGTCGCTATTAGTGCATGAAGATTTGCTTCTCTTACTTTCTCTTGGATTATGTACGAGTTTACTCCCTTTCCTCCGATATGCGTCATCAACCCCATAGCCCACCCAACTGCGCTTTTGTTGTCGGGTATTTCCAGACCACCTAGGAAGGTTGAACACATTGCTTTATCAATGAGTAATAAAATATATTGCTTTATCAATGAGTAGTAAATATATTGCAGAGAGGAAGCATTCTCATAGTTGCAAAATCATAATATTGTGAAAGTTTACAAAAAGATCTGTTGCCAGTGATTTTAATACCTTTTTTTGTTGTTATTTTTATATGCATTTTTTTTTTCTTGTAAGAGGATAGGAACTGTTGTACTAAGTTTGCCTTGAAAGAGTTAAATAGTCCTCGACGCTTCTCTGAAAATAAAGTCTGATATTGTTAGTTAACCTTCCATCATTGCATCCTCGCTAATCAAGGATCGTTTCTTTTAAGCTTGTGACATGTTTGAATAAGATTCGAAAGTTTTTCCCTTTTCATGTTTTTTTTTTTTCTAGTGGCGTATTTATAATACTATTTTCAACTCTGTCCCTCTTATCTCTTACCTACAAAATCACACATGTATTCCCAAACATTCACGTACGCACACACTCATAACTTGGTCCTATTAATTATTTATCTTTTTTTTTTTTTTGACGAAAATATTATTTTTCACTATTATCATTTTGATAGCAGTAAGTAATGTACTGTTTCACTATTGCCTAATGCCAACTTGATCTACATTCCTTAACGCTGAAAGGAACAATACTAGTCTATCTTACTGCATATCGATAAATCCATTTACAAATCTATCTATCTGTCCCTCTTTATCTACCTGCCTATCTATAAGTCGTTCTATCTATCCATTTATATGTGTTCTGCTTGCCTATGCACCTATCTCTAAGTCGTTCTGTCTATCCATTTATCTTTGTTATGCTTGCCTATGCACCTATCTCTAAGTCGTTCTGTCTATCCATTTCTCTTTGTTATGCTTGCCTATGCACCTATCTCTAAGTCGTTCTGTCTATCCATTTCTCTTTGTTATGCTTGCCTATGCACCTATATGTAAGTCGTTCTATCTATCCATTTCTCTTTGTTCTGTTTGCCTATGCACCTATATGTAAGTCGTTCTGTCTATCCATTTCTCTTTGTTATGCTTGCCTATGCACCTATCTCTAAGTCGTTCTGTCTATCCATTTCTCTTTGTTCTGCTTGCCTATGCACCAAATGTAAGTCGTTCTGCCTATCCATTTCTCTTTGTTCTGCTTGCCTATGCACCTATCTGTAAGTCGTTCTATCTGTTCTACTTGCCTATGCACCTATCTGTAAGTCGTTCTATCTGTTCTGCTTGCCTATGCACCTATCTGTAAGTCTTTTAATTGTTCATCTATTTGTGCATCTATCCATCCGACTCGCCTAATGTATCTCAACATTTACTCATTTTCCTATCTATCTAATGCCTGCCTGCTGGATATCTTATGGCGAATATGCCTAAAACATCCTTTTGTCTGTTATTTTATGTTACTGGTAACAATGAACATAATTTCTTAATTTCTTTGTTATTAACTATTGTTTTTCTTTGTAAGTGGTAAATGCACACGAGCACGCACGCACACACGAACTCAGGTACTCACACCCACATATACACTAAAACTGAAATAAATAAATCAAACTAATTTTTTTTTTATAAGAAACAAATTATACTCCTGCTTTATTATTTCTGAAACAAATTTCTCCTTATTAACCAAAATTAACCAATATTCCTAAAACGTTTTAACTCATCAATAAGTCGTCATTGCAGATCTGAAAGAATTTCATCAAGGTCAGCGCAACTCAGGTCGTGATCGCAATTCAGCAGCAGATACAGTGACAGCGTAGAAAATCTTCCTTTTGGGGTCAAACGATGAGGCTTACGGCCCTTGGCACATGCTCCGTGTATCTACTCTGGTTCCACATACGACTGCAAAGCGGGAATCTTCAAGACATTCTGCTGGAATCGGAAAATACAACGCTGTGAGTAGGCATATACTTATTATCGCAAAACCTGTGTACCGTGTACATTTTACTGGAGATAAAGCTTATCGACACAACATTACTCAACATTATTCAACATTACTCCGACGTTGGATAAGATGAAGGTGACCACGGACATTCCAACGAGCAGATAGATAGATACATGGATGGATAGATGATTGTATGGATGGATGGGTGGGTGGGTGGATAGATATATAATAAAGAGAGAGAGAGAGCTAGACAGACAGATTATCCTAAGGATGTTCTGTAACTTTAGTACTGAAATGTGTAGCAGTATGCCAATTTAATACAACCCTTTGATTATAGTATTGAAGTATGGTACTATTATGACATCCTAATGACGTGACTTGGTTGCAGTATAGAAGTATGGTACTATTATGACATCCTAATGATGTGACTTGGTTGCAGTATAGAAGTATGGTACTGTTATGACATTCTAATGACATGACTTGGTTCCTAATGACGTGACTTGGTTGCTGTATTGAAGTATGGTACTATTATGACATCCTAATGACGTGACTTTGTTGCAGTATAGAAGTATGGTACTATTATGACATCCTTATGACGTGACTTGGTTGCAGTATTGCTGTGCATACCGCAGTCTATTGTCCAAATAAAATGGTTCAAATGTGGTAATGACATTCATATAGTTATATATTATTGTGATAAAGTGTTTTGCTGTAGTATTAAACAGAATCTGGTGTGAGGACAGTAAGAAGAAGTAATAATTAATACACGTGTTCATTATATATAAACTGAAATTTATACGCATAAATATTTCTTCTTACTGAAACCGAAATCAAAGTTTGGATTACGATAGATAAAGTATGTTATTATTATAACAATAAAAATTATTATTATAGCTCCATAGGCACTCTTAATTCGTTTAAAAGCTATATATATTTCACTGACAGCTGTCCCATTGTATTTTAAGAATCGATGAATAGCCTTTAAAGCTTGATTAATATCGTCACATCGTATTTTTCTTACTGACAGTAAGTGATCCACTGTTTTTGTTGAAATAGTCGTTAAGAATATTAATAGCCATGCCCTAAATTCAAAGTCCCTGCTCAAGGGTAACAAACTGTTGAGGCATAACACATTAACAATGAATATATTCTCCATTTCTGTTGTGCATTCTTTCCCCATATTTATCTTTTCCAGATGGAGATTAATGGTTCTTAGACGGCTGTCGCCATCTGTCGGATACAGGATATTGACAAATGGTCTGGTTCAACACAGTTAGTCATGAATTATTACGCTCCGGAAATTATGACTAGAAGGAAGGCGAGTTGACATCGGGTTTTATGAGATCGAAAACATTAAACTGGAATAGAGCACCTGCAGTTCATCAGGGCGTCTCGCTTTGCTGTGTTTCTCAAGGAATTTAACTTACAAGAAATCAAAGTGAGTGAGGGGAAACTAGTTACTCCCGCTTAACTGTGTGTACAATTAATCTCACTGGATATTCATACAACACTTCGTTTTGCAGATCTACTAAGAACAAGATAAGTAAAATACGAAAATCTCTAAGAGAAATACTTTACACGTTTAGACCAGCGACTTCTCAAACTGAATTAGAGGTAAATCGCTTTCCATCAGTGTTCTGGCAATTTTATTTTATGGCACTAATTTTGCCTCAGTGTTCTGACAATTTTATTTTAAGGCATAATTTTGCCTCAGTGTTCTGACAATTTTATTTTAAGGCACTAATTTTGCCTCAGTGTTCTGACAATTTTATTTTAAGGCATAATTTTGCCTCAGTGTTCTGACAATTTTATCTTAAGGCACTAATTTTGCCTCCCGAAAGTCTATCGATGTAAATAAAACAAGCGCAAAGAAACGAGTGGCGAAAATGAACTCGAGAGAGAGTATACCGAACATAGGAAGGCGAGCCCATGGGCGGACAACTCTCTTCGTACTGAAAGGAAACAGCATCGTCAGCAGACTGAGCCTGCCCAAAATAGAGCGTCTCCTGTCTCAAAATACAGTTAACTGCCAAACGTACAAAATGGGCAGCGACACCAGATTCACCACAATCAAAAATGAGGAAGCTGCCGTGTACCTCACCAATCATCCCTACAGCCGCATCCTCCAAAGAATTATGCGGCGTCATGGGGTCTCACAGGTCGACTGCCATGAAGGGGCAATCCATGGTCAAGACCAAGGTCCTGATGATGGAAAATTTGCATTTCAAGATCACGGTGTTAGCAGAAGGCACGGCGAGTCACGTTTAGCCCCGGACGAAGAGCAAACTCATTACCCACTGCAAATTCAGCGTCATCAGCAGAACCAACAGCGGACTTACTGTCATGGAGATTTGCCTAGAATCAAGTCTCGATGGTTCACTGATAAAGTCGCGAACGAGTATATTTTCTTCCCGTCAGACACGATTAAAGGTACCAGAGAGCAAACTGGTGGTGTCACAGTACCCAGAGATTCAGACACCATTCCTACAAGAGCAAACGAAACGCGTCTTAAGAGTATTGATAGAATCCCTAAGGATCAGTCCAAGAAACGGAATTCCTGTTCCCTGGAGGAGCGGGTGGATTATTTTTGGGTTTACCAAGGTATGGGGCGGCAGGTTCTGAACATCAATTTGGCTAACGACAAGAGAAAAGGTGGACCGACACGCCACACTCAGTCGACTCAACTATCGTCATTAGGGGTGCAGTGTCGAAAATCCTACTCGAAATTCGAAACCGACAGTACGGGTGTTGTTGACTACCGGCATGGTCGCGAGGTTGACATTAGTGAAACCCGATTTGCGACACAACACCCTCTTATATCGAAAAGAGCGAAGCGGGGAGAGTACTCCACACCAGTCTCCCCGAGCACGGTCAGAGCAAGCGGAAGTAGCGACAATGTTGTGTTCAGTTTGACTAACGCAGACTCGCACCAGAAACGAACGTTCCAGAACTCGACACGCCGAAGACAAGACACAACGAGCGAGAGTGTTAGAGATGAGAGACAAGTCAGTACATGTATTCAGTCAAATGGAAAGCTAGCAGTGGTGGTGAAAATGCCGTTGTTTGTATTCTCAGAAACGTCGAGTCCTGACATGGCTGACATTTGTGACAATGACTGAATTCTCATTGACCCAGTTCTATAAATTTGGTCTTGTTTAGAGTTATCTTTTCTTGCTTATAATTGGACTCACTTGTGATCAAGACAACATAGACTTGGAACAACAAAAAGTGTGTGTGTTTTGGGGAGGGGGAAGAATGGGGTTGTGAGACTGGGAGGAAGGAAAGTGGAGAGCTCTTATTTTTGCTAAGAACCGATTGAAATAGCAAATGTAACTGCTGTAGTATACTAATTATAAGCATACGTAGTTTTTGTAAAGTGAAATAATGAACGTTAACAGAATTTTAATTGTTTTGTGAAATAATTCTCAATGATAATTACATTCTCATTCTATGCATTCCATGTGCCATTAAAGGAAAAATTTCAAGTTCACTGTGCCATTAAAGGAAAAATTTCAAACTCCAGAATAGTATGTTTGCAAAGAGTATAATATTTCTCTTCCATTCTTTAGGACGCGTTTTTCCTTTGTTTTCTTTTCTTACAGCAGTGTATTTTTGTGTAAAATTTTAAAATGCATGAATCCGTCATGCTTGTTGCGTAACTATTGTGTTACCTTTTCTTATAATGTCTGAAAATATAAAAATTCCTCATATACATTGCAATCGATGTTTTCTGTAATTTACTCCCCACCCCACCCCTCTCTCACTAATAGTAATACATTTTCATACACATTATGATCTAGAAATCTAAAGGAAGTGCATTTTTTCTGTTTTATAAGACTGGTGATGAATATTTTGCTGCTTTCACCACAGTTCATTTTTAACTTGCTACTTCAAACAAGTGCCTATACGTGGATTTATTTATGTAGGCTTTCTAAAAGAAACTAATTTTATTCTTAAATGTGTTGAATTATTTTAATTTGTATGGTCATATTAATAACTTATAATAAATTGTAGGTCTGTCTAAATAAGTCCACAAATTTAAAACAATAATAGTTTTTACAGGTATTTAATATAAAACTGTATATTTTGTCATAATTGTTTGGTTTTAAATTTATAATACAATTATGTTTTCGCACCTTTCTGTTAATATAAATCTACTAAGTGGAATTAAACAGTATCATCATCAACGTTCTCTCTAATATTTTTCCTGTGTGGATGGAACTGGTGGTTGTTTGAGCTTGCTACCAAAACTTGTGCTCAGAATTTTGAAACTGCTGCTCGGCCCCACACTTTTCAGGAAACATTGATGATCATCATCCATAACCCTACTAATTCCGCTTGCTGAATATGTATTAATCTAAGGAAAAGTAAAGGTAATCTTCATTAGTTTAAAGCAACAAAAAAAAATGTCTTAAGAGTCAGAGATAATTAGATTGATACATGGAATTTTTTTTTTTACTTTTACAAGTGCAAAATTTAGACTGTTGTATCTTCCTAATTTATCTAACAAAATTGTTAACTATTAATTTGTTTGCCAAACAAAAATATAAAACATCGTGCTAGAAAGTAAACAAATAAATGAACTTCATATTTGTTAAACAGTTAAAGGTGATATGTTCAATAATACAGGACACTCTATATGAATATTTGCTGAAACGAGTGTCCTGTATTATTGAACATATCACCTTTAACCTTTAAGAGCTTTACTAAAATAAACCAGAGTGAATCGTCCTTTATTAAGATCGAATATTAAAGCTGAAGTTTTTGTTTCAATACAGGGATCGATGGCGGAGAGTTGCGTACGTTAATGAGCATCAATACAATAATAACATTAGCACAATGATAACATCACAATAATATCAACACAGTTATAATATCAGTATAATAACATCAACACTAATAACAGCACAATAACACCACAACAGTACTATATCAATCCAACAATAACATCAACATAGCAATAACACCAACACAACAATGACATAAATACAGTACTATATCAACAACAATAACATCAGCACAATAATAACAAAAATACAGTACTATAAGTACTCAACAATAATAACAACACAATATTAATATTAAAAATAATAATACCAGTACAGTACTAAATAAACACATCAATAATAGCAACAACACAATACTACATTAACACAACAACGACATCAAGATAACAAACACATTAACACAATAATGAATCAATACAAAATTATATCAACACAAAAATAACATCAACATAAAAATAATAAAATAAATACTGTACTCTATCAAGAGAACAATAACATCAACATAACAAGAATGCCAACACAATAATAACACAAATACAGTACTATATCAATCACATCGATATAACAATAACATCATCACAATATTAACATATATACAATACTATATATTAATACAACAATGACATCAACATAACAATAACATCATCATATTCATAGTATTAACACACCAATGACATCATCACAATAATAGCTTCAATACAATACTATATTAACACACTAATGACATGAACAAAATAATAGCATCAATACAATACTATATTAACACACCAATGACATCAACACAATAATAACATCAATAAAATACTATATTAATACAACAATAACATCAACATAAGAACAACATCATCACAATAATAAAATCCATACAATACTAATACCAACGCTCAAGACGGAAACAGGAGTTGCTTAGTCCCAGACTGGTCCACTTGGTTTATTTAGGCATGGAGGACAAGCAATATTGATTCCCTAATATAATCCAGGAAATACATATTATGAATAAGTCATTCAGATACATCCCCTAAAGTAATCATGAAATCGATAGATTAATGAGTCACTTAAATAGGTTCCTGAAATAGATGTAAACTAATGTTAAACTATTGCCTAGATCAATGGTTCGTAACTTTTGCGGAATCACAGACCACTTTGAAAATTTTTTTTAGTCATGGACCCTTTGAAAATCTGGTGAAAGCTATGGACCTGCTCCCTAGAAAAATGCACATAAGCAGAATATAAAAATATAGTGAATAATTGACTTTCATGGACCACTGAAGCCCATCCATGGACCCTTTGGGGGTCATTGGACCCCAGGTTAGATATTTTTCTGGTGAAAAAGGAATTTGTTTTCTTTGTATGTGCTTGTAAATTCTTCTGTTAAACCTTATTTATTTCATCATACATTTTCTTGATGTAAATTTCTTAAAATCTAAACAATGTATTCACTATGATTTGAATGGCCATGGTTGTCTAAAGTTTTATACTGTGTAAATATAATTTGTAGTTCTTTCTTTAATTAATTTTGTCTACTATGAACTGATAAAAATTACCATTTAATGGTAAAACATTTAATTGCATGCAATTTACCTTATTAACAGTAAATCGTAAGTAATTTGTTCTGAGACTTTGTAAGAACATACATCAGGTACTGCTTTCATCTCATTAACACACATAAGGTATAAGGTTAACTGTGCATTATACTTCTATTATATTGGCTTCTTGCATGATTTTATACCTACAAGCCTGCTGTGTGTGTGTGTGTGTGTGTGTGTGTGTGTGGTGGTGGTGGTGGTGGTAACATCATTATATTGCTTTCTCTGCACTGTACCAAATAACTACAGTATATTAGGTCTGTGTATGATATTATACTGGAGTAGTTCCCATCTTGAAATGCACAGCAGCACTTCCTTACTCAAGTTTACATGGAAGCATTGATTTTTGTTTGACCCAGTTCTGGCACAAGGCTACAAGCTATAATCACCTAATGCGCTATTAGGCTGGTTAGAAGTTATAGTTTTCATGACTGATGCTTTCTTTTTAAGTTCAAACTATGGTTTTTAAAGAATAAGCCAGATTAAACAGCACTTTCCTAAATACTTTGTAAAGGTGTTTGTCAAATACTTCACCTGCTTGTCTGTTTCCAGAAGTACTGCAACTTCATTTCAACTGCAGTAGCAAATTCAGTACATTTTTAAGTGATGTAAATCACTAAATGTGAATTAAAGTGATGAAAATATATCATCCTTCATTCTTACTTTTCTTGACTAAAAAATCTAATTTTCTTTCTTTGCTCAAACATGTAAATGAAATAAACTTGCAAAAGTTTTACAATTTTATTACTTGCAAAGCATTATAATTTATAAAGGGAACTGTGTATGAATTATATGCACAAAACAATCATGCTGGCTTAAAGCTGCTACTTTAACTCACCTTTACATTTTATATCTACAAACTGATTAAAAGGTAACAAAACTATACCTATTTTAATACTTACACATTGTGTGAGATTACTGTCATTCTAGAATATATTTTGCGGTGTGTTTACTCAGAGTAGAATTAAAGCATCAATTTAATAGTGCTCTTTAAATGATTAATTAGTTTGCCTTGACGATCAAATCAGGATCAAACATTTCATGCTGCACACTCTTAAAAAGAAAATAAGTTGTTCCATACCAGGAATCAAGAAAGGAAATGTGATGAATTGAAAATACCATTTCAAGCTGCAAACCATTCAGTACCTTTCAAATATTAAACTCTCAAATCAAAGAGAATCAGAAAGATTTTGCCAGGTGCATACCTTACACATTTAATACTATAATACTACTACTAACAGAATTTAATTAAGACTGGAGTGAATATACACAGACAGTCCTGAAATGCAGGCTATGAGTTGTGAAATGTAAGGTCAATGGTAAAATTTGTAAAACCATTTTAAATGTAAAGGATATAGGATAGTCTAAATTAAGTTCCATATTTTCAAAGCAGGGCATAAATCCAAAGTGATAAATAGCAACAAATTGTAAGAAATGTTATATTTCAGCAAAAAATACAAGAACTATGAAATAATAAACTGTAAAAAATCTTAATTTGGATGAATACTACTTTTTACTATTTTTAAATAGATGGGGGGAAAAAATCCTAAAATCTAATTGACTATGGCCTCTGGAATGTTAAGCGTGGTATTCTCAATATCAAGCTTTAAACACTGTTCTATTAAAATATTAATCTATGGAAATATTAATATTAACATTCACTTTATCTTATCTATTAAAGACAGTGAGTCTCAATTGAGATCACTTTTGGAACAAATTAAATAACGTTAATTCTTTTAAAGCCCGTTTAGTTTATTATTTATCTTTGGTGCTTGACTCTTGATGTTCCAACAGTGTTAGAAATAAAAAAAAGAAATGTCTTCAGGTATTCGCATTATTTGAGAACAATAACATATTAAACTCAAAGGATAGGCCTACCCTTTTAAGTGGCGATTTTATTAGGGATACAAAAAAAAGGTTTAATTCAGTCTTAATTAAGAAAGCATGCACCTTCTGATAGTAATAATAATTTAAAACGGCCCCCAAGCAACACACCACTCCGGTGATGCACTGTTATAATTATAACACGGTAAATGTGCAACGAAATGAAATGCTACAATTTTTTCTTGTAATCTGTGCATCACCCACCCAACCCAAATAAAATGGCGCTGGACTATTCGATAAACGAGAATACACAAAAAACCCAACCAAACTGATACCTACCTCAAGAGTTAATTTAACGCTCTACACGGGGAACAATTGTAAATTAAATGTATTTAAATGAAAAATATTTTTAAAAGTTTTATTATTTGACATTTTCATATACTGACTTGCGCAATGTAACCCCAACATGACGCTGTTACCGAGACAACAGATAAACGCTTCCACTCCTTCAACACCCTTGAGGTTATATTAAAACATAATGTAAGAGATATACGGGATGTTCCAAGAACATATTTTCAGTTTTAAATACATTGCCCAAATAATAAAATATGTATTAATTTATAACATGTTCTCAATTAATTTTAATCATTTCTGTTATGAATGATTTTTATAATAATAAAATAAATATATAAAAGTTTCATTTCTTTACCGATCACTACATTTTAAATTACCTTTACGAAAACATCGCACATTGCTGCAAATGTTCACGCGCTTCGATATGGTCCAGAACTGTATAGTATAGGTTGTCTCTTAGTTGATTGTAAATATAATTGCTGTAATTATATAATATTTTTATATTACGATTATGCGCTTTTCATAAATAAATTATTACTACTAAAAATATAAATATGGGACATCAAGGCAACACAAATGCCGAGAAACACCGGCATTTAGCACTAACCACAGAGGAAGTGAAACTTCACAACAAAACAGATGACAAGTGGTTGGTGATTAAAGGAAAAGTTTATGACATCTCTTCTTTTGCCCGACGTCATCCAGGAGGTGCCAAAGTTATCAGCCATTATGCCGGAGAAGATGCAACGGTAATAATTGTTTACAAAATTTTAAGCATAGAGATTAGTTCTGAAAATCCACAGAACCCCTAATTTAATAATAAGGCAAGATCAATACATAAGACCTAGAGTTAATTTTAAGAATAATCCCGCAAAAATTGTAAATATTAAACCATAGTTATATCATATATTGTGAGAATATGATATATTTCACATCCGCCGACTGATAAGGAAAGAATTGTTGTTGTTAATGTGGGGAACGCTTCCGGCTTCCGCCGCTTTCGCGAAAGGAAAGAATATAAAGAAAGAGGCCTTTCTAGTTTCTCAACCTTTTTACCCTGGAGAAATACTTGAAATAATGTTCTGGTCTCAGAGAACCCTCAGGGGTCCCCCATGTAAAAAGTACTAATTACTATATCTACAATGCATTTTTTTTTAAAATCACATTCTCTTGGGGAACCCCAGTTGATAAACTCTGATCTACAGGATACAAATATGCATTTCTTACTTTTCTTAACCAAATAAATGTATTTATTTCAAGATGTATTTTTATCTTCATTTCTCATTTATTATAGAATTATACTCTAGTCATAGTTCAAGTTTGTCACAATAATTAACACAGGCTAAGGGTAACATTGATGTTACCACTGGTTGTAATACTGTATTCACATGTTCCGAGCCTTAGTTAACTTAGTAACTTAGTACATGATACAGTTATGAGAAAATATAACCATTGCCAAATTTAAAGGCTTAATACCTGCCAAAATTGAATACCTATTGAAGAAAATATTCAAATAAAGTATTTGCCAAATAATCCAATTTTTTCCAGCATAAAAAGTGAATTTGATGTCTAATCTTTTGATTCATGTTCTCAAATATCTTCATATTTCTAAACATATGGGAATTAAGATGATTAAGAGTTATGTATACTGCCCATACAACCCTACCCATACACACACATGCACATACACACTCACCCAAACTAGATAAATCTTGTTGAAAAGACATTATAATAAATAGTGCAGATGATATTTTATTAACACAGATTACTCAACATTAACTTATAAAATAAGATTAAAATGGAACTCTTTCATTGTATGAACATACAAATACTATGTGTGCATGAATGATATTGGTGATAGTTATTCTCTTGAAAGTCTTTGTATAACAAATAATCATTTTATTTTATCTTTTAGGATGCTTGGGTAGCGTTTCATGGCAACAAAGATCTTGTGTCAAGACACTTGGCAACTCTCTATATAGGAGATCTTGTAGATTACAAACCAGTAAGCTTTCAGTAAATTCAGAATATTTTAATTTTAATACAAATACTGAAATAGATTTAAATTTGGAGTTACTCTTCTGTATTATTTTTATGTATGCTAGTGTGTATATGTATTTGTGTGTGTGTGTGTGTGTGTGTGTGTGTGTGTGTGTGTGTGTGTGTGTGTGTGTGTTGTAATGCCACATCATCTGATTAGATTATCTCACTGTGAGGAATACACACTTGTAAATTCATAAAATTTATTTTCATTAAAGTTATTTTACAGACTATTTTAGAAATGTTTGATAATCCTTCACTCCTTACACAAAAATTTAACATTAGTCCATTATGATTGCTTCACTCTGTGAAAATATCTTTATTTTATTATATTTGATGAACTGCATACAGTTGTTTCCATGTAATAAGATATTGTAAATCAGAAATGCTATTTTATGGTTGTGGTTTATCTTACCTTGGTATATCTTACCTGTATTCTTTTATTTATATTAAAGTACCGCATGCATCTACTCTATTGTTCCATCTTTACCACTTCATCCTTAATGAAATGAACTTTTCAGTCAACCTTGTAATAAAACTCTAGTTGTGTTTCATGACTTTCCTCCATGTATGATTCTCTAAACATGGAAAAAATATAACTGTTTTTTTTTTTTGTTATCTTTAGTCAGGACTCCAGGAAGACTTCAGAGAACTGCGTCGAGCAGTTGAACGGAATGGGTGGTTAAAGGCAGACCCGGTGTTTTTTACTATTCATTTGGCTAGTGTGGTTTTGTTTGAAGCTTTGGCTGTATATGTTTTATGGCAGTTTGGCACAGGCTGGTGGCCTTGGATAATTGCAGTACTGCTTTTCTGCACATCTCAGGTACTTAATAATCCATAATGTTAAGCATAGGGTAAGCACAATTCATAATGTTAAGCATAGGATAAGCACAATCTATAATGTTAAGCATAGGGTAAGCACATTCCATAATGTTAAGCATAGGGTAAGCACAATCCATAATGTTAAGCATAGGGTAAGCACAATCCATAATATTAAGCTTAGGGTAAACACATTTACAAAAGCATATTGCGCCATTTTTACACAAAGCAGCTTTTCCTCTCAGGTTTCTTTCATAAAATTAATTCTTTGTAAAATATCCTTATTTAGTTCATTATACAGAGAAATCAAAATATTTAGGGGACATCAATCACTTTTATTTTAATTTACTGTTATTAATAAGAGCAGCAGGACTGCTAATCATAAAAAAAAGAAATCAATTTATATGTAAATGTGAATCATGTTATAGATATACAAATCAAAATCAAGTACACAATTAGTTTATCTAATATTATTCATTATCATTTACCAGTTAGCTGTTTATTGATAGATAATTAGTAATTTTCTACATACAAACTGAGAACCCAACATTGATGACACTATTTAAATGTATTTTTGATGACTCAGCTCGCTTGGCATTAATATAATAAGCATAGACTTTGATAACCTAGTGTCATATATAGTTAAAATTGTGGATTTTGATAATTAATTATCAGTGGTATTATTAGATTCAGTATCACTATCAGTATTATGGGGTTCATTAAAAATGAAAATAACAAAACTGGTATGATTTTTCTCAGGCAGAAATTTGTTTCTTTCAAGTCTCACTCTTTAATCTTATCCACAAGATAGTAGACTATTATCCATTTCAAACCATCCATCACTCTCTTGAAATTCAACATTTATCCATTTCAAACCATACATCACTCTTGAAATTCAGTATTTATCCATTTCAAACCATACATCACTCTTGAAATTCAACATTTATCCTTGTCAAACCATACATCATGCTCTTGGAATTCAGCATTTATCCATTCCAAACCATACATTGAAATTCTCTAGGAATTCTGTGTTTATCCTTGCCAAACCATACACCACTCTCTTGGAATTCTGCACTCAGTTCATTCCAATCAGTTAATTGTAAATTCACTAACATTTGGAATTGGTGAAGCAAATGCAAACCAGTGTGCTTCAGATGTGTGCAGGGTTTTTTTTTTTTTTTAATTTTTGTCACTTATAGCTTTTGCTTTCATTTTAATCAATCAAAAAAGCAGTTTTTCATTTTTTCAGAGAATCCATTATTGCTTTATTCTGCATGTATGTAATCATGCAAACTTTACTTTTACTATATTTTTTAATTTTAAAAAATGTAATATGAAGCTGAACAATAAGCATTTGTGATCTGTTTGGATAGTTTTCACTGAATTAAGTGTTGATTTGATTGAAATATGAGTTGTTTGCAGATAATTTGTTAATTTGATTATATAAATGGCATTGAAAAATATTGTCTGAGTGATATGTATCTGTGCATGATGTTGAGCTAGTCGCTGCAGGCAAACTTAAACGAGTTAGGATAAGTGTCTTTGCACTGGGGCACCTGTTTTGGTCAGCATTGGATTAAGTTGTCCACCTTTCATGTGTACTTATGCAGGCTCAAGCTGGCTGGACACAGCATGACTATGGACATCAGAGTGTGTTCAAAAACACCAGAGCCAACCATTGGTTCCACCATTTGACCATTGGCTTCATCAAGGTAATGTTTTGGTGTGCGCCCTTCTTTTGAGATCATGCATTCATTATCTTAGTTTAGTTCTTCACAAGAAGAAATCTAAAAACACTACTTGGACTCTGGTTCGAATGATACACAGTAGGGTCTTATGCTGTATGTAGGCCCATTAGTGAACAAGAGCATGATGTGACTTTAGATGGCAACTGATTCCTTTGCCTAGGTAATGTTGAGTGCTTATTGAAGTGCACATCTGCAGTTCATCCACATTAGAACTAGTTCACAGCAGTTTATAAGTTCATAACAAGTGCTTATAAATTGGAATTTGGGGCGTATGGGATAGGCTCATTTGTATTGATGGATTGGCAAGAACACCATAACCTGAGGCCCTGCAGTACAAATGATGCTGTATATTTCAAACTTGCATCTAACTGGTCCTGTTTCAGCTTCTTTCATTTTATTACTTGCCAGTAGTCATACAGAAAATTAATGACATGTTAAGTGATTATTCTTACAAGTTTGAAATACTTAAAATTCTGAATTACATCACTGGAATTTATAAACAACAATAATAATGATATATAATAGTAGTAATAACAGCACATAAACTGTTTAAATAAAGCATATTATTAAAAAAATATTAATGGATTACTGTTGTTCATTGATACTTTTGTAAACATTTCCAATTTTAAGTTAGTGACATTTTAACAAACTAGAATCTAGTGTTGTCTTTTTTAATTTTTAATTACAGTTGGACTATAAGAGTAATGTGCAGAATACCGAAAATGTAGTGTGAATTTTAGTAATTTATTATATAATTCTTTATGAAATTAAACTTTTTGTTTATTACTTGGGACTCACATCGCCATTAATGTGAATTTTCTGTCATCCTTATAAAAGGCAGTCATTTGAGAACCGAGTGCAACATTAACACAGATTGTTCAAATCTTTGGTTTCTTTTTAATTTGTCTCTCAGGGTGCCTCATCACACTGGTGGAACTTCCGTCATTCCCAGCACCATGCTAAGCCCAATAAGCTGAAGAAAGATCCCGATATTTCCATGGCCTATTTGTTCCTCCTGGGTGATGAATTGCCCAAGGCGTGGGGTATCAGGCATAAGGGCTTCATGCCTTACAACTTTCAACACATTTACTTCTTTATGTGTAGGTTTACCGCTAAAGGCATAGATAATAGTTCTGGAATTTAGAATGGTGTGAGATTTTCTGTTGTTTGGTTCTTATAGTATGTTTCTAATGCTGAGGTCAAACTTATTTAATGAATGATCACTGCGACTGTTAAGATTTAGTTTCATTTCAGAAGAATACTTTTGATTGGCTACTTGTTTGACAGATAAAGAGATTTTTATTATTTAAAATGTTCAAAATAATATTAAGATTTTATTAGTTAGCTAAACCATGCAGTACATTTCCTAATTTTGAATTTAAAAAAAATTACTCATCATCTGAATGGCCACTTGGCAGTGGTGGCATTTGCATACCTGCCTACCTTCCGCTTTTAGCGGAAGAATCTCCCGCTTTTACCTCGAATCTCCCGCTCTTCCGCTTCCAAAAGAAATCTTCCGCTTTCATTTTCATTTTCAATTTTTTTTTTTTCACGATCGATTATGACAGGACGAAAAACTTACCGTGCGTTCAATAGAGCTAACGGCGGCGTAACTCTAACTGCTTCTCTGTCGTCTGCTATGAGCTCTTCAGCATACGAGTCCTTTTCTAACACTTCCGGAATCTTATTCGTCGGCCGTTATTAATTTTAGTTGAAAAAAACAGAATTTCGCTCGTGAAATAAACATTTTCTTTAAATATTTTTTATGTTGAGAAGTCAGAGCTTAGCGGGATAAGCAAATTCGGTTCATAACGTTTTTACTGCCCGTTCGACCGATTGACGAAGTTCGCTTTTTCAAAATGGCGGCCACGTAGCGATAGTATATGCGTGACAATTACGAAATATTTACTTTAATAAATAACATTCAACTTACATGTAAGACAGTCTATGCAATTTTCTTCAGAAATTATCCGTCCAAAACGAGCTACTTTGACGAATTATATTGCAATGCTAGGAAAAAGATTGGCGTTTTCAATAACGGTAGGCCTATGTTTGAAACCGCATTGACTCGATTGAGGTTCAAATAATCATTTTTCTAGAATCCGTTGTAATTATTCTTATATAATATGTAAGGCTTCAAAATTTATTTTTTAAAAAAAAGTGACACAAGTTTTAAAACAAAAGATCATCGGCGATAAAGAAATGATCCTGAGTCAAATTTGTTTGAAAGTAATTTACGGAATTGTGAACATTTTGATTTAGTCGAATTTTTTATTTTAATCATTTCTGCTAAAAAAATAATAAAAAATTAGAAATATATATAGGCCTATATATATACATGTATTTGTAAATTAGCCGTTGATATTTTGTGATTACGCAGTACACACATTATTATAATAGAATTTTAGAAGGCATGATAATAAATATACATACATTGAAGACAAAAGAAATGCATAAAACATTAAAAATAATAATATTAATCATATCCAATTCTTAATCAACAAAGCATGCTTATTGAAGAATAATGTCTTTTTAATAACATTTTAAATGTTACAGGAAGACTTTCACTGTTTTTTCTCTAGTCTAATGGACATGTAAATTTAGAAAAATACAGGTGTTTTATATATTTAAATCATTTATAAATTAAAATCTGAACCAGATATTCTAAAACTAATAACTGGTATTGCTTTCTCATAACAAAGACAACATATATTCCAAATTTTATTAATGTGGATTGATAAATTTTTTTTTTTTAATTTCTTTGCAATATTCTGGTTCTATGTAGTATTAGAAAATAAAGACTGTACACTGAGGATGTAAAGGATAGTAATATATAGTATTAGTATATTTAATTCTGAGAGAGCTAAATGACTTAAGAGCAGTCCAATGTAGTATGGATAGGGTATATTTATTTTAAAAAAATAAACCACTTGAACACTTTTAAAGTTCTGTAGTCTTTATTTTACTTAGTTTAAATGTGTTTTTCTCAAAATGACTTTTTTCCTCTGTTGAACTAAATGCTAAGACCCCTTTTGAATAGTTGTAATTATTCCATGTCCCTGAAATTTGGTATACTAGTTTCTCATACATAAAATTAAAAGGTTGTGCATGTATGAAAGCCTATATGCTTTAGGTTTAAGTAAATTTTATTTTTTTAAATTCTACATGTTCTCCCAAAATATATATTTTAGATGGGTACAATAAAAAAAAAATCATAACTTTTTTCTTAAAATTTTTCAATAGGCACATGTTCCTTTTTGTGGCTTGTACATTAGATAATAAAAAGTTAAATATATATTTTTAAAAAAATCCATTTATGAAATATTTAATGAATTTCTGTAAAAGTGAAAATCCTGATGCAGTACTTCAATGGCCCATTATTCTGAAATGTGAAGATCCTTCTTCAAATGAAGTCTAAAGAAATATCTAAATAAAACTGCCTAACACTTGGTGTGCTTGACAAAAATTCATCTAAAATAAACAGTTGAATGGAGACTAGACAAATTGTTGTGCTTTGCATTAATCATTACATTATTGGTAAGTTTATTTACAAATATTAACATTATTTTTTTTATTTTGCATTTATTTTATATTATTGGTATTTCTATTAAAAAGCCAGACTCCGCATAAAATCTTCTGGTTTCCATTCAAAATCTTCTGGTTTTGGACCAGTGATCTTCTGGTTTCCTAAGGTGGGGGGTAGGCAGGTCTGCATTTGTGCTTATTTTGTAAACTACAGCATTTTAAATTGTTTTTATTACATTGTTTGAAAGGATTAATTGTGATCTAATTTATGCTCAAGAAATATACACAGCATCCACAATCACCTGTTAGAGGGCTGACTCTATTTGTTTCCATTTTGGGATTCAGATCCTGCACATAAATTTATTTCAGCTCCCTAGAAAACTTGAATGAAATGGAACTTCTTTAGTTTAATTCTTCTTTAAACTCTTTTATGAATCATTAGAATTACAGATTTTTTATTATGCTTTTAAGTTCAACATCTTTATTTTTATTCTTCTTTAAAAATCTTTTTATAAATCATTAGAATTACAGAATTTTTATGCTTTTAAGTTCAACTTCTTTATTTTTACTCTTCTTTAAAAATCATTTTATAAATCATTAGAATGACACATTTTTATTCTTTTAAATTCAACTTCTTTATTTTTTATTCTTCTTTAAAAGTCCTTTTATAAATCATTAGAATTGCAGTTTTTTAATTTTTATATTAATAAACATAATTTTGTACTCTATAATTTTTCTTTTTTAAAATTTTATCTTTTTTCATATTTTAGAAATATTTACATCAATATACTTGTGGACATATTTTATTTTTTGTATGCATATATATATGATATGCTAATACTGTAATAGTCAGAAAAATGCCTACTGAACATGAGAGGTATTATGTTATGTCAAATCTTTTGCTTTGAAAGATTTAAGAGTGGTGTTATATTGATTAAAGGTCTAATTTTGTATTAAAATGTTTAGAGTTCTACTTGTATGACATTAATTAAAAATAAGCAGTTGTGTACTTTTTAAAATTTAAGCTAAAAAAAATCTTCTAGTACTCTATTTATCTATATTATTATGTTTTATAATGAAATTGTTTTTCCATTCAGTGGGACCTCCTTTGCTGCTTCCTGTCTATTTCCACTTTGAAGTAATTTACTTCTGTATTAAACGTCGAGATTTTCTAGTGAGTCAGACATTTTTTGCCAGTTTTTGTTTCAACAGATATCAGAATTAATAATTAGAAAAACATGCAGTGTCAATTTTGGATTTGTTCTGTACATGTAACTCTTCTTATTATGTGCTTTTATTTTCTGTCTTATATACCTGTGGTTTCTACAATGAGAACTTTAAACTCTTTTATCTCATGGGATTTAAATTATTTAATTTAAAGATTTAATGATAGATGTCTTTAGTTGTGACTGTTCTCCTTTTTCTCCATTTTAATTTACATCTGTCAATTTTTGAAACTGGGTCTTCTTTTGTTAAAGTCCTTTATTTTATTTTTAATGTTATTTTTAATGTTCAATAGCATTTAGCATACTGTAATAAAGGGAGACAATTTTATTACGAATTAGTAAAACATGCCTGTTGTTTGCTTCTTGTGCAGGATCTTTTTCTTGCCATTGCATTTTTCACCAGGATCTTCACAATTTTCCCAGTGTTCCTGGGCGCTTGGGGTACCTTTACCTTTTACATGACTTCCCGGTAAGAGTTGGTGCAATAGTTTGTAACATCCAAATCATAGACTGGCTGCATGGTTTTAGAGAACATCGTGAGCACATAAAAATAAATTGTTCAATTTTCATAAAGGGATAGATATACAGGCATTTCTTGCAAACAAATTTCTTTCTTTCTTTCTTTCTTGAAATTAAACAGAGGTATGTGTGTTTCTGTGTGTGTGTGTGTGTGTGTGAGGGGGGAGATTCTTCACCAGTTTGCAAATTTATAACATTTTGTCAAAATTTACAAAAAATGTTGAACATTCAAGAATAAAGTATGAATAAGGACGTTAGCTACAATGGTACCTTCACTGACGACTAAAAACCAAACCACAAATCAAAAATATGCAATCGTTGCAAAATAGACAACACCATAGAACACTTCCTTTTACACTACCCTGCCCATCAGGACCAGAGGGAACAAATGAAAACAACAATCACCCTTAGATAACTACCCTTCACCACCCACTCTCTCCTCTTCCCACCAAAAGAAAAAAAAGACAATCCAATTCATCCTCACACTCTTTCTACAAGAGACAACCACATTATACCTTCTATTAAAAAAAAAAAAAATGATCCACCCATACTCACACTTCCTCTAATGGAGACAAATACAAACCAAACGCCTAAAAAGAAAAATTAGGTATGTCCCACGCAAATAATTTTTTTTTAATTTAAAACAAAATCTACCCTCAATACCCTAGAAATAAATAAATATTAAGATGTTATAACAAAAGGCAAGCTTCACCACCCCCACCCTCTCAACATTCTCGCTACTACCACCACAAACAAATGACAGGTGACAAAAGACTACCACTATCACCAATGCAACACCATTTTCCCTCTCCAGAAAATAGTGAGCAGAGAAAGTCCCTACAGGAACCATCCAAGAATGAAAACATCTATGGATGAAAAGTCAAAAAAAACCCTGGCAACTTTTAATAAGTGTATGTCCTTTCTTCTGAAGAGACCTCCTAGCACCTGGGTTTATGGTTGTTGAACTGAAACAGTCATGTTTTCTAATGGAAAACTCATATTTCGTGGTACTTGTAAATTTGTATGTAATGATTCATTGTATTCCTGCCTCTAGATAAAATTTTCAAAGTTTAATATTTTAGGACAGAGCAAATAAAACTGATGGGGTGAATTTGGGAGATCATTAATGCAGATTAGTAGTGATGAAGATGGTGAATTCTATGGTTTTATTAGAAGTATTGAAAGTTAAATTGATGCAACTGTTTTGGTTGCTGAGATTTGAGTATGAAGATTGATGAAATTGTGTTACTAATAGTTCAAGACTGACAATCTTGCTATTACATTCTGTTCAAAACAATCGATACAGGTGCAGGTATAGTTTGTGGTTTTACTATTGATGCAAAACCTATTTATAAGCAGCTGTAATCCCTGCCGAACCTAACCATCTTATTCACAAGGATAATGTAAGCTGTAATCCCTGCTGAACCTAACCATCTTATTCGCAAGAATAATGTAAGCTGTAATCCCTGCTGAACCTAACCATCTTATTCGCAAGAATAATGTAAGCTGTAATCCCTGCTGAACCTAACCATCTTATTCGCAAGAATAATGTAAGCTGTAATCCCTGCTGAACCTAACCATCTTATTCACAAGGATAATGTAAGCTGTAATCCCTGCTGAACCTAACCATCTTATTTGCAAGGATAATGTAAAAGATCAGGCCTTGTGCCATGATTTAAAGTTCAAGTATTGTGATTCTATTAAAATAGTTAGAATGAACCAGAATTATTCTGTCTATAGAATGTCGTGTTTTACTCTATAAGTTTTCTACATTCTATTCATTATGATGAGACAAATTCTTAGTTTTTCAACATACAAACATTAAGGTTCTGAATTTTTATCAACAACTCTTTAATACAAAATTTGTTAAAATTCTTTTTTTTCTCTCTCTAAAACTTGATTTGAAAGTCCAAACAGTATGGAAGAATTAGAATAAAATTCATTTGGCAATTGAGTTTATTGTGCTGCAGGGTTTTTAACTTTATGCCTGATCTCTTAAAAATTATCCTTGTGAACTTGCTTGGATCAATTAACTCACATTATTTAGAAATGTTTTTATCTGCTTGTAGAGCATCAGAAAAGCCACTGGTTTGTGTGGTGCACCTATTATTTGTATTTTTATCTACTTCCAGGGTTCTAGAGAGCCACTGGTTTGTGTGGTATACCTATTTTTTTGTAATTTTTGTTATCTACTTCCAGGGTTCTAGAGAGCCACTGGTTTGTGTGGTGCACCTATTATTTGTAATTTTTGTTATCTACTTCCAGGGTTCTAGAGAGCCACTGGTTTGTGTGGTGCACCCAGATGAGCCACCTTCCCAATGAAATTGAGCATGACCATGGCAACGAAGACTGGTGTACCATGCAATTGCGCACATCCAACAATGTCACTCCATGTCCCTTTTTCGACTGGTTCAGTGGACATTTAAATTATCAGATTGAGCACCAGTAAGAAAATCTCTCATGAACAAAACTTTAGTTTTAGAAATAAAAATATTTTGTTCGCTTTAGGTGTATGGAGGAGTGATATATTTTTATTATTATTATTTATGTACCATTTTGTCCATAAAACTGATGTTGTTAAACAAGAACTATTATAGAATTTAGGTGGTGATAGTGGGTTCTTAGTATATACAATTGGAGTTTATACATGTTTGACAAACTTTTGTTTGGGTTGTCTGAACTGTGAAAAGATGCATTTAATCTTTTGAACGATGATTTGTAAAATATCATGGAGTGTTAAAATAGCTATGGCTGCACTCCTTTGCAAACAATTCATTTTGTCTGATGGGTGATGGCATAAAAGTGTCTGAATATAATTTCATTTTTTAATTCTTTCTGCTTTCTGGTGAAGAGAACAGTTTCAGAATTTTAATTTGTAAATTTAAATTCTATTGCATTTTGAATCATAAATCACATCAAGACAAATTTCACTTGACATATTGGTTTCTTCATTTTAAAATAAATTTACTACAACAAAAGTATATTTGCATTCATTTATTTGTGTCATTTAACCGGCGATTGTTTAGCATAATTTTTACTCTTAAAGATAACAAAAACAGTTATGTCTGCACAAAATGTTACTTAGCTTTATTTGTAAAGCTTTTATTAGATTTAATAGAATTTTTGGAAGGTTGGGAAATTAATTTAATTGTTTCTTTCTTACTGAATTAAATTTTTTTAGTTAAGATTTTTCACTCTGTGAACCTACAGGTATGAATTTAAAAATTACTGTTTTAGTCTAATATTTCCAACTGCATCCAGACAAAACTATGTCAAGATATGTAAATGCCTACACAAATAAGATTTCCACATTGTTATTTTAGTGACTTTTATTCTTGAATGGAAAAACTCAAATTGTTGGTCAAGGTATGTGATGAATGCCTACAGGTATGACTTTCAAAATCATTGTTTCAGCTTATTTCCTACAATGCCCAGACATAACTTTGTCAAAGTGGCTCCTCTTGTGAAGTCCTTGTGTGAGAAACATGGATTGGACTACAGGTGTAAAACTGTGATGACAGCCTGGTCTGACATTGTCTGGTCAGTGTCTTGCATTAAATTTATTCATGTGTAATTTAACATTGTTTATTTACCTCTTTTCTTCCAGAGTGCTTAAATGGAAAATTTAAATTGTTCTTTTATTTTTTTTTCTACGGGAATGCACTGGGCTGTTTATGTTTCAGTTTGACAGCATGGGTGGCTAGACAGTTAGATGGATGAATAGGGTGTTTGCTCTACACTAAAATTAATTTTCAATAGTACATAACACTGTCAACTATTTGTTTCTTACTTGTTACCCAGTCTAGAAAAAGAACTTTTTGTTGAAATATATAAATAATTTGTGAAAAGTAAAACTTTAGAGATGATCTTTGGATTTGTTAAAGGCTGAAAACATGTTTATAAGTAAATGAATTTATTCTTTTCTTTTTCTTACATAAAAGTTTCTTAGAAATAAGAACATGCATATTTGTATTTGTTCCAGTCATTTTAAAATTCTAAAATCTTTACATTCTCTTGTCATTTTGCAGGTCTCTTCGGAAATCAGGACAAATCTGGTACAATTCCTACTACAACTGAAAGCTCTACACTGACAAAAAACTAGCCTCAACATTGACAACTGAAACAAGACTAGATATGCATAAACACTGGATAGTCTCAGAGTAGATTTACATAACACTGTTAGCCTCAAAGTAGATTTGCAAAACACTGGATATCCTCAAAGTAGATTTACGTAATACTGGATAGCTTCAGAGTAGATTTACATAACACTGGATACCCTCAAAATAGACTTGTATAACACTGGATTACCACTACTTCAACAGAAGGACTGCTTGTTATGTCTAGTCTAAATGCTAGAAATGTCCGATTTTTTGGGGGGGGAAAAATCTAGAAATCACAAGAACTCCATGTTACCTGCACATCACTTTACTATGACAGATTTTTCTGGCATATCGGAAATGTTTCAAAATGATGTATATGAAAAGCAGGCATGGGAATAGAAAATGTGGGGAAAGTCTGAAAGGTGTGTTGAGGGGAATCCTCCTCCCTCACCAAAAAAAATTTTTAAATACTAAATCAAAATCTGTGCAATTTCGCAATATCCTGGTATATAAAACCTCATTTTAAAATGTTATTTCATGTACATTTTTGTCCTTTTTTTTGGCAGAGGCAATTTTTTTTTTAAATGAAAAAGGGTTTTGGCTAAAATTTGCTTTTTGGCAAAGAATTCCCCTCCCTGGAAAAGGAAAAATATAGTATTATTTTTATAATTAAATATATCTGTGATATATGATCAGGACAGTTATGATCATTGGCTTCCCTTTTTTTTTTTTTATTGTAACTTTAATGTTTTCATTACTGTAGGTTGACATGTACAGTCAAAGAATGATTCTTAGAGGGTATTATTACTCACAAAGAAAAGGGAGAACATCTCACAATTTCCATCTACATGTTATTTTTTTTTTTTAATTAAATTTGTATTTTCAGTAATTCATTTTCATTTTATGTTTGACATACAAAGATTTCATTAAAGATGTCATTTTTCACATTCACACAAATTTACAGAATAAACATACTTTAATGTACTAATTTATCACTAAATGATTGCAAAACCAACTATCTGTATATATTTCTGCATCACTTTGTTTTAAAATCAAGAGATACTAAGTGTATAAAATTATAAAGACCCTGTCAGTTTCTGCACTATATAAATTTGGGGCCAGAACTGTAGCATTTTTACATATGATGAAGAGATGACATAATTTTTAAAAGATTGAGTTGACTGACAAGTTGCCAGTACTACTGATAATGCAAGAAAGTGTTGATGCCGCTTTTGCTGAACTAAAGGAAACAACTGAATTATTTTATGTCATTTTTCTTTCCCCTTATCATACTTTACAAAGCACTGTCCTTTTTTTAAATTTAAATTAATGATCAACGTTTAGCAACTTTATTGTACAACAGGGGAATAGCATGAAATGAATGTGCTTTAGTTTTAGTTTAAAATAAAAGTCAAACAGTAAGTTGCTTTTAATTTTGTAGCTTATTTTGCTGAGGTCTTATTTATTGTAATTAATTAGAACGTTGATTATCCAAGTGTCAGTTATCTGAACTACTGCCACCATGAGGCATCATTGTCTGTTGTACCATTATTTAAGTTTCCCAGAATTCATTATAATCTTATTTGTCTGCAATTACTTGCTATTTAAATTTAAAGAAAGTGTGATTTATAGTTGAAACCACGTAAAACAATTAGGTTCAGTTCAAAATAAATATACATTGTTTTTTTCAGAATGTTTTGGTTATTATTTACGAACCATTTTCTAAATCATTTGTTTTTGTTATAGTGCTTAATATTTCAAAATACAGGAATAATAATCTTGCATTAAATAAAATACTTTCACACACACACACACACACACACACACACACACAGAGTAGCTTCAGTGAAGTAGGCAAATGTTTGGGCAAAAAATACAAGAATAATAACTTTGCATTAAATAAAATACTTTCACACACACACACAGTAGCTTCAGTGAAGTAGGCTAACATTTGGGCAAAAAGTACAAAGTACCTAATTTATTTTCAAATTACTTTAATATGTTTTCACAAGATACTTTTCTAAATTATAATAAAATGTACATAGGGCACCTTGTATTTTTTTCCTATGTCACTGTATATTTTAATGTTTTAATTATCAGTATAATATGTTTTATTTTGTAATTTACTTGAATCTTGATTTCTGTCTCTAGGATCTTGGTGATAGCTCTGTACCAGGGTATACATGGACATTTATACGGTTTTGTTTTATGTGTGCTGAATGCATTGTTTTGTTTACAAAACTGAACAATTTGTAACAAATTGTATGCTTTTAGTATTTTTAAAAATCAAGCCACTCATTGGTATACACGCTAACAGTTTATCAGACAATTCATGTGATAATAATATTAATGATGAAAGAAGTCATTCATTATGTTGGTATTTTATGACATTTATAATAAGTCAAACAGTTGATATGCTGATAGCATTTATAATGAAAGAAGTCATTCATTATGTTGGTATTTTATGACATATATAATAATAAGTAAAAACAGTTGATATGCTGATAACATTTATGATGAAAGAAGTCATTCATTATGTTGAAAATTGTTGATAGTTTTTACAATAAGTCAAACAGTTGATAATATTTATGATGACATAATTTATTCAGTTATTCATTACAGTTTTATTAGATTCAGTTTTTAACATGTATCAAAAGTTGTATGCTTTACATAGCATTGAAAATAAAATATTTTTTCTGATGGGTACATCAGTTGCTTTTTAGCGTGTTATAAACTATTATCTTTCTACGGAATATGTGAAGAGTAATTAACAGCTGGAAAGTTCCAATGTTAAATAAATTTAAGTGAGAAAATGTAAACCTCTTCAACTTGTGTGCTTTGCATTTTTAGTGGCTTTGTTGTTAATGTTTTTTTTCCTAGTCTCATAAATTCTAAGCAGACATTTTTATTAATAATAATCTACTTCTTTGACAATCAAAGTTTGTTGATTTTGAAGACCTGATTAGAATAGATTATATCTGATTAGACGGTTTTTAAAATACACTTTAAGATTTATAATACAAAATATTTGGTATAGTTTATTAATAACTGCACAAAATATTAGTTTATTTAAAAAGAAAAAAATCTTATATCACAAGACAAATGTCTCCCCCAGGTTTAAGTTCATGTTTGTAAATATTTTTCTTAATTGATTTTTTTTTACAAATTTGTTTTATTTGCAACAGCAATAATTGGTCTAGTCAACAATAATTCCCTCAGTTAAAAGTTTAAAATTCTGATTAATTTTGCTCCTAGTAAATTAGTACTAGCCAATTTCAATGCTTCTTACTCATGATGTAGGAAACAATGTCTCTTATAAAGGAAATTGAGAGTATGCTCCAACGCAGGATTTTTTAGCATTTTTTTTTCCATTCTTTCATTTGTGAAGAGGGATAATTAGATAGTGAACTTAATAAGAAGAGAGAATCAAAGTGATATTTTATGTTGAATCTTAAACGATTTTTATTTTGAACAGGTCGCGAATGAAAGATTTTTATTTTTTATAAAATAACAACAATAATATCGATATTAAATGTAATTTGAGGCAATATTTTTAGTTGATAAAGATATAATTGTCTACTTAAGCTGTATTTATCTCTCTTTGTTAGCTGTGTTTAAAATTAACTGGATGTCAGAGTTCTAATTGTTTGCAAACTTGTATCTGTTCTTTTTCTCATATTTGTATTTTGTCTAATTTGTTTAAAACACTTAAAGGGATTGAAAACATAATATGGTAAAAAATTGTGTCAGCCACATTTAGCTATTGAATTAGTCACTTTTAAACAAGTTGCTTATTTTGTCTTTACAGTAATGGATACATAGAAAAAAATTAAACCACTTTTATTTTAACTTTTCTTTGATGTATAACAACAACTTGACTTATTTTATACAAAATTCCTAATGAACAAAGTGAATGACCAAACAGTATTTACATACTTGTAAATTATTTTTGATTTCTTACTTTATAGATCAAATATAAGAAATCCATTAGTAACTAGTACTGAATTCTTTGACTTTTCTTGTATAAGAATTTGTCTCTAAATAAATATTTTTATAATTATTTTTTTATTTTCTTATTTTAATATCTCTTTAGAAATTTGAATTAAAACAATCTCATCAGATGAAATGTTGTTTTTCTTTTTTATTGTTTGTATTTGTTTGTTTGTTTTTAGAGTTCACCCATTTTAGAAGCAAATTTTTATTTTCTCTTTTTCCACCTTTGCAATAATCATATCAAATAATGAGCTCTTCATTAGGTGGTAGTAGAGCAAATGTTATTAGAAACTACATCTAGATTTCTAAATTTCTTTAACGTTTATCTGGAGGGTCACCTGTTCTAAAATGAAGAATGTTCAGTTAAACTTAATATCACTGCCAGTGTCACATTAAATTAAACTGTTTTATTCTTCTGTTGACTTAAACTTTAAAATTCACTTACTACTTAGCATTCTCTCATGAAACAGCATCAATACGCCCCTTAACCAAATTTGTAGGTGTGGATGAATGTGATTATAGAGATTGAGGTGTGCTACCATCACTCGCACCCATAGCTTCGAAATGTATGCAATCACAAAGAATTAATTAGTCACACACCAGAGAGATAGACAGACAAGAGCTTTACCCCAGTCACACTTTATCATGCCTAGACAGGTGTAAAAATTGATGAAATAGCCAAGAGTCTGATGAATAATCTACAGTGTATTATCTTCCCTTGGAAAGGAATACTTCTAAAGTGACTGTAGAGAAAAGCTATAGTTTAAGAGAGAACATAGTCCCAGGCAGAGATGTTGACTGTGGGTATTTGACTGACAGCTTGGTCTAGGACGAAATAGATTGGTAGTCCGTAATAACATGCTGATCTGAAACTCTAGTACTTAGTCTTGAACCAGAACTGGGCCAAGTAGTTTTCCATTACTTGCTATCTCCAGAAGTCAGTAATAACAGTGCAGGTGTGGAATTTTAGTACATAGCCTTGAGCCAGAACTGGGCCAAGCAGATTTCCAGTACACGCTTCTGGTCTGAGCTGATTTTGTGCTAGGGTTGGGGAAAGTATATGGTGGTTCGTCCTGATGGCTAAGTCAACTTTTGTTGCTAAAGGAGGAAATTTTTTAGGCTTAGAAAGCATCTATGCAGAACGCATTGTTGCTATGTTTTTTGTTCTCTCTTCTAAGAGTATCTTAATTGTGTTGGGTTTTTTTTTTCTGGTGGTGATGTTTCTGTGATAGTTCTGACACTTTTTTGGTTGCTTTTTTAAAATTTATTTTATTGTTATTATTACTGTCTGTGATTGAATAAGTCAAGTCAGGCATGCTATTTTAGCTTCTAATATTGATTCTGTCTGTTACGTGTTCTCCATTCTTCTCCTTGTACTGGTTTTTCTTCATGATGGATGTTTATTTATTTACTATTTGTTTGCTTTTATTTAATTTTGATTATTTTATTGTTATTGTTTGGTTTTTTTTGGGGGGTAGGTTTACATTTATGTGTTTTATGTTCATTGTGTTATTTTATTTTCATTAATTAGTTTTTATATATAGATGGACCTCACAATCATTACTTTAGGTGGCTAGTCCTAGGGCTGGGGAAAGCCTTGGACACATTGGGGCAGAAGGGGCACAGATGGAACATAAAAAGAACAGATCTGAGTGCAATGGACACAATAGTTCACACACCACTTTAGATTTATACTTGGATTCATACTTCCATATATGCTGATACACGCAAAGGATGTGACATAGAAGTCCCAGCCAAGGAATAAATAATGGTTTATAATCCATCAACGGCTCCCAACTCCTACCTGGTGGTAGGCTGCCAGCACTCATTTAGGTTTAGATGGGGACAGGAATAAATTACAAATCAAGGTTTAGGTTGGTTTTCACTCTGGAATCAAGGCACCCTTGAGGCTTCATTGTAAGCTGTACATCCAAGGTTCCAGTGCAAGACATGTATGAAATAATAAGGTCAAGGTTATAATACTTCTCAGAACTATTTTGGTTAGGGTTTTTTTTGTGTGGTTTTATTTGAGAAAGGTTAGGATTGGGATTAGGGTTAGGCTTAGCTGCAAATAAAAACTGAAAATAAATGCGCACACTAACACTATTTAGTGCTATCTTTTCGTGTACTTATTTACTGTAGGACATGCTGGGACTTCAGTTGTGTACTTATTTACTGTAGGACATGCTTGGACTTCAGTTATGTACTTATTTACTGTAGGACATGCTGGGACTTCAGTTGTGTATGAAGTGCATGCCTAAAATTATTGACTCAAATATGGCGTGAGCATCCAATATATCCTTTAAAATGGCATCAGTCTTGCCTATTTTACAAATTATTACAATTATTTTACAAAACACCTGACTTTTTTCTTGATACTAGTGTAAATATTTTGTTCAGTCTTTTCAACTGTCTATAATTATATATAAATTGTTTTGCTAATGTGTGTCCACGTTGAACAATAATTAATTTTCTACACAGATTTTAATTAATGTATCTGTCCCTTTCTGCAATAATATTTTTTTATGTAGTTTTCATATGTATCTTTTGTTTCAACAGCTGAATGATTATTTTAAGATTAAGAATATACCATTTAACTTCTCAAACAGTCTACATTAATCTAGAATTATGTATATATGTTGTTTAAGTTTTGACATAACTTTGAAATGTAATTCACGGTTATGGGTGGGGATGGGATAATGTGCACTATCATGTTAACCCTTTAAAGCCTGTATTCACTCATGTACTCAGATATTTCCATCCTACTCGTTATAGATGTATTACATGCATAATGGATATTAGTATTATAGAAATCAAACAGTTTTATTATTATAAAGCAATGGATTCCTTACAGTGGGTTTTCTTAATGCAATAGTTTACAGTTTGAGAAATGTCTTACTAAGCTGTTAAATGGTCGACTTTTTAGGTTTTCTGGTTCACTGTTTGCGGACTGCTACTAGGAGGTTAGTTCCAGACCAGAAGTGTTGCAGCCCAGATCTCTCGGTCTTGCGGCTATTCTATGGACACACCTTCGCCTTTGTCGTAAAATATTACAGATTACTGAGCTCTATAGCGTGCATTAACTGATAACTCATTCACATCTGCTTTCCAACATTTGCTTGCCTTACTGATAAGCCCAGGCTCCTAAGGGGGGTGTATCTGAATCTGGATAGAGAAGGCTTCAGATTAATGTCGCCAGCCGAGAGAGTGACATTGTGCTTAACTGATTGAATTTAACACTCAGGGATTTTGTTTTAAATTTACTTTAAAATGTTATTACTCCCCTGCAATATTTTCCTGGACAACAAATATGGCTCTTGGGACTTCTGATGGATAAAGGGATGGAACCCGTTAGTAGTGTTTTTTTTAAAGGATGTTCTGGTCTTAATTAGCATAAAGGTAATGCCCTTTCATATGCCTTAGGCTACTCTATTCCCGGTTCTACTCTACGCTAGCGATAAAATAATACTGATAATTTAATGCTTCGGAGTTTATTCAATAAAGCAGAGATCACTCGTTTCTAAATGTAAAATACAGTTGCCATAACGTAACTCCAAAGTTTGACATGAATTACTTCCCTTAGAACACAATTTGTTCATTGTGCTCTCCCCGACCTCCATCGTAACAGATTTAATCGTCAATTAACTTGAATACATGTACTTACAATCTTGCTATTTCGTAAATATAGTAAAATGACATGATGAACATATTAATGTTTATTTATAACTATTATTTTTCGTGCAAGTGTGTGAATGTTGTGTAAGCTATTACATCAGTGACGAATTTGAGTTGTAGTATTTCGTTTCTGATGCAATTTCCTCCTGCACAAAAATTTCAAATAGGTTTTGGCATTCCCAATAATTTACGTTAAGTTCTTTATAAAAGTGAAAATTCTTAAGCAGCCCCTCAGATAGTTTTGAGCAAGCACAGTCGAGGTCAAAAAAGAGGCACGGCCCCGGCCTTTAGAATTAATAAAAGTGAATGCAACATTGAAAGCTTTCTAATTCTATTGTGCTCTGCTGTGGAGGGAAAAAAGAGATGAAGAAGAATTAAGTCTACATTTACTTTCAAAAAGTTGATTCAGAGTTCGATTTTACATGGATGAAAGAAGTCATGACCCCACATGGCTTATTTATTTATTCCATGGCTTTATTAAAACAAAAAGTTTGACCGTTTATAAGATGTATGTTAACTTTCTCTAGTCGTGAAGCATCTAACTGCGCAAAAGAGATCTGTGGATCTATATTTGAAGTCTAAGACTTCCGCTCCTATGGGATCGCTTTTGTCCAATAGCTGCACGATTTTAGGTGATGTTAACTGCAAAAGAGTTATAGGCCTATAACACCGAATGTTTACCTCTGTGCTTGATTTTAGAGCAGTGCTTGAATTCCGTCACCCGGACATTATCGGTCAAGTCAAACTATCTCCATTTTCGTGTAAGAAATTTTTAGAATGAATTAATAATCAAAGCATATTATATAGCTAAATAGATAGATTCGGTCATAAAAGTGAGTGAATGAAAGTCTGAAAAGACTTTAATGTTCGACTTCCTTTTCCAGTAACTGAGCCATTACCAATGAATATTTATTAGATACTCATTTATTTTTTAATATATTTATTTCTGATTGCTTCGCTGTATAATTTAACTTTCGATTGTGTGGTGGTGAAGGCTATGAACGCTGACCACTGTTCATTGTATATGTGTTTATTTGAAACTTGTCCTTTCATTCTTACATTCAGATTCTTAAATTCTGTTTTTCCCTCCACACAACCTTACGCAACAGGGACTGGCCGATATTTGAGCAACTAACACCCTGGTCCGTCCTGTGCAACGCACTATTTTGCGTTTCATGACTGCAAAATTGTTGTATTATTTTATAGTCATTACTAAGATAACATTTTTATTGATTCTACGCATGAATCCTTTTAACAAGGTGCCGTGTGAAAAAAAATTAAACTACCTGAAAACCATAGACTCGCCCCATTATTAAAAGCAGCGCTCCTCGAAAGTGCCCACATCCTCCGTAAAACCGTAAGATTTCGAGATCTTGGTTCACAACCGATAGTCAACAGAAATCGTGGAAATTATTAGGTGTCTCGATAGTCCAGTAGCTAGCGGAGGGGCAAATGGACCCAGAAATTTAAGTATCTGTGTTGTGTCGACAAACATGAATGGGTAACAGCTTCAAATCCCATCTCTGGACTCTCGAGGGAGGGAGAAGTGGCTCCCTCCAAATTAACCCCAGACTCAAAGCAGCACTCGTTGGAAGTCCCAGCATCCTCAGTAAAACCTTGGATCTCCCAGAATCTTGTTAAAATTCCGAGATCTGATTCACAACCGAAATTCAACTTAAGTCTCCGCATAAAGGCAACCGAAATTCAACTTAAGTCTCCGCATAAAGGCATAATAATAATAATCTCATAATAAATCTTGGAACAAGATGGCGACAAATGTGGTCCCCATGGAGATCGTGCGTGTAAATGAAGTGAAATGTAATTTGGTATGCTAGATGAAGATTCACGTAAGGGGGTTTTAAAAGTGGGAGCAATAGCGGGTGAATTATACTTTCTTTTTAATACTGTAGGACTTTTCCTGTGCAAAGGCGACATCAGTCAACAAATGCATAGTGAAATTGTGAATTTAGAATTGTCAATGGTAACAACTTGAAAATGGTATTTTTGGACAAGACAGGGATTTTATATCAAGACAAATCCAAAAGACAAGGAAATTACTCAAAGTATAAAAGTAACTGGATAAGATTTTATACACAAACTATGTTGGTGAAATAAAAGGAAGAAAATAACCGTCACACACAAAAGAAAGAAGCGCAGAATTCAAGATTGCGAAATACTTGATTGAGTGTAGGGGGCGCTTCCGGCTTCCGCCGCTTTCGCGCGATTGCGAAATACATATTAGTATTCCACTTTTATGACGTCAAACCTTCCCTTGACGTAAAACGAATACTTACATCATGTTGCTACTTTTCATTATTTCAATTTCACTTTCCTGTTAATCTGTTTTCGCCGATTATACTGATTTCTTTATGCAAATTTGTTGATAACTAGCAGATCAGGCACGTTTCATTTTATTGTTACGCAATTTTTACCATCAGATTTATGATGGAGAAGGAAAACTGAGTCTAACAAGGATCAGATTTATGATGGACACGGAAAATGTGAGTAACACGGATCAGATTTATGATGGACACGGAAAACTGAGTCTAACAAGGATCAGATTTATGATTGAGAAGGAAAACGTGAGTCTAACACGGATCAAATTTCGCCCACATTAACAAGACATGCACTAAACGCTGTTATTTCAGGGTGTTCTAGTGGAAAGTGGGCTACTGAAACACTAGAAAAAACTGAGAGGAATTCAGCTAAAGAGGAAAATATACAGGTAATATCCTCTTATTATCAAAGTCAACCAGCAGTAAGAGGAGAAAGAAAAAAGGCTGCATGAACTCTGGCAAAAACAATATCCGGGTGAAATCAGCGAACAACGGCTTCTGGAGCAGAAAAGATCAATCATGCACAATAAGCTTCTTACTATCGGTTAAATTAAAAAATATTGAAAAGCAGCAAACTAATTTAACAAATCTAGTTGATGTTAGTGTGTATTCATAGCGCTGTCCTATTTTAAAATCTCAATTCCATTAAGAAATTAGTTGCGATTTAAATATAGGTTATAATTCATAGTTTACAGACTCATTCTTCAAACTTCATTTGTAACGCAAAATACATTTCTCTCTCTCTCTCTCTCTCTCTCTCTCTCTCTCTCTCTCTCTCTCTCTCTCTCTCTCTCTCCACACACACACTTTCTCTCTTTCATATCGTGTACAGATTATTTTACCGCTATCGACACAATATACTGACAAATCCTACCCTTAGCGGAGCCCGCTTCCCAAGAATTCACGGGCATATGTGGGCATCAACTCAGTCTTAATTCTCTATAGAAAATTGAGTTTGCAAGTCTTGGCATCAATGCAGGCTTAGTCCTCTATTGGAAATTGATCACTTCTTTTGCATAGACTCTGGTACACTGATTAACACTTATATAGCCAGAGCCAGACTTGAACAATGTATTTGAAACGTAAGAAGATTTTTTTTTGCCAGCATTGTGAGTCTGAAAGTACCTTGTGGGCCTGTTTAGGGTTCGGCTTTTTACACGTTTTAGGAAAATTTAAAAAATATTTAATAAAAGTAATGCAGTATTAACATGAAGTGTTTTCATGAGCTTACATGGACACTTAATGTGTGCATTTAAAACAAATCGTTTGGCAGCAAACATGTGCTCTTGCTAAGCGACTCACATGCTCACATTCTTCTAATTCAAGGCATATTTCAAGACAAATCGTATGCAGGCATCCAAAAGTTAAAAGAAACTTTAATCTTTAGTGATTTTTAATTATTGCATTGCCATCATTTCTCTTTCAGAAAAAAGATATAGTCTTCATTTGTGCCCTAGGAATGGAGGACTAGCTTTTCCCATGCAGTACTATATTTTTTTTATTATTAACATCAACCGTTTTATTTTATTTTTTAAATTAGATTTTAATTTTTTGTTTGCATGCACACTCTTAACACGGTACTCTCTCACGCTGAAAGCAATTAGAGTGTACGTGTTGCACCGCACTAGACAATAAATTTGAAAATTTATATTCCACAATAGATGCCCCACGACAAGTAAAATGGACTGATAACAATTAAATAATGACTTACATTGTCAGTCCCAACCCCAGGATTTTCGTTGTTTAAATGTCTGATAACAAATGGAAGTTTACACAACCCTGTCGGCAGAACGTCTCGAAAGAGGGATTTACTTATTCCGGTCACGTGCTCTGCCCACAACGACACAAAATCAATTACACGAATTATTCCCCCATTGTTGCACTTCTATTGCCGGGGAAAACATTTTTGTCTTTAAGTTTTAGTAATAGACTGTTCGTCAGTTATACAGATCGTTTATCTGAACTTTGCAAAATGTGGTTTTCATAAATACCTCCACACAAAAATGATCTCACTCCCGACCCTGCAGTTAGTTGTATTCAAACTTAATTCGCTTAAGATCATTTTAATTCCCCATTCAAAATACCACAAGAACATTAATTCGATAAGAAATAATCAACAAATTCAAAATAAACTGTGCATATTATAATCATATATAAGCCTGGATGTATATGATACCGAAGTTAGGGACATAAGAATTCTGTTAACTTACACCAATGTATCTCCAAGAGCAAGAGTATTCAAATACACTAAGCCTGTCTTACCTAAAAGAGACTTTCAAGTATACGATAATCTTATACTAAGCCTGTCTTACATAACAGTGACTTACAAATACTTGATAATCTTACACTAAACCTGTCTTACATAACATGAACATTCAAGTACACGATAATCTTATATCAAAGACTTTCTTGCATAATATGATCATTCAAGTACATCAAAATCTTATACTAAGCCTGTCTTACATAGTATGAACATTCAAGAATACGATAATCTTATATCAAAGCCTTTTTTACATAATAGGTACATTCAAATACACTATAATCTTGTACCTAAGCCAGTCCTACACAGTATGGATATTCAAATACACGATAATCTTATACTAAGCCAACAGGGACATTCAAGTACACCATAATCTTACACTAAGCGTGTCTTACACAACAGGGACATTCACGTACACCATAATCTTACACAACAGGGTTATTCTTAAACAAGAGGGACTTTCCACCACTTGCTATTTTGTACTAAAAATTGTCTTCTACAACACATACATTCAAGCACTATAGTGGTTGTAATGTAAATGAGAAATGAAATCTACTCCTTTAGATAAACAAGTCAAATACAACAAATCAAGTAATAGCTTCTCATTAATGTATATTTTTAGACTATATTCCACTTTAGATAGATAGAAGGATAAGAGACAAACAGGCAATCAGTGGATGGATTGGTGGGTGGAATTAGACAGACAGACAGACAGACAGACAGACATAGATAGATAGATAGATAGATAGATAGATAGATAGATAGATAGATAGATAGATAGATAGATAGATAGATAGATAGATAGATAGATAGATAGATAGATAGATAGATAGATAGATAGATAGATAGATAGATAGATAGATAGATAGATAGAAGTCGAGGTTGAGATTTAGGTGGGAAGTATTAGGTGTTGAATGGTGGGTGATTGTATGGGAATGGTGGGAATGAGTAGTGAATTAAAAATGAAATGGTCAGATTTTTTTCTACTATAGCCAAGTCATATCGAACATTAGCGTGATGAATACAGCCTGAAATTTCGGTCCGGAACCTGACAGGAATCGATTAATTTCTTTCAATATTCTTTTTTTCTGTTCACCTGTTTCCTTTACATATTCTTTTGAAATCCCATCCTGAAAACACGCATCATTTCCACTCTACTTTTAATTACCTTATTAAAGCACACGACGTATTGGGGGGAAGGGGAGACAATCGACGTCTTGCTCCACAGCTACTATACATGCGCACCTCCCCAACCAAAGCCTCCATATTACTGGGTATAAACTGGCTTTTAGTTAATGTATGTGTGAGTATAATACAAACATCTCCATATTATTGGGTGTAAACTGGTTTTTAGTTAATGTATGGCAGAGTATAATACAAACATCTCCATATTACTGGGTGTAAACTGGTTATAGTTAATGTATGGCTGAGTATAATGAAGTGGGTGTAAACTGGTTATAGTTAATGTATGAAGTGGGTGTAAACTGGTTATAGTTAATGTATGAAGTGGGTGTAAACTGGTTATAGTTAATGTATGAAGTGGGTGTAAACTGGTTATAGTTAATGTATGAAGTGGATGTAAACTGGTTATAGTAAATGTTTGGTTGAGTATGATAGAAACATCTCTATATTACTGGGTGTCAGGTGTTCATCGTAAATCTGAAAATAATGCCAGAACCTGCATAAGATTGCCATCGTGATCTTGGAATATGTAAAATCGATTATTATCGGCATGCACTGCTTGAGGCGAAATTTTTTCAGTTTTCAGTGGAAGAAATTTTAATCAGTCCTTAAATTCATAATGTAATTCTTAAGTATTTTTAACAGCAAAGTGGTGAAGTATTTACAAAATTGTGTCTTGCGTGAGCAATTTCAACCCATCGAATTAAAAGAATAATTTGAAGCATGAAAAGGTTTAAAGGGAGAATGGATGATGGGGAGGGTTAGGGTGGGGTAGGGGAGATCCAGGCCATTTCTATGCTATGCCACATGCTCTTTCTTTCTCTGAATGTTGCCAGCCGTTTTGTATAAGAAGGAAGAAAGCAGAAACAACCATACCTTGAATTACTAAAAGACATCTATCTGATATCCGATACGCGCACCTTTTCCATTTTCCTTTGTTTTAGCGTAAAAATCTAGCCAAGCAGTGTTTGGCATTGCCGGGATTTCGCAAGATGTTATGCATAATTAGTTGAAGTAGTATTACATCTTATCAGTATGAATAAAATGTATTATAATGGTATTCAACCCGGAGGTTGTGTTTGAAAGGAATCCACGAAACTGAAGAAATTTGCCCAAATGAGAATTATACTTATTGACTGCACAGAAGAAATTTGCCCAAATTTAGAATTATACTTATTGACTGCACAGAAGAAATTTGCCCAAATTGAGAATTATACTTACTGACTGCACAGAAGAAATTTATCCAAATTGAGAATTATACTTACTGACTGCACAGAAGAAATTTATCCAAATTGAGAATTATACTTATTGACTGCACAGAAGAAATTTGCTCAAATTGAGAATTATATTTATTGACTGCACAGAAAGATGGCAACAAATATATTACGCTTTGTTATAGAAATAGAATTATTTGCGGAACTGGCAAACTGGGAGGGGGGGGTTGATTGTCTGCCTTAATGGTTGGATGATGAAATGAGTGGCTGGGTTAACATTTCATGTCCTTTATCTACATTACATGATTTTAATAGACTGAAATTTTCAGTAGTTAATAGGGTCTATTAACAGATCGTAATGAATCGGACAAGCAACATTAATTCATGGAGTAATATAATAATAATAATAATAATAATAATATAATATGTCAGTTCAAAGTAAAAGTAAACAGAAAGGCCAGTAAAGGCGACAATGTCACAGAACTAAAAATAGATCAATTTACGTTTTTAAATTAATTCACTAAAGAGAACTTCATTGAAGCAGTGAGTCATCTGCACCTATTCAAAAAATAATAATAATAATAAAATTTACACCAAGCTAGTATAAATAAGCCTTCTATCTCAAAGTAAATACAGAAATAGTTTAAATTTGTAATATGAATTTGTCTTAAAAATCTGAATTAACAGCGTTTTAGAATTGTATGTTAATTTAACGCCTAATTATGTTAGTAAAATTATTGTTATAACTTGAATGCATTGTCCACTAATGTCACATAAACAATTATTTATAATGGTGAAGCTAATACAGTACTATTATCTAAACTAGTAATATCTAAGCACCATATTTTTGTCGTAAACAAACACATCCAAACCCTTATTGGCGCTTTATTATTAAGCATATTATTTGAATCTAATAAAGCACCAATAAGGGTTTGATATTAATCAAAGAAACCTGTACAGTTCTTTCTATTTGTCTAAACTCTTCTCTCGCCGGTAACAGAAGTAAAGTAATTCGTTTAAGGAAGAGCATATTACTCTGTATGAAATCAATGTCTTGATCTGTAGGAGCAAGAAAAATCTAAACTTTACAGGATACTGAAGGAGAGCCTGGGCGAGTGTATTAGCACATAAAGAACGATATTATTACGTAAATTGTGTTAGCACATAAAGAGCGATATTATTACGTAAATTGTGTTAGCACATAAAGAGCGATATTATTACGTAAATTGTGTTAGCACATAAAGAGCGATATTATTACGTAAATTGTGTTAGCACATAAAGAGCGATATTATTACGTAAATTGTGTTAGCACATAAAGAGCGATATTATTACGTAAATTGTGTTAGCACATAAAGAACGATACTATTACGTAAATTGTGTTAGCACATAACAACTTAAACTATTACGTATGATTGTATTAGCACATAAACACTTTATATAAGATTGTAGGAGCAGAGAACTATCTATCTAAGGTATTGTAGAAGAAAGTAAAAATAGAGGTATATCTAACGTATTGCAGAAGATGGTAGGAACACAGAAATATCTAAAATATTACAGAAAACTGACACAGAAATATCTAAAGTATTTCAGAAAACTGACTATAAAAACACAGAAATATCTAAAGTGTTACAGAAAACTGACTATAAAAACACAGAAATATCTAAAGTGTTACAGAATACTGACTTTCAACGCAAAAATATCTAAAGTGTTATAGAAGACTGATTTTCAAAGCAGAAAGTAAAGCATTACAGAAGATTTTTAGAGTACAGAATTATCTAAACTTAATATTATTAAAGGAAATAATGTATGCCAATACAAATGGCAAGGGTCACTAAAATCAAAGTAATTTATTTAGTAAATCAGACTCGAATTGTCACAAGTCATTACAGGACTAGGGCAACTGATCAACGCAGTTTCTGATCACCACACTGATGATTAAAATGTATTAATTAATGATTTAGCATTCATTAATGCGTATCTCACCGAGTCTTAGAATGGCTGTCGTCTATTATGCCATGTATTACATGTTTTTGCAGCGTCATGTATTACATGTTTTTGCAGGGTCATGTATTACATGTTTTTGCAGGGTCATGTATTACATGTTTTTGCAGGGTCATGTATTACATGTTTTTGCAGCGTCATGTATTACATGTTTTTGCAGCGTCATGTATTACATGTTTTTGCAGGGTCATGTATGCCCGCAGACTGAAATCTCTTGTAATCGCTTGCAGGCACTTTTGAAGAATTCAAGAAATCGATTTTAGCATAACTGACTTCTCTTTCTTCCTCTTTCTACGTCTCTCTCTCCCCCCCTCCCCCAAACTCTTTCTTTCACTCTGTCTCTCTGCTCTGCTCCAGCTTGTTTTGAAGATGATGACAGACCTCCCGTTATTCGGTGTTCGAGAGCGTACTGGTACTTTCATAAGTTAATTGTTTTCTAAATGTAGTTGTAAAAATATTATTAGTGTTTCATCAGAAGTGATCACAAGAACTTTAAGTATGAATGAGTCTTGGAATTGGTTTTCATGCCAATATACTCTGCTTTTCTCGTAATAGAGCACGTTATATATATATATATATATATGTGTGTGTGTGTGTGTGTGTGTGTGTGTGTGTGTGTGTGTGTGTGTGTGTGTGTGTGTGTGTGTGTGTGTGTGTATCCAGCTGTCTGTCTGCAAAGTACATGAAATATGATTATTATCATGAAACTAAATAAGTTTGGAATACATTTATATTGTAATCATGTTATTTGAAACTCCATTTTGCTATTTTTTTTGAAGGTGTTAATAAATATCTGGAAACAAGTACACTCTATTAGCGAGATATCCGTGCTCGCCATGACGTCATGATTTTATTGAAGGTCAGGAATAATAACGACTAGCGAGGGATCCATACCCGCACGAGATAATGGTATTCATAAAATTGCACACTAGACCACTTTGAATATATTATATGTTCCATTTAGGCTTTAGTGGCGTGCAGTATTTTTTAATTCAGTTACACTGCTTTGATATGGCACTTCTTGAAATTATTTAAAACCACACTATTTAACAATGTATTTGTAGTACCACACTATTTAGTAATGTATTTGTAGTACCACACTATTTAGCAATGTATTTGTAGTACCACACTATTTAGCAATGTATTTGTAGTACCACACTATTTAACAATGTATTTAAGTGTTTGTAATGCCTCACTATTTAACGAAGTATATAAGTACTTTGTAGTACCTCTGTATTTAAAGAAGTATATAAGTATTTTGTAGTACCTCACTATTTAAAGAAGTATATAAGTATTTTGTAGTACCTCACTATTTAACGAAGTATATAAGTATTTTGTAGTACCTCACTATTTAACGAAGTATATAAGTATTTTGTAGTACCTAACTATTTAAGTATTTATAGTACCACACTATTTAACAATCTTTCTCTTTCTAACCTCCTGTTTTCTGTAATCTTAATCTTCTTCTGTCGTCCTTTCTTGCTCATTTCATTCTATTTTATTCTTTTTCTCTACTCTCTCTCTCTCTCTCTCTCTCGCTCTCTCTCTCTCTCTGTGTAGCCCCCTACCCCCCTCAATCTATCTTTTTCTCTTCATTTCTGGAATTTGAGCGCGTGTATGAAGCTGTTGCACCAGTCGCCGCTTTCAGTCTGGTTCCGGGGAAATTCAGTCATTATGGTCGTGGTTCAACAACAGCCAAGCTGAAGACCCAATGCAGCTAGACATTGAAAGCAAACATTCAAAGACATTAATTCTTTTCAAACTCTGATGATATTTCTTTTTAGAAACAATGTCCGAATATAATCGAAATGTCAGTCCTGTAGAAGACTGCAAAATTAGTATGGATACCAGTCTACTAAATTAAAACCCAGGCTTCCTGCAAGATCCTTTGCACGCGTCTAAGAGTCTCGTACAGTGCGGGAAGACCCGCCTTAGAGTAAGCACAAAGCAAATTAGAAAAGACTTGCTCGCAGGAAAACAAGATCTTTCTTTTAGCCCACGCATGGGGAAACTGTGTATAAATATATAAAATCAGATTCACAGAAATATTGTAAAGGTAGAGTTCCTTTCAGTCAATCTCTTTAGGTATAAATACTGATTACATATCTTAAAACACGAGCACAAGAGTATGCACAACACTACACACGTACGCATACACGCACGCACGCGCGCACGCACGCACGCACGCACACACACACACACACACACACACACACACACACAACACCTGTAGGTTTATAGTTTAACCGCTGCTCTGAAGCTACTGATGGGTAACAGGTTCATACATGTATAGCATTGGGTCAAGCGAGCAACTCAAGTGTGACAGCTGTAAAATCCGCCTAGCGATCATTAAAAACAGACATTAAAGAAAACTAATAGCATTATGGTTAACAGATGTCTCCACGTGGGAATTGTAAATTGAGAAACTCAATCTGTCTTGTGAAGCATGCAGAAAGAGGTGTAGAGTCAATTAATCGTATACAATAGCCACGCTAATAATTGTGGTATTTACAAATTGGACTTAAGTAAGAGCTTTTAATTACTTTTATTTCTTAAAATTCTAAACATTTGTTTCCGGATGATTGCTAATTTACAGGTATATATTACATGCCTAGATATAAATCAGATATATACAGTAGACAATGTAATTATATTAGTGGAAATTGATCTTTGTTTGATTACTGCCAATTTTAATATGAATGGGATTTGTTTTTTTAGTGATATGTAACAATGTATTGAAGCTGAAGTAATGAACTGCGAGTTCTAATTTATGGTGTGTGCATGTATAAAAATAATATTTAATAATGAAAAAGGATAAATCCCTGAAGTATTACTTTAATTTTTGAAAGTATAAGATAGAAAATAAATGCGTATGGCATTTTAAAACCTTAAGGAGACAATTAGTGAAATGTTCGTATTTTTATGATCATCGTCATTATTTGTAGACGGACGTCTTCCATGCTTCCTTCCTTACTTCCAGAATTAATTCTGGAATTCTAGAATAAAGATCAAGCGACTATTGTCTGGGACGCTTGCTCATGAGTGAGGACAGAGCAGCTAGGATAACTGGTGAGCACAACCAATTCTGTTGCATTGCTGGAGAGGTTTTCATCAATCGGTCCAGCTGATGAGCACTGGAACACAACCAATTCTGTTGCATTGCTGGAAAGAGGTTAACCTTTAGAGGGCCTAATCTTCCAAGTGTTAGCCTCAATCACGCATATCGACAATGACAACTCTGCATTTTTAGCCTCAATCAAGCATATCGACAATGAAAACTCTGCATTTTTAGCCTCAATCAAGCATATCGACAACGACAACTCTGCATTTTTAGCCTCAATCAAGCATATCGACAATGACAACTCTGCATTTTTAGCCTCAATCAAGCATATCGACAACGACAACTCTGCATTTTTAGCCTCAATCAAGCATATCGACAACGACAACTCTGCATTTTCAAGAAAGTCATATTAGTGCTTTGTCTGAAATTGACGACAACAGCCTGAACTGTTAGAAAATGTGCTTGATGAGCAATATTGTAAGATCGAAGCTCAATTTACACTTTTTGAAGTTTGTCTAAAGTTCGTTTTGCAGTTCTAATAAACTGGTGAAACTTTAGACAGTTTAAAAATAAGCCTTGAAGAGAAAGGGTGCCTGGAAAGATAGCGAGATGCTCATTTGTTTGATGGATGGATGGATGGATGGATGGACGGACGGATGGAAGCATGCTTATTTCTGCAAAAGTCAAATTAAAGTAGCACTAAATTTCAGGCTTATTTCTGCAAAAGTCAAATTAAAGTAGCACTAAATTTCAGGCTTATTTCATCTCTAAACTCCTCACATTTACTAAATTAACAAAATCCTGCAACGATATTCATTCGCCCAATATACATGCAGAATATGAAATATAGCATCAATCAATATTCACAAGTAGAGCATAGAATATAATTAAATTAGTGAACATAGAAATAATGGTTCAATTACACATAAAGCAGTCTCATTTCAAATTATAGACCAATAGCAAACTTGTATAATATACTTTTAGGTCCATTCTTTCTTTATCAGCCAGTTAACCTACCACAAGCTAACGATCTTCTTTATGAACGGACTCGAGTTATGTCAAAATCAAACTTACTGGTTGAAACTGTTATGACAGTGTGTATTAGTCAAAATAACCTCTTATTCACTTGGAATTGGTTTAGATTGCATCAGCAAGTTCTAGCATATTTTCCAACTAAAAAATACTGTCATAAGTAGTGCCCAAAATTGGGTCACTTTAACACTGGCAACATTATAATTACTAAGTTCTAAATAAGGATAGGAAATTTACTCCTCCACAGATAGATCGAAGGATGAATAGATAGACAGACAGATAGATAGACAGATAGATTCTTAGCTGGATGGATGAGTGGATGGATGGATGGATGGATGGATGGATAGATAGATAGATAGATAGATAGATAGATAGATAGATAGATAGATAGATAGATAGATTTACTAGCAGATATATTACATATTGCAACAATAACATAATCCACTCTTCAGTATCGTGTGCAGAATGTACTTTGTGTCTATAAATACACAAGTACAAGTGGCTGTTGCACTTTTGAAATTCATTTGTCGGTGTTCACACGCGACAGTGAATTAATGGGGAAAATACCATTTGATGAGTATGTACTTTTGGTCTAGCTTGTTCTCGATTGTTACAGATGACAATTGAAATCCGCAAAACACGCAATTCAACTTATTTTGTTGATGTGGGTGGTGGTGTGGTTGTTCTCATTATTAAACTCATTTATTCTGTCATGTTTAGAAATAGCAAACATTTTTGTTCAGAAGATTTTTATGTGACGATATTTTTGACGTCATCAGTTTAATTTATGCCATCATTATATGACGTAATCATTTATTTAAACACGTACTGCTAGTATAATTGCAATTGATTCCAAAGCAATACAAGGTCGATCAAAAAAAAAGGAAAGAAAGAAGTCCCTATTACGAAACTCTTTTGTTAAAGAAAGGACACCGCCTGATCATAAAAAGAGTGACAAGAAAAATAATTTCAGGCTAAATGCCACGTGACATAAAAAGGCGACTTAGGGGAAAAATGATTGCATAGCGGTGGCCGGAGTTGTAAAGAAAAATAATAGAAAGGCATTTCATTTAATCTATCTATCTATCTATCTATCTATCTAGAACTTATTTTTCATGATTTATGCTACTTGTCCTAGATACACAATAGAGAAAGAGTAAGAGTTGGGATTTAGAGATAGAGATAAAGATAGACACAACAAATGCACTCTGGTCTGAGTGGTGTTTTTGCCGTGCAGTGATTGAAAAGTCAATGGACGTTGGTTCTATATATATGATGGATATTTGCTTAGTGAGCACATCTCATACCAGCATCACAACATACTGTTTAGGCAATATTTGTGACAAGGGAAGTCATTCAGAATTTTACTTAATATAATGTTAAGGCAATAATTGTAAAACGGGAAATCATACAGAAATTAACATAATATACTGTTTAGGCAATAAGTGGACAAGGAAAGTCATTCAGAAATTTAAATAATATACTGTTTAGACAATAATTGGACAAGTGAAGTCATTCAGAACTTTACATAATATACTGTTTAGGCAATAATTCAACGAGCAGTGGTAATACGTTTATAGGAGAATGTTTGTTACCTCCAAGCTCATGTAACATTTTTATTTCTTAGCGATAATAATATTTTGTTATTACTAATATATTAAATATAAATCAGTAGAGACTATTGGATTCAAATGAAGAATTTGTGAATCTTGGGAGTCGGCTTCCTGTGAGATATTTACTCTCAACAAAGTAAATGTGAATAGGTGAATATTTGTAAACTGAATTGAGTCACTGCTATGAGAATTTAAATATCTGAATATTTACGATCTGTGTTCATTGACAGTTTTCCCATGTTAGTATTAATGAAATAAATATGATTGTTTTTAGACTTATATAAATATATACCCTACATTAATGTGAATGTATATATCTGAATATTGATGATCTGTGTTCATTGACATTTTTCCCCACGGTAGTATTATTGAAATAAACATGATTGTTTTTAGACTTTGGTTCTGATGAAATATATACCCTACATTAATGTGAATGTAAATATAAATATATACCCTACATTAATGTGAATGTAAATATAAATATATACCCTACATTAATGTATATAAATATAAATATATACCCTACATTAATGTGAATATAAATATAAATATATACCCTACATTAATGTGAATATAAATATAAATATATACCCTACATTAATGTGAATGTAAATATCTGAATATTTGAAACTTTCCGCTCTCACTGATATTTCTGCCCACAGTAGCTATTTTCTGAATCCATAAGACTTACGGGTGCTGAGAGTTTGACCCATAGCAACTCGAATTTAAATATTGAGATATATGAGAATCGGTTTCACAGACAAATTTCACTCGCTTTGAAAGTTATGTATTAAATCTGTTTGCTAATGCCTCTGTTCTAATGAGATTTCCAGGTTCCACTGAGAAAAATTAACTCGTAATTTTCCAAAAGATTTCGATCTTAGTCTTGAACTTCTAGTGTAAAAAATGTGTGAATACGTGCTTGTGTATGTGTGAATACGTGCTTGTGTATGTGTGAATACGTGCTTGTGTATGTGTGAATACGTGCTTGTGTATGTGTGAATACGTGCTTGTGTATGTGTGAATACGTGCTTGTGTATGTGTGAATACGTGCTTGTGTATGTGTGAGTGCGTGCGCGCGTGTTTACTTCTTTAGTCAGTTAAGTTTCTCAGCAGCATACACATTCACAACAAAGGTGTAAGAAGTGTGCGTGTGTGTGTGTGTGTGTGTGTGTGTGTGTGTGTGTGTGTGTGTGTGTGTGTGCGTGCGTGCGTCTGTGTGTGTATGTGCGTGTGTGTGTGTGTGTGTGTGTGTGTGTGTGTGTGTGTGTGTGTGTGTGTACACGTCTGACCCATAGTGTCTGTTGTGCTGTAGTATGTACACTTTTGATCTTAACGCAAACTTTCTTCGTCTGCTGAATACGATAAATGCCCACCCAGTGTCGTCATCAAATACAAACTCCAGTGGTTGAGATTGCATATGTGCTTCGTGTCAGTCCGTTAGTGGGGTTTGATTGCAATTATTTACTTCATGATGAAAACTGTTAAGACATATCTTCGATATTTGTTTTTTTCAACAAGCGGTCAATAATACGCGTCTGTCTGGTGCAGTCCATAAGATTACAAGCGGTCAATAATATGCGTCTGTCTGGTGCAGTCCATAAGATTACAAGCGGTCAATAATACGCGTCTGTCTGGTGCAGTCCATAAGATTACAAGCGGTCAATAATATGCGTCTGTCTGGTGCAGTCCATAAGATTACAAGCGGTCAATAATACGCGTCTGTCTGGTGCAGTCCATAAGATCACAAGCGGTCAATAATACGCGTCTGTCTGGTGCAGTCCATAAGATCACAAGCGGTCAATAATACGCGTCTGTCTGGTGCAGTCCATAAGATCACAAGCGGTCAATAATACGCTGTTGAACTCGGTCCATTTCATAACTCTATAGCACTTTTCGCGACCATAACGTCCAGTCGCGACTCCCACTAAATGTAGAAACGTTTTGGTATATATCTACTAGTAACAACATTCCTCTTTTATATTTTGGGTGTACTATAGAGTTTCTTTTCAGGAGTTTATTATTATCAACTGCTATAACAACTTTCCATTTAGAATCTGATTTTGATCAGATAATTATAATGCAAAGTCCTTAGTCGAATTCCAACGTGGTCAAAGTTCAGATATGTACATTTACACAATGTAAAACTTTTATTTTTAAAAGCTAAAACAGTTGTCTGTCCTTGGTATATTGTTATTAAAAAATGAAAGAAAGAAAAGTATATATGTATAACAGTGCATAGTTTGTGGTAGCATTAAATGAATACACATGACATCTTACAAATGGCTGTTGTTTAAATGGATTGAAATTTAAATAAAAACAACACTCTCTCATGTTCTTGCCGTTTTCTTGTCTCATTATCCGCCTCCCCTTCCTCATCCTTGTGCATAGTTCAATGCCATTCGATTCTCTTTCTCTCTATCTAATTCTCACTCTCTCTTTATCTTGCGTTCTATCTTCCCTCCTCTCCTCCATCGCCCTTCTTCTTTTCCCCTCTCTCACTATTTATGCTCTCTACCTCTGCCTATAATTCTACACAACCTCTCCTTAATTTTAGTGGGTGTTTTGACTTTTTTTTTTATCGACGTTATTCTTTGGACACCTAATGGAAGGCGTGGGTTCTTTGGAAGGGTGGACTTCACAAATGCCATCTTGGATAGCTCCTGAAACTGCTCTTGATCAGACGATACAAGAAAATGACATTTTAATTTCCCTGCGGATCTTTTTTGATTGGCTTCCAAAAATATATAAAGAAAAAAAGAAGACTGTCTTTTACCTCCAGGGTTGGAGGACATTGGAAAATGAAGGGAAAATGTTATGAGTTCCATGAATAATACTAAAGTAATTTTTTTTTTGTATGAATATAACTGCACTTAAAAATTCCCATTTTCTAATTTTCCATCGCCGGGGGCGATTAATTTAGCACCTCATTACTACTTACATACGATTTTTGTCTCAATTCAAGTGGTCAGTAGGGGGGGGGTGTACTATTGGACGGTGTTCTGGCACAATTTATAATTACCTATCATTATATTTTAAAAACGAATCAGCATTTAAGCAGTCCAATCATTTTAAATCATTAGAATTCAAAATTTACTAGTCAACTATTCATTTTAAATAAAATAGAACACCTTATAAAAATATTCAACTCGTTTTCAGATGCATACTCTCCCTTGTTTTTGTCAGTAAAATCTCCCCACTCACCCTCCCGCACATTTGCCGCATATCGCGATTAATTTAGAATGAGTGTACATACTTAAGAAAAATTATGATATCAATATAATGTATAATTAGAACACACTTTTATATAACACTAACATAAATCTGAATTATTATAATTAAAACAAATGATAGGACTGCTTACAGTGGTTTGCTTATGTAAGCGCTGGAATGACTGGATACATCCTCATGAGGCAGTTATATGCCCTGCCTTAGGTAGGAGGAGCAAAGGGCACGACTCTTTTCGTCTGAATTTTATCAGTCATTAAAATAAGTAAAATTTTGCACTAGTCATGTATGTGCAATATGTATATGAATGTGTGTGTGTGTGTGTGTGTGTGTGTTTATATGTAAGGCTAGGCTTTGTGTAGAGGGTTTAATATTGTTGTCGCCATTGTACAGAGCTGTGTGTTACATTCAATCATTCAATATATATCTTGTGTGTAAATGTGTGTGTGTGTGTGGTGTGTGTGTGTTTGTGTATGTGTATGTGTGTGTGTGTGTGTTTGTGTAGGTGTATGTGTGCGTGTGTGTGTGTTTGTGTAGGTGTATGTGTGTGTGTGTGTGTGTATGAGAGTGTATGTGTGTGTGTGTGTGTTTGTGTATGTGTATGTGTGTGTGTGTGTTTGTGTAGGTGTATGTGTGCGTGTGTGTGTGTTTGTGTAGGTGTATGTGTGTGTGTGTGTGTATGAGAGTGTCTGTGTGTGTATGTGTGTGTGTGTGTGTTTGTGTATGTGTATGTGTGTGTGTGTAAGGCTAAGTTTTGTGTAGATGGTTTAATATTGCTGTCGCCATTGTAGAGATTTGTTTCACATTCATGGTTGTAGCGACAAATTAAGTCAGTGATCGCTTGTTTTGTTTATTAAATCGCGCGACACTGCAACGAGCCAGTACTAATGTGCAGTGCTGTGTTAGTATAACACTTTATGACTTCCAACTAGATAAGAGAACGAAGTAGTCAACAAAGCTTTCTCATATGTATTCTGGATCCTTTATCATATGATCGAAGAAGTCGAAGATGAAGGAGCAAAAGACGACAAAATTCATCTAGCTATCGACAGAGCTATGAGACTTTACGAGGCTTTACGAGGCCCTTAATAATCGTCTCTCATCACCGAACAAATCTCCATTGAGAGACAGTGAAACGCAAACCAACATAATTTGGACAATTCTGCCGAAAAAAGAAAGCCGACTCAACCCAGACTCATAAAGAAGAAAAGAGACAGGCATTCTCACAGACCCCGGCTATTACTGTGGAAGAAAACAAGAGCCAGATTCCAATTACCATGACAGAGGGAAAAAAGTACAAACAATGACTACACCTAAACAAGAGGACAACAAGAAGAAAGAATTTAAAATTGCCAACAGGCAGACAAAAACTATAGAAAAAGAAAAATTCGCGTCTTATGAAGACTGCATCAGGAAGATAGACGCACCGACATAAATCGAGGCCGCCTTCGATGAATATACAAGCCCATTCGATGCCCCCCTCGCCCCCTTACCAGAGACACCACCAAGAGTAACAACCACAGCAACATCAACATCAACAACAGCAAAAATCCTGACAGCAACAACACCTACAACAGAGAACAGGGCCTCAAACACAAAAGACGGCTCCCGCCACAACACATCAGACAACGACAGCAACAACCACAATGACAACAACAGCAAGCCACAACAAAAACAACGGTAACAGCAACAAAGGCTGACAAAACCACCGCCGACAACAACAACAGCTATGGCGGTACAGTGTTCAGCAATACATGCAGTGGGGTTATTTCAATCACTTCATTGCGGATATGATTCAACTGCTACTAGACCCCCTATACTGGCTGCCAGCACCCGTCTTCATGCATCACAACGGACACAAGGGACAACAACAACGCCAATGCCAATAACAACGACCACAGCACCAGTGAAGAGGACGGTAGGGGAAATTTGAACATCTCGAGCGTATTTACACGCTATGTACAGACCTGGTGTGCTAATAGACTGGGCTCTGTAAGACACCCACTCCCATCCACCATCCCACTTCAACATCGAGAACGACAGCAACAACTCCTACCAGAGCTTTAGCACATGGACTACCGGACTAAAACCCGCCTTTGCCGGCCAGAAAGTTTTAACAACGGACAAGCGAGCTACACATTCTACAAAAACGCAAAGTTTCATCAACAGACAACAGCAACAGAGGAAATCTACGGCAACAACCTTCACAACATGGACAACACAACTGTCAAAACTACAGGCACAAAATACTGGGGGGGGGGGGAAGGAAACATTTCTACACAAGAACAAAAACTACAACTTCCAGCGACACAGACGCAAGAAACAGAGAACACACAACTCAAACAAAGTAAAAAAAAATAAATAAAATGCACACAGCACAAGTTTGACAATAGATGCAAGCACAAAGAAAGAAAAAATCCTACAACAGCAGCACACCTCTCCAACTACCCTCTCCGAGTGCTACAGAATGGAGGAGGGCTCCAAAAGAATCTATCAAAACCCGAGAACATATGACATCAGAACACCAGCGTCCATCTTCACACTTCCAAACGGACACCGGGGACAGCTGTGACACCTGCAGCAGCACCATCACCTCCAATAGTAAGGAGACCAGGGGTTGAACATCCCGGGCGAACATACACTCTAGGTACAAACTTGGTGTGCTACTAGCCTGGGCTCATTAGATGCCCCCATCCCAACCACCCTCCCACTCAAATATCGGAAACGACAGCAACAATATCCATCACAAGTTTAGCTCACGGATTACCGGACCAAAGTCCACATTTGCCGGCCAGACATGTTTTGCAACGGTCGAGTGAACAACAACCACCACACATAGAATCTTCACCAATCTTCACAATTTCCACCAGCCACCGACACCACAACGTTCAGAACTACAGTCACAACATACAAGAAATAAAAGCTACAAGAACAAAGATAAACAAAGATACAACTTCAACGCCACAGACACTAGACACAAGAAATAGAGGATACACAACTCACAGAACACCGAGCAAGCACCAAGACAAAAAACTCCAACACCAACATCACCGCCAGCACTCCCCGAATACTCGTGAGGGAAGCCGGTCCCACAGGAGAACTACAGATCAAAGAACCTCTTATGATGAAATGATCCATGAAAGCTTCAGTGGTGACGTTAAACTTGTTATCGTAACCACCGGCGAACTGTGTATGGTGTGATTTGCGTGTCAAAACGCATAGAGGTAGAGAAAGGAGAGAATGAGCTGGCGGGCTGATACGGCTATGTCGCCATGAATAAAGGCCTCACGTAATATGTAAACACGGTGTTGCGTGTTCATCTCTGGCTGTGGCTGTCGTCGAGCGTGTGATTATTCTCCTCCATCATCATCGATTTCATCTAGAATCCTGTGGTGACTCATTACACTAGTACACCCAAATGTATCAGATTAGACGTGTTTCAGAGAGTTTACTTATAACAACTATAAAACATTAAACAATAACAGAATGTATCTTTAAAATAATTATATACTCTTCTATTTATAAAAGATTGTGCCCTTATAATATGTATATTAATTAATTAATTCTATCAGAATGTTCCCTTATAAATGTATTAGAATATGTCTTTCAAACATGTATATAAGTGAGAAATATACTTTGAAAAAAGCCTTAAAATGTAATTACACATTTAATTAAATCCATGAAAAGAACAAATCCCTAAAAAAAACAAATCCCTAAAAAAAAGTACGCACATTAACAGTTTGTCAGAACATACTGAAGAATACATTTTGATAATATATATATTTTTCCAGATAGTACCTTCAATAAGTATATATATATTTTATAATTATAACTGTTTACTATAACGGAATGTGTCTTTAAAATGTGTATAAATAAAACATTTTATCAGAATGGGTACCTAAATACGAATGCACAATACATTTATATCAGACTGTCTTATCAAGTCATTACTGGTGCTTCAACGGTCAGCAAGACTAAGGGATGGATAGATAGGAATATAGATAGATAGATAGATATATAGATGATAGATAGATAGATAGATGGATGGATGGATGGATGGATGGATGGATGGATGGATAGATAGATAGATAGATAGATAGATAGATAGATAGATAGATAGATAGATAGATAGATAGATAGATAGATAGATAGATAGATAGATAGATAGATAGATAGATAGTATTATCAAATACAGACTATATTACCGTACAGGTGATTATAGCACTACACAAAACATTAAATCCATCCTACTAATGTAAAACAACACTTGCAAGGATCTCGATTCCGTATGTTTCTAATGTAGCAACACTAAACATGAATGACATCAATAACAAGCATCAAGGCCATCTTGCTAAAAATAGCAACACGCTACACAAGGCAGTCGCCTTTTTACTTCATGTTATTGCATACAGATAAGAGTGCATTACTTTTTGGATAGACAGACAGTGTGACACCAACATCACTTAGTTAATGAAAATTATTATTATTATTAATTAATCTTTCATAACTAATTACAAGTGATGATAATCTTAATTTATTTTCTTAATGATCCTTCAGCAGACCCCACTCGTCTCTCTCACTTGGCGGGTATATGGGCGCTGTAAATGTTTTCTTCCACAACATTAAAGATAAATATTTACTGTGACACAATGTTCCGTAGGTAGAAAACTTTTTACTAAAAGAGAAGGCAAATCCAACTTTAATCTATATTTAGTGAGCCCCCATCCACCCACTTTCTTCTCCAACATAAGATTTTGAATATGTGTGAGAAGGTCAATAAATTTCTTAAGTCAACAATCAAATATAAAAAATTACAAGTACAATGAAATAGATTACATGACATCAATATTTCTATGAATCCTCGTTTTGGATAATTTTATGATTATAGTCTTATGCATAAAGTACAATTCAACAATAGAGTCATTACAAATCACAGGATAGTCTTCTCAGAGAACATAAATGGAGTTATTAGAGATAAACAATAATAGTCTTTAAGTAACCTGATTAAGCATGGCCCTAACAGTCCTTTGCATGCTTGCCTCACTGTCACAAATTACAGTTCAGTTCAATTTCCATGTGCTTCTGTTCTCACGTTGAAACAGAATTCACCACTTGTTTTCCCAAAGTCAACCTGGGCCATTCTCTGCCTTATCAGTTCCTTCAAGGAGAACAGCAATTGTAGTAATTTCTAGTACACCCCCCCCCCCCGTACCAGACTTTTTTCAATACAGTGAGCATAATTTGCCACCATACATCAAAAAGAGTGTAGTGTATCCTCTTCACACTTACACACACTGTGGCAAATGATTCCTACGTCTTCCTGGTTGCAGTGGCCCACAGCCAGTGAATTAGTAGACTCAAACAACACATGATAATAGGCAACTGGAAAGGTTGCTTGCTTACTGCAAAATATAATTAAGGAGCAAACCTAAGTTTCAGTTTATCACAATATAACTCCATTCTTTCTTTCATTCCAGTCTCAATTTACAATTTCCTGCAATGGTATTTATTAGCCTGGTACACTCACAGAGCATAATAAATACAGCATATCAAACAATGTCAAGTGTTTAGTACACAATATGTGAGCAAATTAGTTCAAACATTTGTAGAAATAAAAGTCAACTCACATAGTACGTCTGTACATAAAACACAAGTATAATATATCAATTTAAAAAAAGTACATCAAATATTTCTAAGTCCATTCTCTCTCAATGAGTCAGCTAACTCACCATCAAGCTAATGGCCACCTTTCAAGACCGGACTTCTTCTTGTCACTCTAAATTCAAGAGATCAGTCAATAGATTTCTCTACAGCAAGTGAACTTTTTAATCTCATTCTATTGGCTGGTCTCATTCTCGTAAGTCATAACCATTGGATAATAAAAATTACTCACTAGTTTGCATTACACCAGCAAATTCTAGCACATTCTCACCTTGAGCGTTTACTTCAAACTCAGACACTTTCAAAAATAAATCACAAGGAGTGCCCAATGTCAGGTCACTCTGACAATTTAACAACTTATATGACAATTAAAATTTTAAAATAGGGAGAGGCAAATTTACCCCACCACAGATAGATAGATAGATAGATAGATAACATGGGATTGAGAGATTGCAAAATGAGAGAGAGAATATGTACACGCACACTATTTATGTTTAAATATAACTATCACACACGCACGCACGCACACACGCACACACACGCACGCACGCACGCACACGCACACACACACACACACACACACACACACACACACACACACACACACACACACACACACACACACACACACATATATATATATATATCCACACACCGAAAACATTCATCTAACACGCTAAAGAGAAAGTGTCAGTTGAAGACATGAGTAATACATAATGAGTGATGAGTACAGCCTGATTCTCAAGAAAGGCAACAGACACAAATAGAAGATGCATTGTTGTATTGTTGTTGTTGTTGTTTTAAAACAGCTTGTTTCCCAAATTCAACCAAAGAGAAATACATAAATATAAATGTCTCTCTTAGCTATTCACAGGATTCTATCAATTCGTAAATGTAAAATTGCTTATTTAGTACACACACACACACACACACACACACACACACACACACACACACAGAGGCGCGGATAAATCATACAAAGAAACCCAAATTAAAAAATTCCTGCGTACGGATTTTGCATGAGTTAAATGTATTATGGAATTGATCGGAATAGCGCTCTTTGAAATCCTATGACGTCATTGACAGATGAAATTTACTAGCCAAGTTAACATCTTCGTAATGCAGACTAATAGGAACTGTTGCCCTCTATTTATCCCGCGCTGTTTTCTATAGACCTAATTGCGTACGTGCATGCGTGCACGGGTGTTTGTTAGTATAAAGGATCGATCAAGTTCAAGGTTAAAATGTAATTTTTTTTTTTTTAATTTAATTTTGTTTTGAGAAACGTCCTGTTAGGTTTTTCCACTCACGAATATCCTGCACGTGCGCGCGCGCACACACACACACGCCCACCCCCACCCTCACCCTTTCTGACGCTCTGTATTTTCAAGTAAAACAATTTTCTCGAGTCAAAAACTCTTTAGTAGAAGGAAAATGGAGGGGAAAATATTGCGAAATCTTAGTCAGTTTGATTGTTCTTAGAGAGGGTAACGGGGGTGGGGGAGGTATATCACCACAATCGAAATGTCGTAAACATTTGAAATCTAAAACAGTTCGCTACATACAGTACATTTATGTTATAATTAATATGTCTCTTCAGTATATACTTCACTTCACAACTGTTTCTTTGGTGATCTAATTGTTTATTTACTTACCTTTACAGTGCCATTGCTTTCGGAGGTTGGACAATCGTCAGTTGCTGGTTTCAGATAGTGTATTTGTTTGTTTGCTTGTTTGTTCGTTTGCTATGCGTTTTATTTTAGAATCTGTGACTTACACCCCTTTGTTACTGGTTATGATTAATACTTTTATTAATCATCCATAACTAATGTACAAGTGATGGAGAAGTCTTAATTTATGTTTATTAATAATTCTCCCAGGAGACACCACTGTCTCTCACTCGGCGGATTATACGGGTGCAGTAAAAGCCTTCTCTCTCCCACAAAAATAAGACAGATGTTTTACTGTCGCACAATACTTTCTTAGGTGGAAACGTCTTACTAAAGGTGTAATAAAATTCCGTCTTTATTTATATATAATGAGCCCCCATCAACCCACTATTACTCCAACATATAGTTTAATAATATGTGCAAGAATGTTAATAAACTTAACAATCAATTTATTAAATCAACAATATGACCAGCACAGAGTTTAATATTAATAGTTGTTGTGTAAAATGTTTCTTGAAATACTTAACTGATTATTGATGTTAAATATTAAAACTGACGATGATAAATTATTGTCTAGAGCAGGGGTGCACAAACTGACAAGGCCCTGTGCGGCCCCCAGAAGACTTTAGGATGTTACCATTATTTGTAATGGCAAGGAGCTTTTAACATTAATCTGAACAAGGGAGTAGAACAGTTGTCTGCTTTTCCGTGCATGCATCTTGTGCTGTGTTGAAAACAAATGCTGGATGCGGTATTGAGGTGAGAGCACTGTGTATTGGGCACATTGTTCAGTTCAGCTGATCAAAGGGGTATGTGTTGAAATAGTAGTATCTGTGCATCTTTGATGTATGGTGACATCAAATAGCATTAGAAAGAGTGTCTATATCTAAACCCAAGTCGGCAGGCAGCCAGCCAAAGTTCAGTCTCGTGTTAAAGGGTGAGGTGACAGGGGGGGGGGGGAAGGATGGTGCAGTCAGTGTGTGTGAATATGTGGCTGTGTATGTCTGGTTGGAATGTACTGAATGAATTACACAAAACAGGTTTCTGCCTGAAGTGAAGTTGTTTTTAAACTACTGCCCTTTGTAAATATGTTGAAACCTGTGCATAAGAAGCTAAAATTGAAAAGAAAATAATCAGTTTAAATACTTTATGCGGCATTTTAATGGAGCAGCTATGTGCTTAATTTGTTGTGAGTCTGTTACTCTGATGAAGGACTTCAACTGCAAGCGGCATTACAAAACAAAGCATGCTTCTACTTTTGATGACTTAAAAGACCTGTGAGAAACAACAAAATTGAGCAACTTTTAAAAGGTCTGTCAGCACAGCAACATTTCTTCACAAAAAAGTCTGAAGAAAACAAGTATTTTGCTCTGCAAGTTGCAAAGTAGCACATATAGTTGCCAAATCATCAGGGCCGTTTACTGATGGTGACTTCATCAAAGACTGCATCCAAGCTGTTTGCACAGAAATATGTCCTGAAAAGGCGACCTTTTCAACAAAATCCCACTCTCATGGACCACCATTCAATGCTGAGTCGAAGACTTAGCAACAGACGTTTGTGAACAGTCGTGTGAAAGACTTGCTAACTGTATGTACTTTTCAAATGCTTTGGACAAGAGCATTGACAACGTTGACATAGCACAACTGCTGGTTTTTGTGCTTGCAGTGGATGAGAACTTTGAAATAACTCAAGAATTAGCTGGTATGGCTTCACTACATGGGCAGATGACTGGTGAAGATATATTTGGAGGAGTGACTTCCGTTCTTTGAAACCTTAACGTCCAGTGGCCAAAGCTAGCCAGTGTTACCACGGATGGTGTGCCTGCTATGACTGGAAGAGCATCAGGATTTGTTGCTCATTTGCTGTCACATTTGCAGGGCTTGGAATTCCAACAGATAGTGTCCACATGTACCATTGCATAATTCATCAGGAATCGCTCTGTGCACGAATCTTGAAATTTGACAATGTCATGAAATTCGTTTTTAATTCTGTGAACTTCATACGATCCAGAGGACTTAACCATCGACAGTTCAGATCATTTCTTGAAGACATCGAGACATTCCGTATCACACAGATGTCAGGTGGCTGAGTCGAGGAAAAGTATTAAAACAGTTTGTTGAGTTGCGAATGGAAATTTGTGAATTCCTTACTGTCAGAGGCAAAGACACGGCTGTGTTTACTGACAAACAGTAGTTGGCAGTCTTGGCATTTCTGACAGACATGACAGATCACTTGAATAGATTCAACCAGCGTCTCCAAGGCAAAGATCACTTTATCTTTGATATGTACAAGGAACTGCAGTCCTTCACGTTGAAGTTGAGGCTCTTCTGTTCGAATCTGCAAGCTGGAAATCTTTGTCATTTTCCGATTTGTTCGGCTTTTCAGAAGGAGTACCAATGTAACTTCAGCAGATACCATTGCAATTGTGAAACATTCCTGAAGGAATTTACTGAACGCTTTGATGCCTTCAAGGAGCACAAGGACTTATTCAACTTCATTCACGATCCTTTCTCATGTAGTGTAGAGTCCGTGCCTAATCACTGTCAACTGGAGGTCATTGATCTTCAATGTTCACCTGAACTGAAGTCATCATTTCAGCAGAACAACATTTTAACATTTTATGGAAGTCTCAGCTCGAGCACATACAGAAATGTCAAGGACTTGGCTTGCAAGTTGTTGTCAGAATTCGGCAGCACATACTTGTGTGAACAAACGTTTTCAGTAATGAACATGAACAAGAACAAGCTGAGATCGAATTTGACCGACAACAATCTCAATTCGATTTTGAGGCTGGCGACTACAAAACTCGAACCAAATATTGACAAAGTTGTTAACAACATTCAGGCTCACCCTTCTCACTAATAAAGACTAAATCTAGGTTAATAAGGCAAAAACGAATGTAAAGACATTATTTCATTATTTGTGTTGTCATCCATGTGCAATCTGACTTGCGGCCCTCCATGCACTATCAATTGAAAATGTGGCCCTCTGGCCTAAAAAGTTTGTGCACCCCTGGTCTAGAGAGATATTACTTGATATTTAGTATTAAAAATAAAAATACAAGTGGCATTCTTTTCTTGTATTAACTAATAATAAATGCTTTCAATGGTTCTCTTGATCGCTCTTTGAAAAATAGCTAAAATAATATTGAGGTTTATTGGCTGTTTTAGTATTATTTGTTGTGTGAAATATTATTAATTGTTTTGTTGAGAAATGCTAATAGATGCTAGTACTGGTATTATTAGATACGTACAACATGAAATATTAAATTTGTTTTGGAAAGTGTTTCACTTCATGCTTAGTATTAATAATTGTTGGATAAATTGTTATTTGTTGTTTATTTGTTATTAACTGTTATTTGAAGACAATTGTGTTTTAATTCTTAAGTTCAGATTATTTATTGCATAAAGAATTCTTTCTTGTGTAAAGTATCATTTATTGTGTAAAATATAATTTATTGTGTAAAGTATCATTTGTTGTGTAAAATATAATTTGTTGTGTAAAGTATCATTTGTTGTGTAAAGTATCATTTATTGTGTAAAATATAATTTGTTGTGTTAAGTATTATTTCCTCTTTGGAGTAGTATTTGTATGTGTTTGGAGTAAACTTGCATTGCTCCTTGGTTATATTTTTCAGAGTACACTCCATTGGTGTATGGTGGCAAGATATGCTGAATACATGAGCAATTTCAAGTGCAGAAAAGTAGCTGGAAATTGCTACAATTATTGTTCTGCTTGAATGACTTGACATGGCGAAAAGAAGCATCCAGGTAGGCTTGAGAGATTTTTTTTCCTTTCCTCTGTTAATATTAGTTAAAAGATAGAATTATATGATCTAAAAGTATGTTTCATAAAAATAGTTCAAATTGTAAACTCACATAACATTTTTAATGGAGAAAAATCCATCTTATTTGACTGTTCTTGACCTGAATAGCAAATTTGGCTTTTCTATAGCAGCTGCTGCAAAATGATGGGAGAACTAGCAGCAAAATAAATGCAAACAAGAGTGAATAACAAAGTTACTAGAAATTATATTAACTCACAGATAAAGCTTTCTGCTTTGTGAACAAATTATAAATATTTCATTTATTAGCTGACACAAAACTTGACTTGAAAAGATATGTTTGCAAGAAAAGAAAGCTGAAATTAGTGAAAATTACACAGCAGCACAAAACTTGACTTGAAAAGATCTGTTTGCAAGAAAAGAAAGCTGAAATTAGTGAAAATTACACAGCAGCACAAAGTCAGAGGGGTCTAGGCAAATTATGCAAATTTTTCTAACATTTTTCTATTTAATTAAATAACCCTTTATTATTTATGAGAAGTATAATATAATAGTATATTATAATATATAGTATAATGAGTATAATACTGATAGCCAGAGTTGCGCACTGGTGGGATATTCTAAAGATTTCGCCTTTGAAAGAAAACCTTAATTGAATGTCAGACGAATTTCCTCTCATTAATGACGTGTAGTGTATGTCTACTGACGTCACAATCTCAAACACAATTTTGTTCATGCTAGTGTAGCGTACGTTAGTCCTGTAGAGCCTTTCATGCTAGTGTAGCGTACGTTAGTCCTGTAGAGCCTTTCATGCTAGTGTAGCGTACGTTAGTCCTGTAGAGCCTTTCCGAGGAACCAACAGTAAAAGTGATAACTATTCGTTTTGGTTAACAGTTACAGGAACATCGTGACTGTGGTTTCCATTTCATTTCTTTAGTATAGATATGTAAATATAGTGCACACGCAAAAAGCTGGTCTTATTTGCACATCTCAAAACAGCTTTGTTCCCATTGGCTAACGAGTCGGGCACGTGGTCATAAGCATTCAGTCACAAGATAAGTATAATAGCACTACATATGACCTTGACTTGTAACAGTCGAGCCCAGATCTGATAAAGGAATAATTTAGAAATATTTCTTGTTGGTCATCGAGTTACCTTCTCCGTGCCTAAGACTATCGGCCACTTACCATCCATCCACCCAATCCATTCTATCTATCTATCTATCTATCTATCTATCTATCTATCTATCTATCTATCTATCTATCTATCCATCCATGCATCTATCTTCTATCTATCTATCTCTCTATCCATCCATCCATCCATCCATGCATCTATCTATCTATCTATCTATCTATATCTATCTATCCATCCATCCATCCATCCATGCATCTATCTATCTATCTATCTATCTATCTATCTCTATCTATCCATCCATCCATCCATGCATCTATCTATCTATCAAGCGTGCGTGCGTGTGTGTGTGTACTTGCTTTTTATTGTTTTTTTTTCTAAAAATACAGTTTACTTTACCGTTTTACTCAACTGAAAAAGCTCTTTTTTTTTTTTTTGTTACTTATAGTATATATATTCTTTATTGTTTTATCGCCCATGGCAATTGAGCTTAACAAGGGAATATTATGAAAGAAATCTTCTGTTTTATTTTATTTATTATTATTTGTGGGCGGGGAAGGACAGTTTCTTTGTCTTAAATATTGATGTCTGATGCTCTTGCTCCTCTTGGCTGAGTTAAACATTTTCACAAATTAAACTAATATATAGCACTGCATTATCTCATAAGGCCAAGGTTTCAACTTTGAGTGATCTAAGTCACGCGAAAGTGATTATCTGAGCGACAATCAATTTTTTTTTAACAAAAGGGGAAAAAAATCGCCGTTGTGTTTTATTCACAATCGCTTGTGGAATCAATTGTCAGCCATGAAGGCAGCTTTAGAAGTAGGTGACATACAAATTAATAAGTCAAATGCATCGAGTTAGGTAATTAAATTTTGTGATTGTTGATGAATTTGTCCTAATGTGTTAATAAAACTGAGACGTTTTCTTGCTGACAGCGGACTTGAACTTTGACCCAAGTCACTAAAGCCACGAAACAGGTCATGATGTCCTGAAATACCTCTCGCTTTTGACGAATATTTTTTTAATTTTTTTTTAAATGTTTTTTTAAAATGTTTCTCAGTACTCTTCATCAGTTGAATGCAGTTTAATGGTGGAAGGCACTTGAAGCATTTCGACTTGATTTAGTTTTAGTTAATTATAACGAGAGTTAGCACGCGACCATTTTTAATTACTGATTAAGATGTCACTTTACCATGAGCTTCGGAGGTCTATTACTAAATGGTCTTGGAACTGACAATTGTTAGATGATAATCTTAGCCGAGAAAACATCTTGGAAAACGGAAAAACTACTAATACTGATACATTCATAAGTATAATAATAATTCATGATAATGATGTCTTTTATTTCTAGGTCATATTGTAATTGTTTTCTATTGTGCTGAACTAAATTATAGTTTTACAATGCATCAATGAAACATTTCGCCATGTCTTTGTAACAGAAAATAGGGGCCATTTTCTGGGTGATCATCATGCTGGCGAAATTGTTAAACGACAGAAAAAACAGAAAACGTTACTATCTGCCTCTTGGCCTGCGAGGGGTACCCGTCTTAGAGTACCTCATATTTTTCAGAAAAGAGCCGCCAGTTTCACTAGCATCGGCATGGGAAACGTCCGAGCCATCATCATTAGCGGAAGGAGACAATCGTTTCGATGGTGACGAAAGTTGACGACTTCTCGGGGCGCCCTGCCTTCACAGCAGCTTGTCTTACGAAAGAGCAGAAACTTCGCCTTTTCGGCGTTTGGGCCGCTCCGGAAAATGCATCGGAAGATAATCAGCACGTGCTGTATTCTTTCAGTAACGCACGCAACAACCCAATACAGCGCATCGTCTGTTTAGATGTTAATTTCGTGTTTGATTACTTCTTAACGCACTCAGAGTAGAGCTTCTGTCCCAGTGAAGAGATCTTTATGGTTGCGAGCAGTATGGTTTACCAGCTTTGTTATGGTTACCATGCCAACATCTACTAATTTCGCAAAGGCCATGATCCGCGCTAAGAAGTTCTGTGAATTCGCTAATTTTGGGAGCTCGGTTGACGTCATGCATTGGCTGTTACCTATTGCTCTGGAAAGTCAGCGTGTTGCAGATGTTCCTGAAATGAAGACACTGATGGCTTGATAGAGGCTGGAAACAAATGGTCTCAAAGAGAGAAAGGAGTTGGCTTGGACAAGCAAAGGTTAGTTGAAAGTTTGGACACAGTCATGGGCGCTGATGGTTCGATCTTCATCTCAGTCCTAGAGTGATCAATTTTACTGATGGCCGCACACCCCGAAATGCAGGTCTTTCAAAGAATCAGTTCCGTGCTGGAGAAGAATAGTTAAGATCTGTCGTTAGGCGAGGCGACACTCTTTCTCTTACCCAGTCCCCACTACGGTTCCGCCCTGCACAACCCTCAACGGCTTCGACATCCCGGAAGGCACCGTGTCATAGTGAATCTTTACTCTGTTAGCAACGGGGACAAGGTGTATTGTGACATAACTTTATACTTTATAAGCAGTTTCTTTAAAAAATCAATTTATACTTGAATTCATTTTATCCATTTGTGAAAATGGATGATGCACGCAAACACTAAAGTATTCCGGAGGGCTTTATGTGTTAACCTACGCGTTCATAATACGTTATCTGTGTGTACTCTGATATTTAATCCTTATTACCTTATTAATGGCACACCGATTCTAAACATAAAATCACCTTTGTTTAGTTTAATCACCTCATTTAAAATGCAAATTGCTTTTTCTTCTACTTCTAATATCAATATAGTAAAGACAGTGCAGAAATCAGTCTGAATTTCCTCTGATGATTATTCAACAATAATATTGTGAATGTTACTGGTGATGACAATAAACAAGCAATTAAAACCTTGTGGTGATACACTGCATACAAACTCTCTTCAATAATGATTAGGTCAATAAGTAAACTGAGCACTATTCATCGAAGTCAGTGGTCGGTTAAACCGAATTCGAAGACATACAATGTCCACTCTTTGGCTACTCTCATGAGAGACAATCATTTGTCATATATTCAACAAACAATTCATTCAGCTCAGACTTGCGAACACTCATCCAATCATTGATTCGATCCCCGCCCCTTGCAGGCAAAGGAAATGGTCTAAAGGAGCCAATGGACGGGAGTTTTAAATAGAGATTTGAACTCTTGAGGAAGTATCTTTTTTCTGAGTTTGAAACTAACATCGAATTTTACGTGGTCGGAATTGTATGTTTTACCGTTTTTCTATGACTTTACAATGTTGCTCTTTTCTCGTTTTTCACTTCAACTTCATTTTAGACTTTTTTCCTTGAAAAGACAACCTCTTTTCGTTCAGCAGCCTCAGAATATTTCGGAGAATTTTCGAAATAATCAATTTATGACAGTAAATATCCGGTTAACAGAAGCTTTGTAATCTTAGCTACATATATGATTAGTCCATTAAATAAATTAATAAATAATATTATTTATTTAGGTAAAGCCCGCAAAACAAATGTATATGTGATGGGGTGTCCTCTTGTGTAGAGTGTTTGTTATGAGTCACCCCAAGATGTGAGATGAAAATAACGATGATGATGGAAGATAATACGTCACACACGATGATAGCCAGAGCAGAGAGATGTACACAACACGTGTTCACAACTTACATGTGACTTTATTCATGATGATATGCAGCCAAATCATTCTCTCAGCTTAGAACAGCACAGCCACATGGGCCCACCACTCATTCTCTCTTTCATGGCTACCACGTACACTGTTGATCTGCACGCTCACGACCAACCATTATTTCTTCCATCTACTATCTGAAAGCTCTGGCAGCAAAAAAAAGCCACAATAGACAGCTCAGTCATAGAGTACAAATAAAACCGGTGCGAATTGACCATTCTGTGCTATCTTACTTTGGTTTACATATAATTTACTCCTAAACTACTAACAGTTAGTTATATAATGCTTATGGTATATAAAGAAACTACATTACTATGTACTCTTGAAATCCAACTCTTTCCTGTCAGATAATTTAAAAGATAAAATACAAAATAAATTAAATAACTATATTCATCTGCCATGTAAAAACCATTCTCACATGAATAAATCCTAAAATACAGAAAGAAGATAATATCAACTAGCGCGCGCACACACACACACACACACACACACACACACATATATATATATATATATAAATTTAAACATTTCCTATCTCAATACATAAATGTATACGGTAATTAACAAATGCATAGCATAGTAAAGAGCGATTAAAAATGTAAGCACTAACACAGCATTACACATTAACTAAGCGCTGATAACGGTACCGTGACGCACGATTTAAAAAAAAGTCAATCGATGCCCTAGTTTTATCACTACAATGAAACAAAGTTCTGAACGCTAGTAACACACATTTCACATCCCGGGCCACTGATTAAATCAGTGTCCTCGCTGATAATACTTTTTTAAAAATAACAATCATCTAACAATCGGCCTCCATGCTACATTCAACTAAAGATACATAATTAATCTCATGTGCATCCATATCAGCACATATTACGCTCTTGTCCACGCACAAACACACTAACGGGTAAACTGGCTATATCATGCATACACACTGAGAGTACACTGTGGAGTCAGCAGACATCTAACACATGACCACAATAAGATCCAACTTATTACTACCCTGGCCAATAAACTCTTATCAGTCTCTGTGCTGATGAGATCCACAGATATCCTTTACTACCACTTAATGCTAGTAACACTGCCCCTTAAACATACTGAAAAACATCGACTTAGTCTGACATGTTGAGAAATCAGATACCTTTATTTATGACCGTTTCTAAGTCTATCAATGATTATCATGTCAACAGAATTTAACAGGCACCTCTCAATGTTATCAAAACCAGAACAATATACCCATCACCAAACAAAATACACTAAAGATTACAACAATAAAATCAGTTGCTTCAAAACAGTCACATTAAAGAGATAAAAGATAAAATAGTCCTTAGATTTATCCACCCAGCTTATAAAGTCCAATAGTTAATTATAACCTAACTGATTAACCAAGCTGAAAACTTTATGCCTCAGAGAAAACGACTGAAGGCAAAGCAGCAATCTAAAGTGAATATCTGCTCAAAGTCTGGCAACAAATATTTACTACACACCTAACCAAACAAGACAACATATAAACAAAAGAAACTCTTGTCACCAGTCAGCACTAAAATCACACTAATTATTGGAACACAACCTTAACTATGCACTTGATTGAAATTTAACTTAAGTTTTCTGTTGAAATAATATTCTTTATGAATAAGAGCAGTTAATTTATTTTTAAAAGAAAAAGAGGGAGATAAATATGTGTTTAATGGCTCCTGTGTGGCTAAAAATAGTATGGTTAAAATGACAATACAATTTTTAAAAAAACAATGGCTCCTCTGTGGCTAAAAAAGTACTATAGTTAAATGGCAATACAATAAACAACAACAGTACCATCCGTTATGCCATACAACCAGAGTGACCTTACACAATGTTACTCACTTAAGACCCAACATAATATTCCACCAAAATTATTTTGTTAAAAATTTGCTGCATTTATTTAGGGCAGGGGTAGGAAAACTCCGGCCAGCGGGTCAAATCTGGCACACAAGGTTGTTTTTTTTTTGTCTGGCCTGCCAAGCTATTCACAGTTAATATTGCCATCCGGCCCGCTTGTCCAACAAATCAATTAAGTCTGTCATTGAATCACTCATTCATTGTAAGCAATACCATCCATCTCATTAACTTTTCATTAAAACTGATGGGGTTTTTTTGGGGTGGGGGTCTACATAAAGTACACCTTTTAAAATTACTTTTATTCTCATTTTATATTCAGAACTTTCTGGACTTTGTGACATTGTCGTCTATCCGGCCCATAACTGTTACAACAGTTTTATCCGGCCCGCGCTCTTAAAAGTTTGTCTGCCTCTGATTTAGGGGTTCAGTCTATGCATAGAGTTAAAAAAAAATAGAACTTAGAAAAAAAGAGGACAGTGACCTCAATTTGTGCACGATTGCTTACGGTGCAAAGCACGGCAGTGCCCATTATCACGAAGCCTCTATTACATTTTGAGTCTCAAAACCTCCATCGTAACTTACACATCACACTTAGCTAAAGTGGTGATTTCTTCTTTGTTCATATTCCTATTGATTATGTGTAGGGTTAGTATTGTGTGTGTGTGTGTGTGTGTGTGTGTGTGTGTGTGTGTGTGTGTGTGTGTGTGTGTGTGTGTGTGTGTAAAAGTATTGTGACTAGAATATTAGCCATCTTTGAAACGAATTAATTGCAACCTTAAAGTGTTGGGGTACATCAGATGATAACCTTGTTAAATCACCCAGATTAACTGGCGCATCAGTTTCCCTCATCAGATAATTACGTGGCAATTCAAACATGACTATGTTCAAACTAGTAAAATGAGCATTAACACTTCTGGCATCTTTTAGAGTGACTAAAGTGAAAATGACAGCCACATTGTGTTCTTAACATTTACGAGAACGTCGTGATTACGGCTTCCATTAAAAAAAAAAGTAATAATATAAACCGTGAACATAGAGTGTATCACTGTGACTATTCTTACTTTCGCATTTCACCTTCACCATTTGCAGGTAGCGTTTTGAGTAACTGAACTCTTCTCCTGGGTGAAACAGTCAACCACTTCCCCACATTCAATAATGAATCAAGAAGATTTTTCGCTCCCCATGTCTGAAATTAAGGTGAGTTAAAAAGAAAATCCATTCATCATCCATCCATCCATACGTGTGTGTGAGAGTGTACGTGCGTGCTTGCATTTTAATTATTTATTAAACCCCAGTTTTCCTTCTCGTTGTTGTCTTTCACAGTTGCGTTCAATAATTAATAGTCACTAAATGAAATGTCAATGACTTCTCGTTGTCTTTCACAGATGCGTTCAATAATTAATAGTCACCAAATGAAATGTTAATAACTAACATCATTTTATGTCTCAAGTTCAAGGTCTCATCTCCGAATGAATCAAATTAAGGGAAATCACGCTTTGAGCGACACTCAGATATATTTTCGTTTATTTTTTTTAAAAACTACGGCAGATTAAACAAATGCATTTTTGCATAAGACATCATGTACCTTTGTAATCGCATTCTATGTCAAATTCAAGTTTCGTAATGGATAATGTGTTGATTCAGTCTTCTGATAAATCAACGCACATTAGGTCACAAGGTCTCAAGTTTTGACCTAAATCGACAAAGATGAGTACAACCTTATAATTGTCAATGACTCGCTGGGTGATATTGTCAGGAATAAACATATCATTTACCTGCCTTAAAATATTACATAGAATCGAGGGGGGGGGCAGAGGGGGGATATATGAAACATATGGACTTTTGCTTAGTATTACTTATTTATAAGCTCTGTTAGGTCGTGACCTTTGACGACTGATTAAGATGTCACTCTTTATCACGGATATTCGGAAATTTCTTGCTAAATGGATCGGAATTGGTAATCGTTAGATCTTAAATTGACGCGAAAAAACAAAATCTTGAAAAATAAATAAAAATCAGCACTAATGCTAGAGTATTCATAATATAATATAATGCATGACAATGAATCCTTTATTTCTATCAAATGTTTTTCATTTAAATAAACTAAGCTATATTTCTAAGATGCATTCAGGAAAAATTACGTCTTTGAATTTTTTTAACAGATCACAGGGGCAATTTTCTTGGTGACTTTCGTGCTGGCGAAATTGTTAAACAACAACATCAACAGAAAACGTTATAAACTGCCTCCAGGACCGCGAGGGGTACCCTTCTTAGGGTACATCCCGTTTCTCGGAAAAGAGCCGCCTGTGACTTTCACTGAAATGCGCAAGACATACGGTGACGTCATCAGCATCACCTTAGGAAGTTTTCCGGCCGTCATCATTAACGGGGGGGAGACAATCAAGGAAGCGCTGGTGACGAAAAGGGACGACTTCTCGGGGCGCCCTGCCTTCACACTAGCTGATCTTGCGAACGATGGCAGAAACTTCGCCGTCTCGGCGTTTGGGCCGATCTGGAAAATGCACCGGAAGATAGTCCACAACGTCATGCACGCCTTCGGCAACGCACGCAACAACCCAATAGAGCAGATCGTCTGTTCAGAGGCTAACTACGTGGCTGACCAGTTCTTGGCGCACTCAGAGCAGAGTTTCAGGCCCAGCGAAGACATCTTTATGGCTGCGAACAGTATGATCTATCAGCTTTGTTTTGGTTACCTTGTCAACATACGTGAAGACAAAGATTTTACAAATAGCATGGAAGACGCTAAGAAAGTTAGAAAATTCGCCAGCTCTGGGAATCCTGTTGACGTCATACCATGGCTGCGTTACGTCATGCCGTGGAAAGTCAGCTTTGTGAAGACGTTCCTCAAGGGACTTGTCGAACGGCGATCTAAGAAGGTTGCTGAACACGAAGCCACGTTTGACGAGAACAATCTTCGTGACATCACTGATGGCCTGATAGACGCTGGAAATAAATTGTCTCAAAAGAGAGAAAGACGTCGGCTTGGACAAACAAAGGGTGGTTGAAAGTTTGGACGTAATCATGAACGCTGGAGGGTCGACTGTCAGCTCGGTCCTAGACTGGTCGATTTTGTTGATGGCAGCACACCCCGAAATTCAGGAAAAGGTCTTTCAACAAATCAGTTCTGTGGTAGGGCAGTCTCGCCAGCCTTTGCTTTCAGATCGTCCAAATTTACCATTAGTTGAGGCGACACTCTTGGAGGTTATGCGCTTCTCCTCTGCAGTACACTTAGGCCTTCCGCACAGCACAATTCGAGACACAACCCTTAACGGCTTCGACATCCCGGAAGACACCGTGGTCATACTGAATTTTTACTCTGTTAACTCTGATGAGAAGCTATGGGGTGACCCACAGAACTTCCGGCCGGAACGATTCCTGGATGCTGATGGCCATGTGGACAAGGATGCATCTGAGCAGTTTATTCCATTCGGGTTGGGCAGACGTCGTTGCATTGGCGAGTTCTTGGCCCAAATGGAAATCTTCTTGTTCTTCACCACAATGATACAACGCTGCAAAATTTTCAAACCGCCGGGTGCTCCCGACTATAAGATGAATCGTGTATTTACTTTAGTATGCGAGCCAGAGCCCTTCAAAATCTGTGCTGTTTCTCGTTGAAAAAATTAAATAATGATTAGAGAATTTTCTAAAAAGTCAGCATTCTTATTATGATAAGTGAACTTTATAAGTATTTCATTCCGATGTTACAATTTCCTAACGCTTCTGGTCAGTAAAGTTATAAGTATTTCATTCCGATGTTACAATTTCCTAACGCTTCTGGTCAGTAAAGTTATAAGTATTTCATTCCGTTGTTACAATTTCCTAACGCTTCTGGTCAGTAAAGTTATAAGTATTTCATTCCGATGTTACAATTTCCTAACGCTTCTGGTCAGTAAAGTTATAAGTATTTCAATCCTATGTTACAATTTCCTAACGCTTCTGGTCAGTAAAGTTATAAGTATTTCATTCCAATGTTACAATTTCCTAACGCTTCTGGACAGTAAAGTTACAGAGGGCGAAGGTATGGAAATTGCAAAGAGTTGTCTTCTCTTTATTAATTGTATGCTCCGTAAGCAGCTTCAATAAAAATCAGTTTATGTTTGAATTTAAGTTTTGTCCATATATTCATATGGAAAAATTGTTATGCATGTAACTGATATCGTGCGTTATATGCGTGGACTTCGCAGCCTTTATGATTACTATGATACTTATCCGCATACTGAGTAAATATAAAATTATCTGAGTTGAATATAAACATAGCAGTGATATTACCAATTAAAAATAAATCCCTCTTTTGCTTTGAATATCAGCTTATTTCAAATAGTACTTACAATGGTTATTTCTTCCTTTGATCATTATGCATTAGTAAAATTGTGAAATGTGAATAGAGGTGAGAAAAAACAATCACTTGAACTTCAAATAGTCAAGCTATGGTTACAATTTTTCACAGTTTGGTGTAGTCACTCAGAAATAAGACTGTATTACTGTCATATATTCAGCAAATGCGAAATATTGGCTCGTTCTCTTGGAAAACAAAGACATACGGACGCATCCAGTCAATGAACAGTTCCCTTAGAAAACAATGACATACGGACACATCCAGTCAATGAACAGTTCCCTTGGAAAACAAAGACATACGGACACAAGCAGTCAATGACTCATTCCCTTGGAAAACAAAGACACACGGACACAAACAGTCAATGACTCGCTCCACTGGAAAACAAAATAATCAATGTAATCATCGACTGTGCAAGAAATAATTAAACTTACAGCACGAGTTAGATATTAAAAGAAATGTCAGTGATCATCATCATCACTACCACCTCCACAACAACAACAACAACCATCACCACCACCACCATCATTAAGTGTATTGATATAATAACACAACATCAAATTGAAAAAAACATAAAATATATAACTAATATAAAAATGCGTAAGTTTACATCTAAATAAGGGATCTTTCCCAAAGGCAGGGCTGCTAAGTGGACTTCAAAGGGCTGGCACATATCTCACTGTGGCAGAGTAAATTTGCCTCTCCCTATTATTAAATTTAATTGTTATATAAATAGTTAAATTGTCAGAGTAATCCGACCTTGGGCACTCCTTATGATGGTATTTTAGAAAATTTCTTAGTTGAAGTAAATGCTCGAGGCAATAATAATATTCTAGATTTACTGATGTAATGCAAACTGGGTGAGTAATTTTCATTATTATTTAATGGTTATGATTTACGAGAACAAGACCAGCCACTGGGCTGAGATTAGAAATTTTACTTGCTTGTAGAGAAATCTATTATCTAATCACTTTGAATTTAAAGTGGCAAAAAAGAAGTCCGGTTTTGAAAGGTGGCTATTAGCTTGATGGTCAGTTAGCTGACTGGTTGAGAGAGAATGGACTTAGAAATATTTCTTGCATTTTTGGTATTGATATGTTATACCTGTGTTTTATGTAGAGATGTACTTTTACTTATTTCTACAAGTGTTTGTACTAGGCTGCTCAGATGTAATTTGTTATACACTTGACATTGTTCGGATATGCTGTATTTATTATGTTGTATGCATGTATTTATTTTGTTGTGTGCATGTATCAGGCTAATGAATACTGTGGCAAGAAATTGTAAGAAACGTTTGTTGGACATTGCTACATTTATTGTTCTGTTTAAAGGAGTTGGCGCAGTGAAAGAAGTGCCCAGGTTAACTCTTAGTAGCAGAACAGTGTTTTTCAAGTGTGAGTGATACACGTGAAAATTGAACTGAACTATAAATTGTGACGTTGTGGCAAAGTGCGCAAAGGACTGTTAAGACCGTGCTGAATCCAGACTATTATTACCGTCTTATCTCTAATAACTCCATTTCTGTTCTCTGATAAGATTTGTCCAGTGATTATATTGACTCTATTGTTGACTTGTAATTTTAGGAGATAGACTGCGTAAAACAGAAAAATTATTCAAACTTAGGTTATGAGAAATATTGATGTAAGTAATCTATTTCATTGTATTTGTCATATGATATTTGATGGTTGATTTAATAAATTTATTGTTAAATTTATTGACCTTGTTACGCATTTTGATAACTTTATGTTGGAGAAGAAAGTGGGTGGATAAGGGCTTGCTATATATAGATTAAAGACAGATTTGTAAGAAGTTTTCCACCTACAGAAAGATTGTATGACCGTGGAATAGAGAAAATGTTTACAGCTTCTCCATATTTTCCAAGTGATAGACGAATAGTGTCTGTTGGATGATCATTAATAAAATAATTAAGATTCTCATTGCTTGTAATTAGGTTTCGATAATTAATTAATTAATTATAATAATATACATTAACTAAGTGGTGTTGGTGTCACAATGACATGCATTAAGTCAGATTTCAAATTTCCATGCTGATCATATAGAAATATTCAAACCAAACAAATCTCTCCCAAGTTACAATCAAGTTTATTTTTCCTAAGTTTAACTTGCATACTAGGAGCTTTATAAATTGCAGATTTAAAACTCATTCAGAGGAAAATCCACTTTTAATTATAATTCAGTAGCGCAACTGTGAATTAACCAAATGATATGTTGTCTTATTGATGACGTCATTATCATTATGTTTGTGTCTTTCCCACATCTTTTAAAATAAGTTTTAAATTTTAATTCTCAATTTTATGATAATATGTTTATTTAATTTTTTTCACAAATAATTAAGAGTGTTATGATAAAGTTATGTGTAAAGTGTTTGTTGATTTAAGACAGTTTCTGACTGTTAAGATTAGTGTTTATCTGAGAGTGAGTGGATTATTGAACCATTGCCCGTAGATTACAGATATCACAGCAGTCATGTGAAGCTATTGTAAATGGATTACTTTAACGTCTCGTATTTGATCAAGATCCCATTGTGTGACCTTGATATTTATGTAAACGTAAACTCAATAATGGATAGGTGACGTGTGTTGACAGAATGTGGGCGTGGATGAGAGAAAGTCGTGATTATTAATTAGTGATCGATTAGTTCTAATTGTATCTTGTAATTTCATTGATTGAGAAAGTTAGTCAAAGTAAATATGGGTGGAGCCTTTAGAGTGACAACCTGAAATACACTCTTTGGGTGATATGTTCTGTTTGAGAGTTCCTTTCTGCAGGAACCTGAGTTTCGTTCTTTTAACATCTTGCTGTTGCACGTTTAAAGTTAGAAATTGTGTTGATATAAAGAAAATGTAAGTTCTGTGTACAGTATTATTACTACACTGTTACAGTTAAGTAGTCGGAAATATGATACGTCAATGTGCAAAACAATTTTACAAAGTTTTACCAGTTAAGTAGTAGGAAATATGTGACGTCAATGTGCAAAACAATTTTACAAAGTTTTACCAGTTAAGTAGTCGGAAATATGTGACGTCAATGCGCAAAACTGAACTTTGACCTCTCAGATAAAGACAATATGAGGATCGATGTTAGATTTGACCTAGTCATTGTCGTGATGTACCATACGAAATATTTACTAGTTCAAGATATAATGCAAATGCTGATGCAGAGCATGGACTGCGGGTTATAAATAAACATATCAGAAACTGTTACCCCGATATGCTGGTACGCCGATTTGACTCATGGCCCCACTCAGTAACAGACTGAGAAATAAAAACAGATATGTATTTGAACAGAGAACAAGACATTATAATTAAACTGTCACCAAAATTTACAACAAACATAGATGTTGAAACAATTAACAAAAATTTAATGAAAAAGGTTTAACAATATTTAAAAGAAAATGTAAAATATTGAAACATAGGATATGGTCTCTGCCTGTCGATATCCATGAGAAGACTCAGCTTTAGCCTTTTTCTACAGTGGAGACACTGGCAACTCTCACACGACACCTAACAGGAAGGCTGGTAAAACTGGCAACTCTCACAAGACACCTAACAGGAAGGCTGGTAAAACTGGCAACTCTCACAAGACACCTAACAGGAAGGCTGGTGAAACTGGCAACTCTCACAAGACACCTAACAGGAAGGCTGGTGAAACTGGCAACTCTCACAAGACACCTCACAGAAAAGCTGGTAAAACTGGAAAATCTCACAAGACACGTCACAAGAAGGCTGGTTAAACTGGAAAATCTCACAAGACACGTCACAAGAAGGCTGGTGAAACTGGAAAATCTCGCAAAACACGTCACACGAAGGTTGGTGATACTGGCAAATCTCACAAGACACCTCATGTGAATGCTGGTGAATCTCACAAGACACCTCACATGAAGGCTGGTGAATCTCACAAGACACGTCACAGGAAAAGGAACAGCTGGCAGAACAGTGCAGGGCACGTCAAATGAATAACTCATCATAGACACCCAATACCTACAATATAGACCAAAAAGAAACCTTGAAACATAGTAATTGCTGACCCTAAATATATTGCAAATTACTACATTAAATAAATACTTAAATTGGCATATGCCTCTGCAACAAAAATGAGAGTTTCACATGTTTTTGTAAAAACATAACATTTCCAAATAAATCTTAGCTAGTCATACAATACATGGATGCAGTGGCATAGCAAGGTTGATTGTTTTTTTCTTTGTTCTTGTGTAGAGCTTGGGTGATGGGCCCCTTTGATTGCAATCTGAAAGTGAAAAGTATAGACTTCGCTCACTACCGGCACCCTCCCCCCCCCCCCCGAGCCCTTGTGCATTGCACAACCTGTATAAACCATTTTGCTACTTCACTGCATACACGTTTTTATCTTTTCTAGCCGAGGGTCATTGTCACGTGTCCGGTTAGGTTAGGTTTGATGACTCTGTCCTATTTTAGATTCCCAAGTATCAATATTGTTTATTGATTAAATCTCTAACAATAGCGACAGCCGGACGGCCTGACCTAATTCTACAAGTATGTCAGAGACTCAATGACACATCGCCAGATAAATCAGTTGACTTGCCCAAGCTAGCAACGTTATCTTCCCCTTTATCTATTAATTAAGAATTATGATCCGGCTCACCCCCAGCTAGCTTCTCATATAGTTGTGCTACAAATAATTATGTAACAATGGATAAGATAAAACAAAATTTAATAACAATTTATAATAAAAAGAACATTGGTTGTACACAGATAATTAGAGTTAATCTATCCGGCTTAGCCCGAATTGCTATAGTATATCAAATGTCTGCTTTCTTCTCTTCATAGTTTGGCTTTAATAACTTAACTAGTCTCTAAAGAGTTTTGAAGAGTTGCCGTCATCTGCTCGACTGTACAGTCCTGATTTCATGCAGCAGTTGTCTTCTGTTGAGTGACAGGTTGTGAGTCAATTGATCAACGGTGTTACCCGATTATATATCAACGTAACGATCTATATATATAGATAATATATACCCAATATTTCATATCTTACATCAGCACTTTATACTAGTATTAACGATTAACTATAAAATTTGAAATAATGCATTTTTATAACGTCACCCCTAGGTACCTCGCAACAAAAATATAAATTTCTTCAATATAATACTTCTAGGGTAACTGTGTGCTTATATGGGTGCGCCACTAAAACCCTAGGATAATTATATGCATATCATAATTTATTTCTTAAGCAATTATTTATTTTTTTGTGTATTGTATATATGGTTTATTAGTATACTAAACACTTGACATTGTTTCTGTGAACCTGTTCATAAAACTGATATGCTGTATTTATTATGCTGTATTCATGTATTGGGCTAATAAACACTGTTGCAGGAAACTGTAACTTGAGACTTGCATGTAAAAATAAATGTAGTTAAAAAAGGGATAAACAGGAAACTTTACATTTGCTCCCTGATTATAGTTTTACAGGGACAAAGCAGATTTTCCATGTATTATTTGAATTTCCTTCGGAAGACTCTAGTTAAGTGTATAGCAACCAGGCTAGGCAGGATAGACAACTCTTGAATTTTTCGCGTATTGACCAATGTTCTTTTATTACAATTTGTTATTAAATTTCATTTGTTATCTTTACCCATTGTTACATAATTTGTTGTAACCCAGTGGAAGCTAGTTGGGGGGCATGAGCCGGAGAAAATAGAATCATAATTCATAATTAAATAAAGGGGAGATAACGTTAGCTTGGGCACGTCAACTGATTTATCTGGCGGTGTGAACCTCTGGCATACATGTAGAAGACAGGTCGGGCCGTCCGGCTGTCGGTACATGTTCTTTTAGATTATTTTTGTTATATGAGAACTGATTTTTAGGCTTCTTGTTACAGAGTTGTTGTATTCCTATTTATACTGTGAAGAATTTCTTTTAGTTCAAACATCTGTTATTTTAATTTTGAAAAGGCGATCACTTTACGTTTGTATTTGTGTGTGTGTGTGTGTGTGTGTGTGTGTGTGTGTGTGTGTGTGTGTGTGTGTGTGTGTGTGTGTGTGTGCGTGCGTGTGCCTGTGCACCTATCTTTCTGTAATCGTATTTACTGCATCTCGTTCCATGGCCTTCAGATAACTTTTGTGGTTTCCTGCTCTGCAATTGAACAAGCGTTATCTCCCCTGATTGCCAAATGTTCTGTGTGTGCAATAAGGTGCATCCTATCTATATTACTAATCATTCATGTTACACAATAGCTGCTATATTACTAATTTTATGACTTTGTAATGTAAAATTATCCGAACGTGAGTTAATGGAATATTGATGGCAAGTAATCTATTTCATTATAATTGTCTTTTGTATATTTGATTTGTTTATTTAATAAATGTATTAAAAAATTATTGACCTTCCTACCCATATTGATATTGATAATCTTATCCTGGAAAAGAAAGTGGGTGGATGGGAGCTCGCTAAATATAGATTAATGACGGATTTGTCTTCTCCTTTAGTAAGACGTTTTCCATTCATTGAAACACGTGACCGTACATGTTATTTTATGTTGTGGACTAGAGAAAACGTTTACAGCGCCAAAATATCCGCCAAGTGAGAGACATGAGTGGTGTGTGCTGGAGGATCATTAATAAAATAAAATAAGATTCTCATCACTTGTAATTAGTCGTGAAAGATTAATTAATTAATAATAATCCTTTCATTAACTAAGTGGCGTGCCTGTCACAATTATATTATTGTGTTATGGTTTGCAAGTTATGATTTGTCAAGGACACACCTGCTTGACTTGCACTTGAAAGAAGTAACGTATATAGTTATTATGCAGCAATTTGAATGACACACATGAAGCATTTGCATGTATTAGAATATTATAATGGTTTCTGTGAACAATTCAGGAAAGACATTGGAAAAGTATAGATTATAGAAAGGGGAGGTTTATTGTAGAAAATAGATAAATGTATTAGTTTAGAAGGGAATGTTTGTTTTAGACAGTATAGAGAAGTATAGGCTAGAAAGAAAAAGTTTGTTGCAGATAATAAAATTATATATATATATAGGCTATAAATGGAGGGTTCCTTAAGACAATAAAAGTTAGAAAGTGAAGGTTTATTGCAGGCAGTAGAAAAGTGTGGGATAGTAAGGGAAAGTTTATATACAGACAACGGGGAAAGATTAGTTAAATGGAACTGATTAGCTTGGAAATTATCAAAAACTTACTTCCATCTAAACATACAATAATATTCTTATATATAATCTAACTCTCTCTTATTTTTTATACTCTGTTATCGTCTTTTATTACTGTGTAAAACTTGACGAGGGGGATGGAGGCTGAGGTGTGGGTAACGATGTTAGTGAGTTATTTCTCTTATCCTTTTAAACCTTAAGAATGACAACATCAACAATGATGACACCACCACGTCAACCACAACGAGATTTATAAGTAATACACCTGCATATTATGAAATGGTTGATGGGCTGCTCACTTTATTTTTAGCTGCATACGGCGCGGAGCGGGAGAGTTGGGGATAGGGTGAGACAGAGGGTAATACAGTTCTCCTGGCTGCTGCTTAGTTTTAGGCGAGTGGGAGGGAAAGGTTAAGTTGTTTGTTTATACTTAGTTTGAGATAAACACAGTGGGTGGGAGATAGAAAACATGCTAAAGGAGAAAGCTGGTAATGACAACAACTCTGGTAAACAATGGTTTGTTATGCTGCTGTATGCATGTGTACGTGTTTTCCATTAGAATCTTGAGATACGAAACTTTCCCCCTATGTCTTACAATTTTCTGCATGTAGGGAGATAGGAGAGAAGTGTGTGTGTGTGTGTGTGTGTGTGTGTGTGTGTGTGTGTGTGTGTGTGTGTGTGTGTGTGTGTGTTTAAATTGACTGCCTTCAATCTCACATCTATAAAATGTCATTATTTCCAGTACGGGTGTTGACGGCGATGATTGATGATGCTAAGGATGATGATATAAATGGATGTTATTAATGTTGATAAGGAAATGATGGCTAATGTTGATGTTTACGGATTACTCAAAAAATTATTACAACTGATGACATCTAATAATGAAAATAGCCTTGATGCTACGAATGACAAATAATGATGACTGACTGACGATGGCCATTCTAATAATAACTTCTGTGGTTGTGTCACTGATGATGTTTAAAGATGAACGATGTTGAAAACTGAAATTGCTACTACTAAATTGGCTCCTTTTGGTGGCTGCTAAACCGATCACGACCATAGTGGTAGGGACGTAATTAGCGATGTCGATATGATGACGGTGATAATAATGGTGATGATATTATTTTCTTGATGAATAAATAGAATGATGATGAATATAAATGTAAATCCGACGACAACGACAGCAAGAATAGTGGTGGTACTGTAGTTGATGGAGACTGTCTAATGAAGATGACAACTGATTATGTTGACTGGTGTAATGATAACTTTACCGATGCTTATGGTGATGAGTTCAATGATGACTGTCAACTATGATAATGGCGACGAAAGCACTGCTGTTGCTGTTAAACGCCAATAGGAAGGGGCAAACGATTATGAATACGACAACGCTAGTGCTGTTGATGCTGAAGATGCCAATGATGGTAATGCCAACAATGCTGAGGCTGATGAAGAATATGATAATGATGATGATGATGTGCTGACAATGACGATCACAATGAAGGTAATGAAATTGCTGTTTATCAGAACACATCAAGATGTAATTGAAGCACACAAGACTGGTGTCCAATCAGGCATGAAGGATGAAAAAAAGAAGCAGGGTCAAGCTGCTCATGCGAAGAAACTGTTCTAAACAATAGCATTCGAAACAAGAATAGCCTAACGGCTATGTCCATTACCGATCTTCACTTCACTGACGCCGTCACCCACAAGGATGATGAATCACAGTAATGTTTGTGGCCTACACGAATGTGTGTGTTTGTGTGATAGTCACTGTATAAACGAAGTGTAAATTTCCACAAATGTGTGTTGTTTGCGTGTGATAGTCACTGTATAAACGAAGTGTAAATTTCCACAAATGTGTGTTGTTTGCGTGTGATAGTCACTGTATAAACGAAGGGTAAATTTCCACGAATGTGTGTGTTTGTGTGATAGTCACTGTATAAACGAAGTGTAAATGTCCACGAAACCATGTTGGAATACTTTCCTTACTACACAGTATAATTTCACGTTGGTGGTCCCGTGCACTTTCTCACCTGTATGTTCAAATCTGGTGCTAGCATCAATAACTTGTGGCTAGGTGAATCACAGTGCAATTTCAGCTTGGTCCTCGACTGAAAGAAATTCGCTAAACAATTGAAGGAAGATAGGAACATAGGAACATAGGTTCCAGCAAAAGTAAACACGGAACGAATGATCTAATCGTACGGAGCGTGCCACTTCTGCAACACAAGAATAGGGAATGCATGTAGATATTTTGCATAATAATTTCCACGTTTCACTTTCTCCTTTCCTTCTCAAACTTATGTCAGTATGCAGAGAAACACACACACACACACACACACGCACGCACGCACGCACGCGCGCGCACACACACACACACACACACACACACACAGGACAATCAAAGTAAATAAATATCAGGATACAATCAGAGCTTTGGATTCAAATTTACATCAGAATTATTCAATATAACAAATAATTTCCCAATTCCATTTTCTCATTTATAGGATCAGCCAAATAGCTTAGCAAGGAAGTATTGGTTCTCACGCCGCTCTCTAAAGACTTAAAATTCGTTGCAAATAACGAATAGTGGGTTTTTCAAGGTATTTAAATTTAATGGTTAGAAGGGAAACAGGTACGATTTGTTACGTAATTGGAAAAAATCGTTAGTTCAGCTTTTAAGAGGGCGATGGACACTGGTTTCTCGTCAGGCAAACTGACGGTCAAAGTTATAAGGTGTCCTGGTTCTCTCCCTTTTACCCATTTAAGGGAGATCTTCTTGTCGTCTAGTAATCCCTGTCAAACGGGTCTGTCAACATCAACTCTTAATTCATTCAGTCCAGTCGTTTATACGCAGAGGAACGGTCTCACATTACATAATTAACACTTCCGGTCAGGACCAGTCCACCCACAGGAAATTATCTCATATTACATAATTAGCACTTCCGGTCAGGACCAGTCCACCCAAAGGAAATGGTCTCATATTAATTAACACGTCCTGTCAAGGTCAGTCCATTTAAAGGAAATGGTCTCGCATTATATAATTAACACGTCGTGTCAAGGTCAGTCCATCCAAAGGAAATGGTCTCATATTACATAATTAATACTTCCGGTCAAGGCAAGTCCATCCAAAGGAAATTGTCTCAAGGTATCTGACAATATGCATTGAAGATAGTTCGTTTTCTCGTGGGTCACATACATCCCTTAATAACAAATATCCAGCTTTGAACTATAGCAGAAAACAAATGGCAGTCACAGGTCATCATGACAGGATAGAATATTGAACAAATTAATATTTACACGATAATAATCATATTATTATTATTTACATGTGAGGGCGAATGTGCCCCATCAAAAACCCTACACAAGAGATATATCCTGGTTGTGAAAGAAAGGCAGTTAAAATATTTTACGAGTTAAGAATGTGTATAACTTTGTGCAAATCCATCTTTGCACTACCGTTTTCCTTTTTCCTTAATCTTTGTGCAAATCATCACTGATCTCATTGTCATAAACATCGGGGGAGGGGGGGGTGAAGATATACTTCTGAATCAAATGCTTAAGGTTTATCTCATTTGGCAAAGGGTACACAACTATTTCCAAATAATATATTTAGTAAGAAATATAGATTTTATTTTTAAAGAAAAGAAACTCAGTCTTAAACGGAATTTTCAAGCATATCAAGAGGGCATTTTTCACGTCAAAATAGCGCAGGTCACCGTGACGTCAGAACTTTGACAACTTTATGCTTTTCCTGAATGTTTCCCCCTTTCTGTTGTATCCTGTAAAATTCAACTTGAGTATATGTCCTTTATCTGAACTGACTAAACGTTTATTGTAAATAAAGTGAGCGTTTCCTTTTTGTTTGTTTTAAGCAATTTATCATTCAAGTGTTATAGAAAGGAAACTAAATCAATTTATCATTCAAGTGTTATAGAAAGGAAACTAAATCAATTGTCAACTAAAATATATTTCATGAAACGAAACACTTCAAAAGAAAGATTTAATTACTATTTTTTAAAACAAAAATAAACAAAATAAAAATAAAATTAATTGGGAGGGTGACTAGCAGGCCAAGAACAAGAGAGAAAATTCTCAAGTACAATTTTACTGCTGTTAAAATTTTAAAAAATGTCAAGCAAATACACACTTACACATCTCATATAAACGTATACTTTCACACACGCACATTTATGACGATGCACAAAAATAACACTTATACACACACATAAATAGATAGACAAGCATATAGATAGACAGACAGACAGACAGACAGACAGACAGACAGACAGATAGATATGTATGTAACACATTTATAAACATCACACTCACATACATAGACACTCAAACACATACGTACATAGACACTCAAACACATACGTACATATACACGATCACAGACTCCAACATTTACATAATTGCACATGTGAACTTATATATACGTGTTTGTTTGTACATGCATGGACGCGCGTGTGTATATGTGTTTATCTTTTTCGCTCTTTAGAGAAGCATGAAAGACTATTTACCAATACATGTCTGTAAAGGCCTAATGCATCTGACAGTTCTGTATACATTTTGTTTTTTCTTTTTGTTTTCAACTCTTTTCTAAATTCGTTGTTTCGTTAAGCTGTCCAATCGCAGAGCCATCCAGATACCAGTTGGCGATTCGTCTTTGTAATTCACAGTCAGGTCACCAGTAGCTCGTCCAAACTGGAACAAGCTCAGTAATTTCCACAGGGACTACAGAAGAAAATGCTTTCTATGGTAAGCTTTTAAGCCTCTCGCATGTCTTGTGATCACAAATGAAGTTTGTATAATAGGTAAATGCGAATCCTAATCTCTTTGTTGGACGCTTCTATACTGTATTGGCACTGCGTAATAGCATTATATATACTGGATTGGCACTACTTAATTGCATTGTATATACAGGATTGGCACTACGTAATAATATTGTGTATACTGTATTGGCACTACGTAATAACATTGTGTATACTGTATTGTCTTACGTAATAATATTGTATATACTGTATTGGCACTACGTAATAATATTGTATATACTGTATTGGCACTACGTAATAACATTGTGTATACTGTATTGGCACTACATCATAACATTGTGTATACTGTATTGGCACTACGTCATAACATTGCATATTTGTATTGTGAGAATGCGCAGGTATTCGTTTGTATGTAAGTGTGTGTGGAAGAGAAAGAGGGTTGGAGGAATACATAAAGAGCGAAAGTTTAAACATGTCTATAAGAGTATAAGTATTGTTTATGTGTGTGTGTGTGTGTGTGTGTGTGTGTGTGTGTGTGTGTGTGTGTGTGTGTGTGTGTGTGTGTATGTGTGTGTATGAGAGAAAGTGGGTATTGAATGTGAGTTATTGCAGTCAAATTATATTTGATTATGTGTGAATATGCACTTCCGGTTATGTATATATGTATGTGATTGGGTAAATTATAAAAAAGGCGATGATGACATTCTATGATAATATTGATTGTAATGTGAGCGTGTCTTTGTTTGTATGAATTTTAGTATATGAGTGGAACGTAAGCGAGAAAGTGGGAGAAAAATAATGTTTCCTCGCTAAATAAATTAGGTAGTCGTGCGCGTGCATAATATTACATTCCTGATTTTTCTACAGTCTGCTGGAGCGAAGAAATCTCAGTCGTAAAATACAAACAGTTTCCAGTTAAAACCGTATCGCGTATGACGTTATTTGTCACTGCCATCGTGACAGACGAGGGATCAAAACCAGAAAACCAGAAATATTGTCCAGGATTGCACTGACAATAGCAGCAAAGGCAAGGCTGAAGACAGTTTGGAAAGACAGAAACATCTCAGTCAGCTCAAAGATCAGACTGATGCGCTCCTTGGTTGTATCATGGACCCTCACAGTGGATCTCAAAAGGAGGATACAAGCTACTGAAATGATATGCTTCGAAGGTTGCTTGGCATTTCGTACAGACATCGTGTCACGAATGAGGAAAATGGAAACAGAATTAGACAAGCCATTGGGCCCTGTGAAGAGCTATTGGCATTGTGAAAAAGTGCAAAATGAAATGGTATGGCGTGTCACAGGATCAACAGGGCTTGCTAAGACTTTCATGCAAGGTACTGTGCAAGGAGGGCAACGGAGAGGAAGACAGAGGAAAAGATTAGAGGATAACATCTCAGAGTGGACAGGTGGACAGGACTGAAACTGAGCAATACAGTAAGATTTGCAGAGAACAGAATGGAATGGATGATGCTGGTTGTCAGGTCATCAGTGGTGCCCCAACGGTCGACAAGACAGACAGATAGATAGATAGATAGATAGATAGATAGATAGATAGATAGATAGATAGATAGATAGATAGATAGATAGATAGATAGATAGATAGATAGATAGATAGATAGATAGATAGATAGATAGATAGATAGATAGATAGATAGATAGTGAACGTTAAATAAGGATTTATTATCACGAGAATAGCCTACCGCACGTACCACAACAAAATTGTCAACAAGCAAACAAAAATCCCCAAAAAATTAAGAAAAAGACAAGAAAGAATTAAAGAATTTCAAATTAACCCACTAAAACAAAATGCAAACAAACTTAATACCATTATTTACAACTAGTTCTACTACCACCATCACCAACAAAAACGACAGCAATTAAACTACATATAATAGCAATAAAAACAATTGGCAATATCAACCTCAAAAGCGATAACAGAAATAACAACTAAACTGTATTTTTTTTTTAAAAGCTATTAAAAAACAACAACAAAATACAAGAAAACCGATGTGCTTTTTCATGTCATTGAGTGGATACCCGAAACAGTTTCGTCATCCATTTCTATAAGCTACGTTTGGAGAATAGATCTAAACAGATCCCCTACTTTATTTGCCTTTTAATCTGAGGCATATATTTGATGCATTAAGAATTATGAAAGTGATAGTTTGAATTTGCTTTGTTTGTGCTTTGTTGCCAATTAAGAAAAAAAATTGACCCGAGACTACAAATGAATTTTAACTGGGCGAGATGACTGAAGATAAACAAAGAGCATAATTTTTTTTACGTCACGTCACAAAACGTCTAGTTGTCCGTTTCCCGTCATGCTCTTGCGAAACTTGAACGGTGTGCATCGTCAACAATGAGATTAGCCTGTGGTCTAGCTGATGCCTCAGACGAGCTAGACTACAGCCTAGAGTTTTGTTACCAAGGCACACAAAAATATCGATTTCATCTTCGACAATCCGATCTAAGGTCTCGGCTACTACCTTGAAAGGTTGGTCTTGCATCTATATTTAGACGGAAAGGTTTCCTCTCATTGCAGCACTTTGCGCATGCTCATAACTCTGCAGATCTCTACTTCCTTTCACTATGGAATCATGGGAAAGAAAACGATTGAGAAAACATTTCTCGCACATACCGGTTCAGGATCCATTAGAGGAAACAGCTTTTGAACGGACAATTGACTTCCCTATTTCTAAACATAGCGTGATAAAAACGAAATTATTTTAGACGGAAATCAGTGCCGTTCATCCTGTGAATGCAGGCGGACTAAGAAAAGTAAGAAGTCTAAACTTCTACCTCAATTGCTTAAATGAACTCTTCCATCTCGGTCCTTTGTGGTTTGAAATGACCGCAAAATAACTTAATGTGCCAATATGTGTTTTTCTTAACATTTTCCCCGCAAATTCGCACCCTATTTATGGCGTGAAAATTAAGATTGTAGAATTTAAAAAATCTTTTATAAAATTCAGACTTTTTTATTTCTCGGTGCATGACTTTTAAACATATATTGTTCGGGGATGGGTGGGAGGGAGTGGACATCTAGCATGGAAGTACATGTATTATACTCATTTTGTTCTCAGATTTCCACAATCTCTCCGGACGGAAATGCAATGAATACAGCTGCCATTTATATTTGCCTCAAGTCTCATGCCAGTCTCCTTTGACCTGCAGGAAACAAGAACTCACATTTCGACAAAAATTAGATTTAGGCTAAGTCTAGTCTAGGTTCATGCATATATAATTTCCCCCCCACACACACACACCACTCCACAGTTTCTCTGTAAGAATAGACCTTTATATATGTAGATTAACGCAATTTCACTGTTTACAAGGGTAGAAGAGATCAGTGCCGAGTGCGCAAACAGCTTTTGGATTTAATTATATTTCTTCTAGACTACCAATTCAGATAGTTCGCAATCTTTCAAGATTAGTGATTGCAAAGTCGTTCATACAATTAGTCGATGTAAGCCTACTTATGTTACCATTGTAGCAACTAATGCTTGCTGAAGAAGAAATATATCAGTGTGTGTGTGTGTGTGTGTGTGTGATGATGATTTCTTATGAGAAGCGCTTCCTGCAGGGATATATACACGCACACCTCGTACACACACGCACACCACATACACACTTGCACACCACGTACACACTTACACGCACACCACTGTCACACTTACACGCACACCACGTACACACACACACACACACACTACGTACATACTTACACGCACACTCTTATGCATTACATAGTTCTTTCGTTCACTTTAAAAGTATTCTCTTTAAGACATTTCTCGTTATATGTATCTGCTCTTTGCTCGTGGAATGAAAATTTTCAACTCTCTCTCTTTAATTCTAGTTTTAATGATTACATTCATTCATACTCGTAGTCCATGAATACATGTTTCCATTTCCGTAGTGAAAGCTAATGCTCATTTAAAAATAAACTGTCACTTTTATATCATCCGGTGTCATTTGGGGATACCGGATTGAAGGGCAACAGTAATTTCGCACTGAGACAGATGGGCGTAATATGTATAAACTGGAAATTTATATAAGTAGCCAATAACTATCATTAACGTGTTTTTTTCACGTCATCTGACGAAGGTCTTAATGCAGCTGCACGTTGGAAATAAAACGAGAGTTATCGATCTTCAAGAGTAGAGAGTGACGGCAGATAAAAGACCCTATTTTTGCCAATAACGACAAAATTTACAATCCACTAACGGTAAGAAGAAATATTGTTTATTCAAGTCTTGAGTACTAAACCAAGAACGCACATTGTCTCCATCTTCGAAACAATCACTTGGACAGTATTTGAATATAAACTTACCTCCTCCCACCCAAGAGAGACAGAGAGGCCTGTCTAAAAATATCTATATATTTAAATATGCACATCTTATATTACTATTACTACTACTACTGGTCGGCACTCTTTGATAAACATATGTCAAAATATATACCTAACACCCAACTTATTTTTCCCAGACAAAATGCAGCGAACGTGTGTGTTTAAAGGAAAAAGAAGTAAAAATTTATAATTTAGTTCACGATAAACCTATTGTCAGTTCTGTCCCCTTGAGTGAAATAAATGTTCAATCTTGCGATACTCGGCGTAAAGTCCCGAAATGCCCTGTATTTTATAAGACATTCATTCTAGTAGCGAAGCTGCCCTCTCCTGCATAGAATAGTTCATTTGTCTTGTTGCTGACTGCCCTGTCCTGCATAAAATAATTCATTTCTCTTGTTGCTGACTGCACTGTCCTGCATATGATAATTCATTTCTCTTGTTGCTGACTGCCCTGTCCTGCATAGAATAATTTATTTCTCTTGTTGCTGATTGCCTTGTCCTGCATAGAATAATTTATTTCTCTTGTTACGCCTTTGTTGCTAAATGTTTGAGGGATGTTTTAGTCGTGCCTGCTTTATTTGCGGAGGAATCCTTTACTGTCCAATATATTTGAACGGATTGAGCATCTTATTACTTTCATTTTTCTCTTCTCATTTGACTTCAGTGCAAACAAGTGCAGGTTGTGTCTCACTAAGTAACAAGTGATTTTGTACTGTCACGCAGAACAGTCAACGCCTTATATGCTTGAAAATAGGCGTGCTTGGGATAAAAGACATTTTTTTAATCTGCCAGTCAAATAGCACTAAATCGCAGTCCTCTAGCAGCAATTAACGTCTGCACAGAAAGTGCACTTTCTATCCTGTATGTGATGTAATCAAGATCTAAGTTGTACAATTTCTCTACACACAATGCGATATAGGCAAGATCTAAGTTGTACAGATAGTATTTTCTCTACACTCAATGGATATAGGTAAAATCTAAGTTGTACAGATAGTATTTTTTCTACACTGAATGCGATATACGCAAGATCTAAGTTGTACAGATAGTATTTTCTCTACACTCAATGCGATATACGCAAGATCTAAGTTGTACAGATAGTATTTTCTCTACACTCAATGGATATAGGTAAAATCTAAGTTGTACAGATAGTATTTTTTCTACACTGAATGCGATATAGGCAAAATCTTAGTTGTACAAATAGTATTTTCTCTAAACTTGATGGGATATAGGCAAAATCTAAGTTGTATAGATAGTGTTTTCTCTAAACGTGATGCGATATAAGCAAAATCTGAGTTGTACAGATAGTGTTTTCTCTATATTCGGTGTGACATGGGCAAAATCTAACTTGTACAGAGAGTGTTTTCTCTATATTCGATGTGATATGGGCAAAATCTAAGTTGTACAGAGAGTGTTTTCTCTATACTCGATGTGATATGAGCAAAATCTAAGTTTTACAGAGTGTTTTCTTTATATTCGATATGATGTAGGCAAATTCTTAAGTTGTACAAAGTGTGTTTCTTTTCCCTTGATGCGATATGCTCGGATCTAAATTACAACGCTATTCCCTTTGATTATATATTGATAGTAGGCCTATAATATATTGATAGCTATAGTAGGCCTATGATATAATCGGTATAGGGCCACATTAGACCTTCAAAGTCTTGTTATGTAGGGTATTACGCAGAATCGTGATTTTAAAGATTTGCGTCTGTTCCGCCACGGGTACAATTTAATGATTAGCAAAATTATATAGATAGTGCCTGTTTCACCCGTGATGTGGTACAATAAAATTTAACGTTACCTCCTGCACTTGAATCCAATTCGAGAAGAAGCCAACTTGATGAAGAAGCAAAGGTGATAATTATCAACCCGGGCATTTTGACAAAAAGACGGCTGTAAAGTACCGAGGCCAGAACCGGTCCAGAGGGCAAGGATGGAATTGAAAGTGATTAGTGTCTCTTTCTTTTTCTTATTTCCTCCACCCGACTCCCCCCCACCCTACAAAGTATGATCACCCTGGCAACAGTATGTGCTTGTAACTGTAAGAGTGAAGCATTGATTTTGCATCTATCATCATAGCCATCATCAGCGTTTGTCACCACCACCACCACCACCACTTTATTACTTTCCGCTTGTGTAAACTAAGCTTAAGCAAGCCTTGCACTCGTTGTGTGAATTCTTCTTAGCAGTTTAGGAGACACCGGACTTGTTGTATGTAACCATCCCGTTTTCAAAATTGAAAATCGCTTTCATGAAGGAAGCATGTTGAGAGCAGTGTGACCATGGAGCAACATACAGAATGTCTTGTTGGAGAGCAATACTGTCTTCACAAAGACTTTTAGAGCTATTTATAGCAAGCTTGTTGGAGAGCAATACTGTCTTCACAAAGACTTTACAGCTATTCATAGCAAGCTTGTTGGAGAGCAATACTGTCTTCACAAAGACAATTGGTTTATTAGTCAGTCACCTGACAAATACAGTTAATGTTGTGCCATTTGTGCATACAGAAACCATTGACTTACAGACTAGTTCCATATACTTAAAACAAATTGATTTTCAGACTGGTTCCACGGCTAATGGGTTCTTCTACAGACCGGTTCCATAATTTTAAATTAACGAGTTTACAGACTGGTTCCATAATTTTATATTAATGGGGTTTACATACCAGTTCCATATACTTAAAGTAATGGGTTTAGAGACCGGTTTCTTGTATATAAACTAATCAGTTTACAGACCAGTTCCTTACATTTCAACAAACTGTTATACAGACAAGTCTTTTATACTTTAAATATTCGATTTACTAACCGGTCCCTAATACTTAATCCAAACGTAAGTGGGTTGATGCATGTACTAAAGCAATTGATCTTTGGATCGGTTGGCAGTACTTAAACTTTTAATTTAATTTAATACCTTTAGACCGTTCGTATAATAACATCAGCCAGCACAGAAACTGTTGATCTGAGACAAACTATTAGTCTAGATATCCTCCAGAGTATCCTCAGAAATAAGTAAATAAATATAAATCAACATAACCGCTCCGGAGGCATTTGTTCCAGTTAACATTGTAGAATCACTACACGTTGGTCCTTCTCGATGGCATAAATCCTGCATCCGTTTACTGTCCGTCCGGTAATTGTGACAGTGGTGAAGCTGGAAATCGTACTGTCTGGCCTCTCCATCTCTGGGTTTTCTCTTTATATCATTCTTATTGTTGTCGTAAACACATGGTTTTTCCTGCGTTCAAAAATGTGTGCGCACGCTAAGAAAAAATAGATAATACATGTAACTGCATGAGAGTGTAACTTTTATTTGCGTGTATTTTAAAAATAACTATATTTCTTCTTGCAATCGTTGTTTCTTAAAAATAAAAATCATATCTGAATACCCTCGACCCTTGACCTTAAGCGCATCTCGAGGACATTCGTTGAAAATCGAGCTCTGTGCTGATACGCCGTATAGATTAGATTTCTATATTTTACAAAATGAAATTGTGCTAGCTTGTTTAATTCTTTTCTTCTTTTTTTTTTTTTTTTTTGGCGACACTTGCCTGATCAGTAGTGCTAACAATACAGTGATTGGAGGATGCTGTGGATATGGGAGTTCCTTTGTCGTACACTATCAATGCATGTTTAGTGAATGGCCTCGTTATGGATCTGAGTGAATTGTGTGGTACTGACACTAGCGCCAAATACATTTGTCAAAATAGAGACAGCAAGAGTCGGTCATAATAAATACCGCCAAGAAACAGCAAGAGTCGGTCATAATAAATACTGTGGAGAGACAACAAGAGTCGGTCATAATAAATACCGTGAAGAGACACCAATTGTCGGTCATAATAAATACCGTGAAGAGACAACAAGATTCGGTCATAATAAATACCGTGAAGAGACAACGAGAGTCGGTCATAATAAATACCGTGAAGAGACAACAAGAGTCGGTCATAATAAATACCATGAAGAGACTACAATAGTCGGTCATAATAAATACCGTCAAGAGATTCAAGAATTAATCATAATAAATAACACTGTTACGTAATCTTTAAAATTGAACCTAAAATGCTAATGATCAGTTATTAAAGCGCTATTCTTAGAAAGGCTGTAAGAAAGTTACAATAGTTACACATTAACTACACAACTAATTATACTTAAGAACGTTAGAAAACGAAAGATATAAAATTATGAATCCGATGCAACATGACAACATATTACATATACATGTATTTAGGAAAAGAAGAATAAAAGTAATAAATTTAATAAATTTATAAATTACTTGTTTTAATATACAGTCACACAGAAATTCCTGTTCTTGTAGATGAAGACTACGTCTTGAGAAGCCTCTTAAAGGTCACAAAGCAGCACATTCCAGTTGGATGGTCCTTGATAATCGCAAGAACACCGACAATTCGACTTATATTTTGCTTCCGAAATGTTAAATTTGTATCTGTGATGAAAGCACGGTTTATATAGGGTGCAAGTGAATTCAAGGATTTCTGTAGAGTGCCAGTGAACACAAGGGTTTATGTAGGGTGCTAGTGAACACAAAGGTTTTGTAGAGTGCTAGTAAACACAAGGGTTTCTGTAGGGTGCAAGTGAATTCAAGGATTTCTGTAGAGTGCCAGTGAACACAAGGGTTTCTCTTAGAGTGCCAGTGAACACAAATTTTTTTGTAGGGTGCCAGTGAACACAAAGGTTTCTGTAAAGTGACAATGAGCACAAGGGTTTCTGTAAAGTGCCAGTAAACACAAGGGTTTCTTTAGGGTGCCAGTGAACACAAGGGTTTCTTTAGGGTGCCAGTGAATATAAGGGTTTCTATAGAGTGCCAGTGAATACAAGGGTTTCTGTAGGGCGACAGTGAACACGTATTTTTGTAGAGTGCCAGTGAACACAATGGTTTCTGTAAGGTGCCAGGGAACATAAAGGTTTCTGTAGAGTGCCAGAGAAAACAAGGGTTTATGTAGAGTGCCAATGAACACGTGTTTTTTGTAGAGTGCTAGTGAACACAAGGATTTCTGTAGAGAGTCAGTGAGCACAATTTTTCTGTAGAGTCAGTGAACACTAGGGTGGTTTCTGTAAAGCCGGTGATGACATGGGGTTTTGTAGAGAGTCAGTGAACACAAGGGTTTATATAGAGTGCCAGTGAGTACACTGTAGAGAGTCAGTGAGCAAAAGGGTTTCTGTAGAATGCCAGTGAACGGAAGGTTACTGTAGAGAGTGTGTGAGCACAAGGGTTTCTGTTGAGTGCCAGTGAACTTAAAGGTTTCTGTAGAGAGTCATTGAGCACAGGAGTTTCTGTAGAGTCAGGGAGCACAAGGGTTTCTGTAAAGAGTCAGTGAGTACACGGATTTCTATAGAGTCAGTAATGCAGGGGGTTTGGAGGGAGTCACTGAGCACAAGGGTTTCTGTAGAGTGCTAGTGAGCACAAAGGTTTCTGTAGTGTCAGTGAGCACAAGGATTTCTGTAGAGTCAATGTGCACAAGGGTTTCTATAGAGTTAGTGAGCTTTCAGGTTTCTGTGGAGTCAGTAAACACAAGGATTTCTTTAGAGAGTCAGTGAGCACAAAAGTTTATGTAGACTCAGAAAACACAAGGGTTTCTGTAGAGAGTTAATGAGTACACAGGTTTCTGTAGAATCAACAGTTTGAAACTCATAACGAGTGATGTTTGCTTGTGCTAATGATGTCATTTTCAGTGATGAGAAATTAAATTATATGTAAATGTGCCTGTATCTGGCTCTAAACATAATTGTTATATTATTTGTTGAATGTTAACGTGACATGACCTTCGTGCACTGTGCATGATGATATTTTAATAAGTACCAGAATTATAATAACAAGTCAGGTAGAGTATGCTAGAACTTGCTGATGCAATCCAAATCAGTTCTGAGCGGATGAGTAGTTTTTCTGACTAATAGTCTCACACTTGTTCAAACAATTTCATTCAATGGGGTAGATGAAAATGTTATTTTGTTGAAGAAAGTCCATATTATAATCACTTTGATTTTGATGTAACTCGAATCTGGTCATAAAGGTGATCATTAGCTTATTGTAAGTTGACTGTCTGATAAAGAAAGAATGGATTTAGAGATATTTCGTACATGCTATTGATCTATGATTTGAATTGGAGAGTGCTTTATGTAATCAAACCATTATTTCTTTGCTTACTAATCGATATCTTATGCTGCCTGTGTATTGGGCTAATGAATATTGTTGCAGGATTTGTAAGTTGAGAATGTGTGTAAGAGAGAAAGAAGTTTAGAAATATACCTGAAATTTTGTGCTGCTCTTGATTTGACCTTTGCAGCAGAGATAATTCCTTTTGATGTTTTGATGTTTTGATGTTTTGATGTTTTGATGTTTTGATGTTTTGTAACCTTGAATCTGCTTCAGACTGCAGTGACTACTGTGCTCTACCAGATCACGTTGGTGTGTGAAACCAGCATTGTCATCGAATAACTGCTATCTGGAGTATGTTTTACTTTACAAGCAATATGAACATAAGTCCTTGCATGCAAAAATGGAAACATTATACAATTCTATATAATTATGATGTAAGCAATTTTAGAAGTTTACTTTTTATCAGCCAATATTAAATACAAAATAAACTTGGAACTCGTTATGATGGTATTTTTGAAAGTGTCAGAGTTGGAGTAAACAGCCTGAGTTGAGAATATGCTAAAAATTGCTGATGCAATCCAACTGAATGAGTAGTTTTTATTATCCAATGGTTAAGACTTTGGGGAACAAGACAAGCCAATGGGCTGAGAACAAAGTTTACCTGTTATAGAGAAATCTATTGTCTAATCACTTAATTTTGAGTTGACAAGACATCCAGTCATGAAAGGCGGCCATTAGCTTAATGGTGAGTTAACTGACTGATTGAGAGATAAAGGACTTAGAAATATTTCATGCATTTTGCATTTGATATGTTATACTTGTGTTTTAATAAGATGTATTATGTGAGTAGACTATTATTTCTAAAAATGTTTGAACTAACATACTTGCATATAGTGTGCTGAACACTTGACATGTTTCTGGTGAATGTGCTCATAAAATTGATATGCTGTATCTATTATGCTGTGTGTGTGTATTAGGCTAATAAATACTGTTGTGGGAAACTGTAAGTTGAGACTTGAATGTAAGAAAGAATGGAGTTAAAGATGAATAAACTGGAAAACTTAGCATTTGTTCCCTGACTATATTTTACAGGGAATAAGTGGCCTTACCTTGTTTTACCGGAATCTCCAGGTTTACAGGAATCTCCTGGTTTACTGATTATAAACTGAATCTCCTGATTATAAACTGCTAAGACTCTTGTAGACATGAGAAGAATCTCCTGATTATAAACTGCTAAGACTCTTGTAGACATGAGAAGAATCTACCACAGTGTGTAAGTGTAAGGAATTCACTGCACTCCATTGATATATGGTTGGCAAAGTATGCTGACTATATCGAGCAATTTCTGATACAAGGAAGTTACTGGAAATTGCTATAATTGTTGTTCTGCCTGAGGGAGAATATATGACCTCGAGAGAATAGCAGCTAGTCAGTGTTCTACAATGTGAAAAGGGAAACAACTGGAATTTAAAGTAATAACATGAACAATAAAACTGTGACTTTGTTAGGAAAAGACTATTGTGGTAAGGTTACATAGAAACTATTATTTCATTGATTATCTCTAATAACTCCATTTCTGTTCTCTGATAAGAACTACCTTGTGATTTGTATTGACACTAATCTCTAATAACTCCATTTCTGTTCTCTGATAAGAACTACCTTGTGATTTGTATTGACACTAATCTGTTGAATTGTGTTTTAGGATGTATGACTATATAGATATCAATACTTATTCAAATGTGGTTTCATGGAAATAGTGATGTCAAGTAAATCTTTTTCATTGTATTCGATATATGTATATTCGATTGTTGATTTAATAAATTTATTCGTATATTTATTGACATTATTACACATATGGATAACCTTACATTGGAGAGGAAAGTGGGTGGATGGGGGCTCGCTAAATTTAGATTCAAAGACGGATTTATGTTCTCCTTTTGTAAGAGGTTTTCCACCTACGGAAATATTGTGTGACAGTAAATGTTTGTCTTGAATGCTGTGGAATAGAGAAAACGTTTACAACGCCCGCATATCCACTAAGTGAGAGAGACAAGTGGTGTCTGCTGGAGCATAATAACATAAATTAAGATTCTCATCAATTGTAAGTACTTATGTGTGATTAATCAATAATAATAATCATAAACATTAACCAGGTGGCGTTTGCATCACCGTGTGTATGGTATGTGTACGTATGTGGGTATGTATATAGGTATGTATGTGGGTATGTATGTGGGTGACTGTATATGTATGGATGGATATATATATATATATATATATGTGTGTGTGTGTGTGTGGCTGTGTGTGTTGTAATGTACGTGCGGACAAATTGTAAAATGTTCATGTTCATCAGAATGGACTACATACTTTACGGAAAAGACGGGAGTGGGGGGGGGGGAGAAGACGCGAGACGTGCACATTGTTAACTGAACGTAGCTACTACAAGAATTCCGGGGTAGTCTAGGTTATCTGTCTCAATTGGTGTCTGCCCAGGGCACCCTGTGGCGACCATGGCCATCGATCTGGTGGGCCCGTGATGACCGACAAGACAATCCTCCTGTCACAGCTTTAGCCCTGCGGGTAATTAGACATTGCCTTAAATCAATGCTTGCCAAATCAAAGACTCCAATTCTCCGACCACAACTGGATGTGCGATAAATACGTGCTGAGCTGAGGTTAGGCAAACTGCCTCACAAGAGACTCCCGCTACTACATGAGATTACTGAAGATTGCAACGTATGGAGTGCAGGGCCTTGGACATTTTTCTATTACAAAAAATTACTCTCGACTAAATTATAGATATCATTAGAATTATATCTTATGTTCACATTGTCCAGATGTATGCTGAAGATGCGATCATATACAGGGAAAAATCCTCAGTATAATGTACAAAGACCCAAACGCACGCTAACGCGCGAGCGCGCACACAAACACACACACACACACACACACACACACACACACACACACAAAACCACAAATACACACACTCCAATGGAAAGTGTGCATTGCATGCGTTTTAATATATATGTAAATACATATATGTGTGTATGACTGTGTGTGTGTGTGTGTGTTGTGTGTGAGAGAGAGAGAGAGAGAGAGAGAGAGAGAGAGAGAGAGAGAGAGAGGGAAAGAAATGTGTTTGATGTCTGTCTGTTACATTGTTCAAGATATTTGTATGCTTTTACTCCGAATAATTGGTAGATATGCAAGTGGAAATGATTCTCTTGCTTTTACATACTTTCCTGAAAGATATTCAATTTTTTCCTAGCTGCACATCAGGTTCCAATCTATAATTATACTTTATTAATGTATTTACCTCTGCATATCGTGCACGATATTTCTTCCGTTTTTGCTGACATTTACACATCCTCGTTTTTGGTTGCTTCGTTCTTCGTAGCCACAGCTCACAATTTGTTGTTTAACTCAAAGCGTAAATATTATTACAAATGGTTTAAAAATTCTTACCAGCTGCACCTCATCTTATTTTTTTGCTTAATTTGTGCAATGTATTAGACATTCTTAGACTAATTAAAATATTTTTTTTAAAATTTTAAACGATTTAATTTTCAAACAGCAACAATAAATCATCCCCAGAAGAGATGTTCATTGTTTAATATTTTTTCTCACTGTCTATTTGATTTACAGCATTTTCATTCAGCAGTAATGTTCAGTGTATGGTAATTTTGCATTCTATGTCTTTTCGATTTATAGTCATTTCACTCACTACTATTTATTTATAGTAATTTTGCATTCTATATATTTTCGATTTCTAGTCATTCTACTCACTGCTACTGTTCACTGTATGGTAATTTTGTATTCTATGTCTTTTCGATTTCTAGTCATTCTACTCACTGCTACTGTTCACTGTATGGTAATTTTGTATTCTATGTCTTTTCGATTTCTAGTCATTCTACTCACTGCTACTGTTCACTGTATGGTAATTTTGTATTCTATGTCTTTTCGATTTCTAGTCATTCTACTCACTGCTACTGTTCACTGTATGGTAATTTTGTATTCTATGTCTTTTCGATTTCTAGTCATTCTACTCACTGCTACTGTTCACGGTATGGTAATTTTGTATTCTATGTCTTTTCGATTTCTAGTCATTCTACTCACTGCTACTGTTCACTGTATGGTAATTTTGTATTCTATGTCTTTTCGATTTCTAGTCATTCTACTCACTGCTACTGTTCGTTAGACAAGTGGCTGTTCATTACATAACACAAATTAGTATTATTAGCCAAACAAATAATATATTTATCTTAATCCAAAAAATGCTGCATTGCAAGCATAAGACTATTATGTCGAAGGCTTTATTTTTAAATCTCTCCACAATTTCACATTAGCAATGTCAAAAACTAATTAAGAATAAAGCGAGTAATTTCACTTACAGAGTTATGGGTCATAAGGTCACTGGACGGGGTTGTTGTTTTTAACAGACTTTTAATAAGACATTGATTGGGAATATATTTATGGAATTCTGTATTTCTAAGGCATTCAAAGCCTGATCGCATCCCACTCAGCCTTAGTTATGAATAGTATTACAAAATATTTGTCAAGACAGTTCGTCATATCTCCTTCTGTTTGCATTTCTAGATCGATCGTTCTGTTTACTTCTGGCAAATGTGGCTTATCACGTGATGTCGATCGTTCTAAATTTTGGCTTATCACCTGATGTCGGTCGTTCTGTTTACTTCTGGAAATTGTGGCTTATCACGTGATGTCGGTCGTTCTGTTTACTTCTGGAAATTGTGGCTTATCACGTGATGTCGATCGTTCTAAATTGTGGCTTATCACGTGATGTCGATCGTTCTAAATTGTGGCTTATCACGTGATGTCGGTCGTTCTGTTTACTTCTGGAAAATGTGGCTTCTCACGTGATGTCGGTCGCACTGTTTACCATACTTCTGGCAAATATGGCTGCTCACTTGATGGTTCTCGTAAGGGAAATAAGAGATGGCCATGGTGTCAGTAACGCAGCGATGTCCTGCACTGAATCGGACAGTAACAGCAAATGGACTCTTCAGTAGTGAATGATACCGCACACCTCCGGACCTTGCTAGGGACTCTGTATTCTGTATTCTGTATCCCAAATACGTTTTCTCGTTTGCTGATTTTTCCTGTTTATAGCAATATCCCAAACTGTACCTCGCCAATACTCAGTGGGAGAATGTGAACCATACGTTATCTTTCCCATTTGCCACCCTCTGACGTCATTTGACGCTTGCGACTCATCAGTGGACAAAATAACAGTCAGAAGAGCAGCGTCCCAGTCTCTTGTGAATCGCAAGGGTTAATCTTTGTTAACCTTTTGAAGTTTTAAAATTACAATATCCAGGACACTTGGCGCCAGTTGTTTCTTGGCAAGTTAAAACTGTTATTTCCAACAAATCAAGGGGGGCGAGGTGAAGGTCGCATAATTCGGTCTTTTAAATGCCGTCGACGCCTGTGTTTTCTTCTTAAATTCTCATTATGGCATTTTCTGTTTAAATATAAACTACAACGTCTGCGAATAGATTTATTAAACAAAACAATTCTTGTTTGTTTGTGTTTTTTAGCGCCTATATTGCGTAAGTGAAAAGCATTTTATTTATCATCTGTGTAGCTGTACAAATCACTATTGTTAAGGTCACTTCAGAGTGTTGTCTCTAGTCGCAAATAAGTATTTAACAACTCAACCAGCTATTTATTATATTACTATCTTCTCTCTGACCGCGGTTAATTAGTATTTGTAAGACGAACAAGTTTTATAATCTGCTGTCATCTTCAAACAGCATATGACCAAACATTCAACTGCTAAAGAGCTCATCTTCCTAGCATTCTTTGCTTTCAAACAAAAATTAAAACAGCAAACTAATAAAACAATAAAGATTTTATTTGAAGACAAGAAAACACAAAATTAAAATTTAGGATATATTTGGAAGAGATTTGAAAACTTTTAACAGTTTTTTTTTTTAAACACACGATATCACATTGTAAAAATAGTGTCTTCACGCAATCACTTGATATACCGAGTTTTGTGGCACAGTAAATATTGTCTCCAAGCGACAAACATGTTACGTCACATATCTAGTAGTGTCATCATACCAAATATACAGAGGTTGGTAACAGTATTTACAGTGAAAGCACACTTAGGGTCTTTTAAAGACAATATACAATATAAGCAATGTGGAATAGAATAAAGAAAGAAAAAAGTTGCAATTCCTGAAAGGAAAAAAACATTCAGTCATTGAAACACAGAATTCTGTATAGAGATTTTATATACTCACAGATTCTTGGATTTATTATGATCACTCGGAAGTTTAATACTTTAAATGAGTGTGCGTATTTATGTGTGTGTGTGTGTGTGTGTGTGTGTGTGTGTGTGTGTGTGTGTGTGTGTGTGTGCATGCGTAAGTGTGCGCAAAATTTAAGCATCTGCCTCCTGCCCGAACCCTCAAGCATTTTTGAAAATGAAGTTGCGGGGTGTCAGCAGATCTAAGCCTGAATTACTTAGCTGTGCATTTCGGAGGAGGCGGGGGACGAAGACAATCAATCAGTTTGTCTTCAAATAAAAGAAATATATCGTGCGATTACTCCACCACCACCACCACCACCACCCATCTGTTTTTTCTTTTCACTCTTGCAGTGTGGAATTGGAGGCCAACCTCGCCCACACCCCTACGATGCCCAGATTCTCTACCGTATTAGTAAATCTTTTACGAAAGAATGATCTGCTAGAATTCTACGCATTCTCACTTATTGATTTTCTGGGTGAGGTCTGGTATTGTACAGCTATCTCTGAACGGAGCTTGTAACCAATTGAGAAAAAGACATTTGTCAGAGTGGTGAAGACGCCACACCAGCGGACAGATGCACTCCACGAGTGTTTGAACGAGGGCACAGTCTGTTGTGTTGAATTTATCTCAATGTACACATTTTGACAAATCGATCAAATTTGCTACTGATCTCAACACAGCTCTGACCGTGACCAAGTTTTAGTTATGTGCCTTTGGATATTCAGTGTCAATTATTTGTCTTTGAATAGTCAAAGTGTCAATTATGTGTCTTTGAATAGTCAAAGCGTCAATTATGTGTCTTTGAATAGTCAAAGGGTCAATTATGTGTCTTTGAATAGTCAAAGTGTCAGTTATGTGTCATTGTATAGTCAAAGTTATAGGGTGCTAGTTATGTTTTTGGATGCTCGTGTCAGTTATGCGTCATGGTATAGTCAAAGTGTTACTTGTCTTTGGATGCATAAGTGGCAGTTATGTGCCTTTGGATGATCAAAGTATCAGTTATGTCTTTGGATGTAGAAATATCAGTTGTCTTTGGATGTCCAAGTTATGTGTTTTTATTTAGAAAGAAAGAAAGAAAGAAAGAAAGAAAGAAAGAAAGAAAGAAAGAAAGAAAGAAAGAAAGAAAGAAAGAAAGAAAGAAAGAAAGAAAGAAAGAAAGAAACACAGACAGACAGAAAGACAGACAGACAGACAGAAAGAAAGAAAGAAAGAAAGAAAGAAAGAAAGAAAGAAAGAAAGAAAGAAAGAAAGAAAGAAAGAAAGAAAGAAAGAAAGAAAGAAAGAAAGAAAGAAAGAAAATGTATGTGTGATGGAGAGGGAAGAGATGGCAGAGAATCCTCGATGTTTTCTTTTTTTTCTTTTAGACGAAACCAAATAATATATATGCACATGTTGATAATTATTTTTAAATATAATTTTATGTGTTATCCACTTTATCCACTAGATACATACGGTAAACCGTAATAGTACTGTATGTGTCATCCTGAATATGTTAGTCTTTTAATATGCAATGTATTGTATCAATTGGTACAGGAATAATTATTGTTGTATATAACCGAAATCTATGCAAAATATTATTTCATTTTTCTGTAAGAAAAAAGGGGCAAAGGACAGAACAGGGTTTCAAGCTACTGGACAGTAGTAATTTATTCGTTTCAGTTCGCGACAAGAGGGAAAAAGAAATATTTTTAAAAAATAAGTTATGGAGGTTTCATTTTCAAGGCGCAAATAATTCGTTTATTAAGAAAATATTTTTATATACATATTTATATTCAAAATCATACACAGTGCAGATGAAATATCATATATCATATGAAGAAATTTTTTCACGACAGGAATGTTAACACCAGGTTATATAAATAAATATTACAAACGCAGAATAGTGTTTTAAATAACTTAAAAGAATATAATATAATTTGTAAGTTACATATGATTGAATATTTTATTCACACGCTCTCTTTCTTGCCACATGGGCACTTCTGTTCTTCCATATCCGCATGTACATACATCCTTTGTGTTTTCTTTCCGTTTTGACAAGTGCAGTTTAACAGCTTGCAAAATAAATACTTTCTAAATGTTGTAGAAATAATATAATAATATAATAATAATCTGCCGTGGATATTCTTTTTCAATGTGACAGAAGAAATTAAATGTCACAAAATTAAATATATTCTTTTCGGGAGATATTTTATGAATAATTCATTTAAATATTTCTTTATCGTATTTCAGCTTGATTTATTTTGTGGTGTTAATTTTAACTTCTGGTTACGTTATCATGACAATGGTACTACGTAAATTCTATATCACTACTGCATTTTTGTTTGTGTGGTGACAGTGACGCATTTTATTTGAATAATAGCAGTGACGCTTTTGTTTTGTCTGTGATGACGGTATTTTTTATTTTTTGTAGGATGACATTGCAACATTGTATTTATGTGTGGTGTGGCAATGTAGCATACCTATCGATATACTAGAGTAATGCAACATTGTATTTATGTGTGGTGTGGCAATGTAGCATACCTATCGATATACTAGAGTAATGCAACATTGTATTTATGTGTGGTGTGGCAATGTAGCATACCTATCGATATACTAGAGTAATGCAACATTGTATTTATGTGTGGTGTGGCAATGTAGCATACCTATCGATATGCTATAGAGTAGTGCAACATTGTATTTATGTGTGGTGTGGCAATGTAGCATACCTATCGATATGCTATAGAGTAGTGCAACATTCTTATTGGCGGGAGAAAGCTATAATCAATCTATTTATTTGTAAACAAAAAATAAACAAACAAAAGTACACCTCTTTAATCTGTTTTATGAGTATGAAACCAAAGTATGCAGTATTACCAATTCAATGTGGGATTTGAGGCGCGGCCACTGAGATATACAGAGTATGACCATCCAAAGTGAAATGAAATGTGAAACTCATTCAAACCACCCTAAGTGACAACTCAAATCTTAAGCACTACAAATAAAGTGAGACATACAGTAGATCCTAATAAATGAAGTGAGCTATGCAAGTAAATTATTACAAATAAAGTGTAACATGCATTTCAAGCATTGTAAATAAATTAGGCGTGTCTCTCACGTACTATAAATAAAGTGAAACATGCATTTCAAGCATTGCAAATAAATTAGGCATGTCTCTCACATACTATAAATAAAGTAAAACGTGCATTTCAAGTACTATAAACAATGAGTTGCATGCAGCTAAAAAAAAGCAACTACCAATAAATTGGGATTACAGCGCAGTAACAACAAATAAAGTGAGATGTATAACACAGCTACAACAAATAAAGTGAGACGTATAACACAGCTAGAAAAAATAAAGTGAGACGAGTAAGACAACTACAACAAAGAGAGACGTGTTGCTCAACCAGAACAAATATGGTGAGACATGCAACACATCCATAGCAAGTAAATTGAGACACACAAAACATTGTAAATAAAGTGAGACATATATAACGGATCAAACTGGCACATATCGAGACAAATACAACCATGCTTATGTCGTAAAGAAACTCTACACATAAATGATCTTTTCAGTAGCTGAAAAGCCTTTTGAAAGCAAAATTGTCAACAACAACAAAATAATTTAAATTTTAAAAAAATAATTTAAAAAAAAAACAACAAATATAACATAAAAGGTCGCACGTTCTTTTTAGTGTCAATCAAGTAAAAATAAGAAACACATATGAACGAAATAACATTGAGTGATATAAAGTCTTCTTTAAATGCATTGTATTCAAGAACTGCTCCATCACCTTAATGCTTTATAAACGTTTAGTTTACTTTATCTCTACCAATTACTGCTCTATCCCTTAATGCTTTATAAACCTTTAGTATACTTTATCTCTACCAATTACTGCTCCATCCCTTAATGCTTTATAAACTTTTAGTTTACTTTATCTCTACCAATTACTGCTCCATCCCTTAATGATTTATAAACGTTTAGTTTACTTTATCTCTACTAATTACTGCTCTATCCCTTAATGCTTTATAAACCTTTAGTTTACTTTATCTCTTCCAATTACTGCTCCTTCCCTATAATGCGTTATTCACCTTTACTTTTTCTCTACCACATTACTCTTCACGCAACACTTGTGAAGGCCACTTCACACTTAACGTGTTACGCGATGTCAGGCGCGTATCGCAGCAATAATGCTTGTCAGTTTTACGCTCCAAGTACAGCTTAAAAGTAAATTAGAATTTTTGTGCTTCGATCGAAGAATCGGTAGAACGCGTAGCATAAGTACGTTTTCTGTGGAAATGGACATATACTTCTTTGAAATACCCCCCGCGTAAACTAAATAGCATTGTGCTGCCAATGTGGCATGCAGAAAAAACATCTATTGAAGTGTGCAGGGTAGAGAGAGATACATATGTGAGAGACAGACAGAGAGAATATGTTTTATATATATATATAGGTATCGACCTGCAAGTATAATTTCAGAGAATTCTTTAAATGGTCGAAAATCCACGTCTGAACTAAATGTTAACCCTTACGTCTTTTAAGTTTTGTTGTCGTTCGTACATTTTTTTTAAAAACTGGTTTCCTAGTGATTTTCTTTTGCTTTAAAACAGAAAGCAGAATGGACTCTCCCATCTTTCTCACTCGAAATGAATGTATTGCAAATAAATGAACTCTCCCTGCAGTGGGGTATCAAGTATCTTAACACTAATTGTTAACCTTAATTAGTAAACTATGAAATCTAGTGCATTTTAGAACCATCACAACATCTTCTTCTGTCAGCAGTTTCTCCCTGAGGAGCGTTTTACGTTTTATTCACGATTTACGTCATCACTATCCAATCTAACTGGTTGATTTAATGATAACGTAAATCCATTTTATAATAATCACAACAACAGTTACTAATATCCTTAATCAAAAGTTGTGATTTCCTAAATTAAATTAATTCTATCTCAGAAAATCGCGATAAAAAATGTAAAACAGCTAGGCATGGAAATGAATTGTGATGTTGTAACATCAACCGATCAGACTAATTAAAATTGTTATATAACAACAATAAGAATAGCGCGAACATGTTATAAATAAATAACATATAATGAATTTGTGAAATCATAAAATAAAAAACAAATCAAAATAGCAATGCATTTCTTATACATGTAGTAAATTGAATTGGCGATATAAATTTCTAAATGAAAATTGAAATGGTACTCATATATTTACTGCTTCTTTTGTTTCACTGTTCGCGCGTCATTATCTTCTGTACTAATTTTGTATCACTGCTGGCGCGTCATTATCTTCTGTACTAATTTTGTATCACTGCTGGCGCGTCATTATCTTCTGTACTAATTTTGTATCACTGTTCGCGCGTCATTATCTTCTGTACAAATTTTGTATCACTGCTGGCGCGTCATTATCTTCTGTACAAATTTTGTTTCACTGTTCGCGCGTCATTATCTTCTGTACTCATTTTGTATCACTGCTGGCGCGTCATTATCTTCTGTACAAATTTTGTTTCACTGTTCGCGCGTCATTATCTTCTGTACTAATTTTGTATCACTGCTGGCGCGTCATTATTTTCTGTACTAATTCTGATTCACTTCATGTACGTCATCATTGTCTTCAGTACTAATTCTGTTTCACATCTCGAACGTCACCGGTGTTTTCTGGTATTTAATTCTGTTTCACCCCTTGCACATCACCATTGTCTTCTGTACAAGTATGTTTCACTTCTCGCACGGCACTATTATCTTCTGTATTAATTCTGTTACACTCGTACATCACATGTGTCCTCTGTGCTAGTGATTTTAACTCCTTGCACGTCACATGTGTCTTCTGTATAATTCTGTTCCACTGTTCGCACGTCTCCCGTCCCCGTTTTTTTTTCTTCCCCTGCAGGGCGTGTCATCACCTATCTTACTATTACGGTTCGGATTAACAGTTTCCTTTATAATTTCAGGTGTGAAAGTTTAAAGTCGACCTTTCTCTCCCTCCCCCCTCGCCACTTTTAATCGTTTCATTACATTTTTACAGAAACCTTGTCCTAAACTTATTACTTCACCAAATTTGTATTTTAATTGACAATATTCTGAAACATTTTATTAGAAAACGCACATAAAAAGAAAAAGATAGAGAAAAGAAGAAGAGGGAAATAAATATATATGATTAAGTTGTATTTTCCATATTCCTCACTTACATTGCATGCACAAGTACATGCATACAAACGCATGCACACACTCACACACATGTCTATTTAAACAAATACAGACATTATAAAATAATGTTTAACTAACCTTCTTTCGCCCTCCTCCCGAACCTTTGGCTATCTGTACACTTTGTTTCCGAAAGGATGAGTTTTATAAAATGTGATTGGGGGGGGGGGGGGCATATTCGAATACTCTGTAAATTATATGTAATATATATATATTAATGTTAATGTATTTATATGTTGATCACTTTTGTAGATTTTATTGGTGGTGCTTTTCCTCAACAATGATGCATTTAGACTGAATGTGTCTATAAATATAAGCCCCTTCAGAAGTCAAATGATTACAGTTTGTTATTCACTTGCATTCTCAAATAGAACGCGTACACACATACATACACACATGCACACAATAAAACAAGGAAGAAATATATATAGCTAAACCGTCGCATGGTGGGTAGATAGAATTAGTGTGTGTGGGCGGGAAGGGTGTGAGTAAGTGTGAACTTGTATGTTTGGGGTGGGTAGGGTAGGGTACGGTTGCGCTTGCCTTCAAAGGCAACAGTTTAAAAGATAACTGCTGCTATCACAAGTACTGAAGATGAATGATTTTGTACACTGTCAGGCAAGTAGATGGATTAAAAATAGAACGTATAAAGAGGTCAGTGGGTCACAGGACAGGGCTACATGAGGACCATCCTGAGTCCTTTAACTTACCAAATCAGCTATTCTTAAGTACGTTTAATTAGGTTCTACAAATTTTAAATCCCGATTCAAGATGGCTGAAATCAGAATTTACACCAACATACTGCACAGTTTATAGGCCTATGAGGGGGGAGAGGGAGGGAGAGAGAGAGAGGCTCCTTCCCAAACATTTCCATTGATAACTTTTACTGCAAGTAAAATATATCAGTGAAAATATGAGAGATTAACTAGAAACTAACATTGTTTTAGATTTTCGGATTTTAATTAGCAGTACTAAAGGGTATTAGTAACAACATAAACTTAACTGTAAAATACTGCTACAAACACTTTTTAATTCTTCTACAGTTTGTTTATGTAGTTATTGATAATATCCAGACTGCTAAAATTGATGCAATTTTTTTGTTTGTTAACGAAGTATGTGTTTTTAATATTTCCATTTGCTATGAGATTTAAAAAATAATTTCTGCTAGTAAATTTTGGCTCTTAAAATATTTTTTTAAATGTTTACAAATGCTTTACATTTTACATTCTGTAAGATGGTACTATGGGGCTGCCGCGGAAACAGAATTCTGACCCAAATATTTGCTTATGTTTATAAGTGATTTCGAAGTCCAATTTAAACGTTGATAACTCCATTTCATCCAGAGTTCTCTGAACACTGTGTAAAGAACATCAACCATCGACGCAGCTGTGTCTGTCACCATGGTAATTTCTCCCACTCTTTCTTGTTTCATTTCTCTTCCATTCTTCTCCTTCCTGGATCCTGCTGACGTGTTTGTATGCGTGGGGAGGTGATGCTATGACATTATGAAACTAGCTAGCCCACACAATGCAGTTATTAGAGACCGTAAATTTTACATTCACTGAGAGCTTAACAATGGTGTCATCTTAGTCTAAAATAGATCTATTTTACTCTCCGATAAAACTAGTCATTTTGTAGTTAAATGGATTGCGTGTATCTGTCTGGATGTGTGTCTGTGTATGGGTTTAATCTTTGTCAGTTCCGTGCGCAATTGAAAATTTTCGTCTCGTGAAACCACAACGGGGCTAACGGATGTAAGAATAGGTAGATATGTAACCTGGGTGCACTCGAGAGCTCCACTCTACAGGACGTCTTTGAACTAATTGATGCTCCTTCGTTTTCCTTGAACTAGAAAGAATGTCACTGAACAGTTTTAATCCTACGGACACTTTGGTGAGTCACTTTTCTCAGCCTCACTGGGCACTGGTACTAACTTACTTTTCCACTGTAAAGGTTCAGCAGTGTGTGCGCATGTCTGCAGCTGAAACATTGGGATTGTTCGCACGTCATCAAATGGAGAAGTATGCGCGTGCGTACTGCACTGAATCGTAACGCGTGAGAAAGTTCTCTTCTTATAGCACCTAGAGATATATTTATATTAAAAATATAAGTCGTGTTATTATTGTTTTGAACTAAATCAGCTTCGTTTTAACGCAGAGACAGGATATGTCTTGCTATGCGTCCTGCACATTGACGCACGCCTGAACACAATGGCGTGTCAACCATTATTTTGAGTTAGGCGCGCGGCTATAAATCTTTCAATAATTCGAGGTGTAAAAACACATTTCCGTCATAAGTAGCGCAATTTATTTTGCAGTAAAAATTCAACCTTTTTGCCGCTTTAAACTTTAATAAAAATAATGAGAAAAAAAATCAATATTTGTAAGGGTAATATTTGTCGAGATTGCACAACAGAGAGCAGCCATTTTGTTTGTTTGGGTCCTGCTTTTGATGACACATTTCGGGTAATGATCAATGTACAACAGAAACACACTCGTCATTAAACTCAGTTGCTCGAGAAGACTGCGGCTTCCGGATTCGCCGTCTTGGACACATAGGGTACACCTCTTTATTTGCCATATGCGTGTCCTCGTCAAAGGGAATTGTCACTTCCACACGCGGTATATTGTCTGCACTGACCGGCCGCTTCAGCGCTGGCGGAGACTTCAGACCGCCAGGAAGCGCTGGCGTCGACACACAACGGGCGATAACTGCAAAAGGACTTCCGGCGTTCGCCACGTTCAACGTGTTGCTGTCGTGGTTTCCCGGCAGAATTTTTCGGATCTTTTTGCGCAGTGAGAGCGACCGTTTGTGCTGGGGTTTCGGAGTTTCTTGCTGGCCAGCAAACAAATCTGGGAGGCTATTGGAACGCTCAATTGCGCAATTAATTCTTGCCTTTAAGCAAAACCGTTTCGTGTTGGAAAACTTGGCAATGGCGTCCGCACAGTCCTTCCGCCCGCAGTAACGCGCCCATTCTTCCGCACATAACTTGCGACCAAAGTCTCGCAGCTTTGGGTCGGCGCCTGCGAATTAAAAAAAAAAATACCATTACAAAATATATTTTATGATAAAAACGTTAGAATTTTGAAAAAAGCCTGTGCATTAACATTACATTAGAACAAAAGTCAATAGGACTTATTTTTTTGACGTTCTAATACGAATTCATCCGCCGCACTAATGCTATCTGCAGAACAAAAAAAAAACGGTGTGTTTGTGTGCGCGCGCGAAGTACAGTAACCATTTTCCATGTGAGTTAACGTTAAGTTGAATAATGCACGTCTTCTTGTAATAAAGTATTGTACTTCTCTGTCTGGTTCACTCACACACACACACACACACACACACATGTGCGTGCACACAAATACACAAACATACAAATGCAAAATATATTAAATATCAAATAAGCTACATGATATATACAGTCGAGCAGCGTTGTTAACGCAGGAGAGCTTATTTTCTCACAATTGTTTAGTTGATTTCCAATTATTTCAAAAAAAAAAAAAAAAGAAAAGCAAAATATTTACAGACTCACATTCTAGATGGATCCCAAACTAAATGTATGCAATCTCTCGCTGTGTATAATCCATAATTCATTTTCATTTATACATTGCAATCATGAATAGTATACAAAATTACTTACCGTTATTTCTTTGTGAACTAATATGTGTTAGACATGTGACATACTAACATGTACAGATCCCATATGTATAATTCGTGACACACCAACATATACAGATACTATATATGTTAGACGTGACATACTGAATATTTACAGACAACATATACAGACATTGTATGTGTTGGACGTGACATACTAACATATACAGACACTGTATTTGTTGGACGCGACATACTAAACAGTTACAGACAACATATGTACTAGTTGTAATACACTAATATATACAGACACTATATGTGTTGGACGTGACATCCTAAACATATACAGACACCAATAAACTGCAAATAGTAAGTCAGTATCTTACCATTCATTTATTATTTTGTCTACCTGAGAATGACATGATACAAATTTCACTACTCTAGCGCTAAACCAAAGTTGAGATTTAATCTTTAAAATGTCAGAGTAGCTGACATAGCATGTCTCGAATCGATTGGTTAGAAGTGTGTTAATCATGGAGGTTTGAAAAGTCATTCTTGCTTACAATGCCTCATTGACTAAACGATGAGGTGAAGTCCCACTGTTGTGACTTGTGGCTCATTCACAGGTTGCAAGATACAAGATGTGTGAATGTTGTAGTGAACATACCATTATCCATTGCCACGTCAAATCACAACCAGACTATCATACAATGTATTAACAACTAGTGGTACGGCTAAAAAAAAAATTGGAAGTAAACTGGTGTCAGTATAAGTCAATCCAAGTAAACATAGGTCAATTAAGTCAGCTCAGGTCAATCCAAGTCAGTTCAAATTCATTCCCGTTAATGCAAATAAAGGTAACAGAGGATATTTCACGTCCGTCCAAGTCAGTATAAGTCAATCCAAGTAAACATAGGTCAAATAAGTCAACACAGGTCAATCCAAGTCAGTTCGGGTCAACCAAAGTCAGTTTAAACTCATTCCTGTCAATGTAAATACAGTCTAACAGAGGATATTTCAAGTCAGTCCAAATCTATCCTACTCATTGCAAGTCAGTCGAAGTCAGTTCATGTTTATCCAAGTCAGTCCAAACTAATTCCTGTCAAATAAAACAAGGGGACACAAACCTGCATATAGCAAAAGACGGGCGGAGTCTGTGCGACCCTGAATGGCCGCCTTCATGAGTGCAGTAAAGCCCAAGCGGTTCGGTTGGTCAATTCGAATACCTTTAAAGTCTTGCAAGAGAATGCGAACTACATCCGTGTGCCCTGCAAGAAATTTAAAATAAATTTTAAAAGTTAGTTAATAAGCAGGGCCGTTAAACGTCGGGGTGCCGGAGATAGCACTGATTGTTAAAATTAGGACCGCGCATCAGCAGCAGGAAAAAATCTACAAATCTAGTTTTGTTTCAACCAAGATTGATTACCTGTGTTGATCGTTACGCTTCATCACTTGTGACAGTCAATGATTCGTGTATTACAAAACTCTCCAATATTAGACTGATAAAGCATATCAGGTCAAACACTTCTGTTTTGTACATTAAATGCAGTCTGAAATATTATAGTTGATAGTTTTATATGCACACGAAAACACATATATGTACGCATGTAGATAGAGAGATTGTGTGTGTTAGTGTATCTGTGTGTGAGTGCGCGCGCGCGTGTGTGTGTGTGTGTGTTTGTCAGTGTATCTGTGTGTGAGTGCGTGTGTGTTATAAAAGCTGCTGGGATAAATTTAGCACAATCAAACTAACAAGCTGTCGAAATCAGAAAAGAAAAAAAAATATAGGAAAAGAAATATTTGTAATCAAGGAAGACTAGGTTTAAAATTAAAAGACCCATATGGAAATATTCTAGAATAGCAAACTAGCGAAACTCCAGGGATGAAAATAATCGATATATTTAGAGACAAATAAAAAGACCAGATCAATATGATTCACAAAAAAGAAAAATATCCTGTTGTATTTTTAAAGAATTGAACTAAACATGGGCAGCTAATTTAATGGGGGGGGGGGCAGAGTAGAAACAAAAATACATAATACTCCTAGATCTAGGAATATAGCTATTTTGTGAGGATTCAGATATGCGCGTAATTTTTAAAACTGAGCAGATTGCTTGAATTGTAAAATGTATAAATTCATCTAAACTTTTACATACAGGAATGTAGAACAAAATATGTCCTAACTGTTAAATTTATGAATGCAAACTCAATTTTTAAAGCATTGGACACAAATTTATTTTTAATTTTTTTAGACAAATAAACTGAATTGTAAGTTCTAATGAAGAGACACACATTCCACATCTTGGAATGGATGTTCATTTCCATGGTTACTGATGCAACAAACTGTATCAGGAGTGTAAATTAACCTTATTTAGCAATTACTGCTGTGGTAATTTATATCTGGGGAACGCAGACTAAATAAGTCACTGGGGCTAGTGAGTAATGGCTAATAAATTCCTAAGAATGTTGATTTAAAATATGATTGATTTAATGTGAGTTTATATCTAAAACTAAAGATTAAATTTAGGACAAAGTGTCTAATTTAAGTTGTATATCTAGGAACTGTAAATTTTGGACCAATGCACGACCTTAGTTTCATATTTAGTAATTCAGATTAAATTTATGGCTAATAATAGAAAGATTTATATCAAAGATTTGCAGATAAATTTAAATAATATAATTTAAATTTTATTTCTATGAAGGAAAGCACAATCCAAGCGTTATATATTAGAACAAACTTGAGAACCAATACATAATCTAAGTTTTATATTAGGAATGTTAACTAAATATAGAGCTAATGATATAGTCTAAGTTTTATATTAGGAATGTTGATTAAATATTGAACTATTGACATAGTCTAAGTTTTATATTAGGAATGTTAACTAAATATAGAGCTAATGATATAGTCTAAGTTTTATATTAGGAATGTTAACTAAATATTGAGCTAATGATATAGTCTAAGTTTTATATTAGGAATGTTAACTAAATATTGAGCTAATGATATAGTCTAAGTTTTATATTAGGAATGTTAACTAAATATTGAGCTAATGATATAGTCTAAGTTTTATATTAGGAATGTTAACTAAATATTGAGCTAATGATATAGTCTAAGTTTTATATTAGGAATGTTAACTAAATATTGAGCTAATGACATAGTCTAAGTTTTATATTAGGAATGTTAACTAAATATTGAGCTAATGATATAGTCTAAGTTTTATATTAGGAATGTTAACTAAATATTGAGCTAATGATATAGTCTAAGTTTTATATTAGGAATGTTAACTAAATATTGAGCTAATGATATAGTCTAAGTTTTATATTAGGAATGTTAACTAAATATAGAGCTAATGATATAATCTAAGTTTTATATTAGGAATGTTAACTAAATATTGAGCTAATGATATAGTCTAAGTTTTATATTAGGAATGTTAACTAAATATTGAGCTAATGATATAGTCTAAGTTTTATATTAGGAATGTTAACTAAATATTGAGCTAATGATATAGTCTAAGTTTTATATTAGGAATGTTAACTAAATATTGAGCTAATGATATAGTCTAAGTTTTATATTAGGAATGTTAACTAAATATTGAGCTAATGATATAGTCTAAGTTTTATATTAGGAATGTTAACTAAATATTGAGCTAATGATATAGTCTAAGTTTTATATTAGGAATGTTAACTAAATATTGAGCTAATGATATAGTCTAAGTTTTATATTAGGAATGTTAACTAAATATTGAGCTAATGATATAGTCTAAGTTTTATATTAGGAATGTTAACTAAATATTGAGCTAATGATATAGTCTAAGTTTTATATTAGGAATGTTAACTAAATATTGAGCTAATGATATAGTCTAAGTTTTATATTAGGAATGTTAACTAAATATTGAGCTAATGATATAGTCTAAGTTTTATATTAGGAATGTTAACTAAATATAGAGCTAATGATATAGTCTAAGTTTTATATTAGGAATGTTAACTAAATATTGAGCTAATGATATAGTCTAAGTTTTATATTAGGAATGTTAACTAAATATAGAGCTAATGATATAGTCTAAGTTTTATATTAGGAATGTTAACTAAATATAGAGCTAATGATATAGTCTAAGTTTTATATTAGGAATGTTAACTAAATATAGAGCTAATGATATAGTCTAAGTTTTATACTTAGGAAAGTATATTACTTTCAGACATATGAGTATCTTACTTGTTTTATGTATTTTCTTAATTTCTGGATCCTTCAATGTCAGCTCAATTTTAAAACTACGATAGCTGTCTGCGTTGTAGCACTAGGCATGTAATCAAAGTTAATAGGACGAAATATTTAATTTCAGTACTTTCAAACTTACTTAAAAGTAGGAATTGGGCTAAAATCATGCAGTTTAGTCGTAGGAATTGGGTTATAATCATGCAGTTTAATCGTAGAATTTGTCTACAACCCACACAATATTTTCATTCTTAAATGCAATTTAAAAGTAGGAATTTGGCTACAATCAACGCAAAATTTTCTTACATTCAGTTTAACCGTAGGAATTGGGCTACAACCGACACAAGATTTTCAGTCTTTAAATGCAGTTTAAAAGTAGGAATTTGGCTACAATCAACGCAAAATTTTCTTACATTCAATTTAACCGTAGGAATTGTGCTACACCCGACACAAGATTTTCAATCTTAAATTTAGTTTAACCGTAGGAATTGGGCTACAACCGAGACAAGACTTTCAATCTTAAATTCAGTTTAACCGTAGGAATTGGGCTACAACCGACACAAGATTTTCAATCTTAAATTCAGTTTAACCGTAGGAATTGGGCTACAATCGAGACAATATTTTCAATCTTACTTGCAGCTTAATCGTAGAAACTGGGTTACAACCAACACAAGATTTTCTACCTTTGACAGTTTTTAGAAAATAGTTTGTACTCCCAATCTTCCTAGTCGATCGCCTTTAATGTTACACAATCAATAAAAATTATACTATGTATCAATTATACTATGTATCAAACAATGACAGTTACTTTAAACTAATCCCATAATGTATTCGTGCCTTATTTTTGTCTTTTACTTTCTTCTTCCATTTTTTCTTTCTTTTTTTTTTTTCACGAGAATCTTCACGAGAGCTTGAATTTTATGCATTTTATATAGGAAGGGGAAGCAAGCGCGGCCTAAAATATTGATTTAGTTACCTGCCTATCAGCGCTGAACACAGTTCTGACGTTGGCAATACTTTAAGAGAATTTAATCCAAGAGCAGTCCGAAGAAAATTAGATTTTTTTCCAAAATATAAGGAAAAGGAGACAGAGATAGCATGAAGAATGGATAAAACTGATCACGTTAATTAACGAATCCCGGTGTAATGGAAGGATTTTGAGAAGGAACATTATAGAAAATGAAATAAACGCCCTAGAATATTTTGTACGGTACGGATTAGAATTCAATTTTGAGACAAGCCACGAATCTGAAAAATGCTCAAGAGGGGAAGAAGGATTCGATCTTAAATTGATCAAGACCACGAATAGCGCCATCTTCGTAACGATGAAATGCTTCCTTGACAACAACAACAACAAAGTGTTTACGAGTTCTGCGAAGACATTACTAAATATAATATTTGAACAAGGAAATCTGAGTAGTCGCCCTTAGGAAAGGCATTCTTTAACCAGATCATTTTCTAAGTATGTCATATTACTCAACGCCGGATTACCAGATAGGCAGAGTAGGCAGCGACCTATGAGCCCCACGCTTTTTGGGGGGGGGGGGGGCGCGACAACAGATCAAAATAATATTGATTTAATTTGATCTTTAAAGAAAATTACAATCAAGCTTTCTTAAATTGTTTCCAAAAGATAGAAAAAAATAATCAACTCAAAGAAACGAAAACTTTACATTAAAGACTCTATAGAGAAAATGCTGCATTAATGAAATGTACCTATTAACAACTTGAGGTACATAAACCATAGACTTCATGTTCACATTACAGTTTGTCTCTTAAAAGTTCATCTGCTGTCAGCTGTCAGTTTTTAAAAAAGTAGGTGCAGCCTAAGTACGTCTATTGTGTAGTGATGGTCATCTCCATCTAGCGGCCGACGCGCACACTACTTAGACTACTTAGTTCAATGTTATCACACTAGAGGGCGCACGCTACTTAGACTACTTAGTTCAGTGTTATCCCGCTAGAGGGCGCACGCTACTTAGACTACTTAGTTCAGTGTTATCCCGCTAGAGGGTGCACGCTACTTAGACTACTTAGTTCAGTGTTATCCCGCTAGAGGGCGCACGCTACTTAGACTACTTAGTTCAGTGTTATCCCACTAGGGCGCGCGCACGAGAAACATCCAGAAACGAAGCTTTCTGTGATGTCGTGAGTTCCCGCCGACTCCAGTTCCTAGTAGAATATTCGCGAGTAGAAACTTTCTGTGAATTAGTGTGTCGCGATTTCCCGCCGACTCCCGATCCTAGTAGAATATTCACGAGTAGAAGCTTCAAGAACACCGACGAGTATAAATACCCGACGTCTGCATTAGTAAGTTAGCTTTTCTGAGTTATAATAAAGATCGATTAACTTCACCATCTAATTTCTATCGACCGAATCTATCTTGTTCAGGCAGTTTTACTCATTTTTGGCTGAGACTTGAGAATTATTTCATTTTCTTGAACAAAGCATAAATATTTTTTGTCCTCGCTCTTTTGTAGATTCAGAATGTTGGCGCCCGAAACGAAGAGATAACAAAGCGGTGCAGAAAAAACAAAACAAAACAAAACAAAAATACCAGCAAGAGAAAGTGAAGAAGACTTGATGAAATCTTTTTCAACCTGGCTCTACTCTTAAGTCAACAGAGGATCAACCCGAGACCTCTTAGACCTCTTCAAGTACGTCTGCCAGCGAAATGATGGTGATAGACCTTCCCTCTGAACAAATTGCTGAGGATGAGGATAGGGTTCACTTACTAAGTGCGGCTGAAACTGTGCCAGACGTTTGATTACTTTATGAAAATAGAGATGTTCTAGGACCAGAATATCAAAATGACATTGCGTTAGGGCCAAACATTACCAATGAAGTGCAGGAGTTTTGTTGTAATAGAGACTCTGAGGAATGTCAACACTTTGATGGAGATTTTTTTGGCTTCAAGCTGGCAGTGTGAAGATCGTAAAAGATTTTTTTTATTCCATGATCTTTCGAAAATATGTAAGTGGTGAACAAATCAAAGAGAATGGCTCATCTACTCTCCCTCTACAAGAAACGTGTACTATTTTCCATGCGCCCTGTTTGGTGAAAGCTCAAGGCCAAGCTCAATTTTAAGACGAATTTTCTGATTGGAAGAATGCCTTGCAGCCAATGAAAATGCACGAGGACAGTGCAACGCATCGGGCATGTGTACAGACACTGATCAGCAGACGACGCACACACGGTCGAATGAACAGCTCTTTGGAAATTCAATTCAACAAAGAAAAATAATACTGGATCAAAGTTCTACAAAGAGTAGTGTCAGTGATCAAATTCTTCTCATCACGTGATTAGCTTTTCGCGGTGATACAGAACTCCTTGGTTCTCAACATAAAGGCAACTATTTGGGAAATTTAGAGTTAATCACGGAGTACGACCGTTTTTTAAGTTCTCATTTAGCCAAATATGGTAATCAAGGTCGAGGAAAGCCCTCCTATTTTTCTTCCACAATTTGCGAAGAAGTAAACGAAATAATGGGAAATAAGGTTTTGGAAATTATTGTAAAGGAAATCCAGGAAGCCAAGTACTTTACTCTGAGCGTTGATTCAACACCAGGCATATCTCACATTGACCAACTGACAATAGTCCTTAGACATGTTGGAGTGCAGATGGTGAAGTGGTAGAACGTTTTCTCACATTCATCCCCATAGCAAGCGCATGCCACCACTGTTTACTGTTTTAAATAAATTTGGCATCGACATCAAAAACCTGAGAGGACAGTCTTATGACAATGTAACAAACATCTCAGGGTGCTACAATGGTCTTCAAACGCATATTGCCAAGATAAATCAGCTTGCACACTACATTCTGTGTGCAGCAGACTCGCCCAATTTGGTTGGAGTATGTGCTTAGAAAGCTGCTTTAGAGCAATCTCATTCTTCGGGCTTGTGCAAGCAATGTACAACCTTTTCTCGGCATCAACCCACTGTTGGGCGGTTATGCTCGAATATCTTGAGGACAAAGATGGCGAACGTCACAAAGATTTTGCTCTAGTTTTAGAAAGAGTGATCAACAATACAAGGTGGTTAAGGGCCTATGCGACCAAGGCGTTATCCCACGGCTAAAGCACCTTTCAGAAGACTTTGCAGGTCATTGCTGAAGATGTGAATCAGAAGCCATAGATAATTCACGATGCCAAATGTCTGCTAAATGACTGTCAAAGAAGGAAAATGTCATGGCAGGCTTCTGGGCTGTAATCCTAGACCGGATCAACGGAGTCAGCAAATCTGTACATAAGGAAACAATAGAACTTCAAACGGCCGTCGATCTTCTGAAATCACGGCTCGAGTTTTTAACACCACAAAGTGAAATGTTTGATGACTATGAGAGGAAGGCAAATGAAAACATCGATGACAATACACTGATGAAAGTTGGCGTGTGACGTAAGAAAAAGACGTCACAGCGATGGTGACGCGCCAGACGTGGAAGAGATTGTGATTCGAGGAAAAGTTCAAGATTGAAACTTACCTGCTAATATTGGATATGTTATGTGATTGAAACTTACCTGCTAATATTGGATATGTTAGGTGATTGAAACTTACCTGCTAATATTGGATATGTTAGGTGATTGAAACTTACCTGCTAATATTGGATATGTTAGGTGATTGAAACTTACCTGCTAATATTGGATATGTTAGGTGATTGAAACTTATCTACTAATATTGGATATGTTGGGTGATTGAAACTTACCTGCTAATATTGGATATGTTAGGTGATTGAAACTTATCTACTAATATTGGATATGTTAGGTGATTGAAACTTACCTGCTAATATTGGATATGTTAGGTGATTGAAACTTACCTACTAATATTGGATATGTTAGGTGATTGAAACTTATCTACTAATATTGGATATGTTAGGTGATTGAAACTTATCTACTAATATTGGATATGTTATGTGATTGAAACTTATCTACTAATATTGGATATGTTAGGTGATTGAAACTTATCTACTAATATTGGATATGTTAGGTGATTGAAACTTATCTACTAATATTGGATATGTTATGTGATTGAAACTTATCTACTAATATTGGATATGTTAGGTGATTGAAACTTATCTACTAATATTGGATATGTTAGGTGATTGAAACTTATCTACTAATATTGGATATGTTAGGTGCAGAGCTTTCCCGTCGTGTGGAAACATATAACAAAGTTCATTCTCTATTTGGGTTTCTAGTTGAGTTCCCATCGAAGACAGACGCCGAAATTAAAGAAGCTGCCCAAAGATTTAGAGACAATTATCTCGAGGACATCGGGTTGGAGTTTGCAGATGAAATGGTTCATTGCAAGTATTTCATACTACAGTTAGAAAATTCTGATAAAACAGTGCCAGCATCGCAATCGTACAAAATATGGTGCAATCAACGTTCCCAAATGTTATGACAGCGTTAAGAATTTATAGGTGTCTCATGGTCACGAACGCAATCAACGTTCCCAAATGTTATGACAGCTTTAAGAATTTATATGTGTCTCATGATCACGAACGCAATCAACGTTCCCAAATGTTATGACAGCTTTAAGAATTTATAGGTGTCTCATGATCACGAACGCTACTGATGAATGAACCTTTTCGAAGTTAAAACAACTGAAAAATTGTCATTGATCTTCAATGACACAAGAACGACTGAAGTCATTTGCCATTATGACCACTGAATACGACGTCATCAATGACACAAGAACGCCTGAACTCATTTGCCATTATAGTCACTGAATACGACGTCATCAATGACACAAGAACACCTGAACTCACTTGCCATTATGGCCACTGAATACGACATCTTGCAAAAGGTTGACTTCCTAGATATCCTGAAAGATTTCATCACAAACAAATTGAAGAAAGTGAATGTTTAAAGTTTTGTTGGTTTATTAAAATTAATTTTTTTTTAAATTGCGTTTAATAATACTGTGCAATATTGTTTAATAACATTTGTTTAAGAACGTAATGTGTTCATTAAAATAACATTAAAAAATTGTTAATGTTAGTTTTGTGTAATAAAATTGGTTTATTAAAATTGTTGGTTGGTAAAATTAAAAGCATATTAGGAGATAATCTACAAGGGGTCCCGAGATTTCGACTGCCTAGGACTAGGAGCCTCCATAGGGTTTAATCTGGCATTGATAGTTAATCTCTTAATCTCAAACGGCGGATAATACTGCCCGATTGTAAATATAACATTATTTCGCACAACAGATATATGCACATCGCACAATATTGATTTTAACTAAAATCAGAGAAACTTGGAGAGAGACGGGTTGTCGAGAGGAAAAAAAATGAACAAGATACAAAAACGCATAAACTCTATTGAGATATTAGAACAGGCGCACCATATCCAGTTCACAAGCAGCTATAACCTTACCTGCTTGAGCGGCGAAGATCAAAGGCGTATTTCCTTCCTTGTCAGGTAAGTTGACGTCTACTTCCGGTACGTCGCTAAGTACGTCCACCGCATGCGCAAGACCATTGGAACAAAGATGGCTGAAGCCGGTCTTAGAAATACCAGAAAAGAGTTTTCATTATATCATTATATTCTTTCTGTCTGTCTGTCTGTCTGTCTGTCTTTCTTTCTTTCTTTCTTTTTTCCATCGCACCTTTAAAAAAAAGGAAAGAATGAGAATAGACGGGACTTTTATAATTACTGTTCGTAATTATGTATTAATAATAAGGAGATTACTGATTTTAAATCTAAAAGCATCCCTGAATGTTTGTTATGTGTATAAGAAACATTAAAGCCTGTTCTTAAAGTTAATCAGGAAACCATTTAAAACTTAAAACCTTTCTGAGACACCTATCTCTACTGCAAAAGTGGATTCTAACAACTGTGATATTTCCTTGCTCTACACAACACGGCTCATGCCTATCCACGTGAATGTCCGATGTCCACAAAATGTAAATACAAACAACACAATACATTCCCTCCCCTCCACCACACACCGTGTGAACAAAAACAACAAACAGTTAGCTACTACTGGACTTTTTTTGCTGGATTGCAAAAGCCCGGAAGGAAATCACACTGCGTGCCTACAACATACACAGCTTTCCAGCGTCACAGCCTGTTGTGGCGTCATGTTGTTCGACGTAGCAATTCTCCATAGCTTTCCAGCGTCACAGCATGTTGCGTCATTTTGTTCAATGTTGCAAGAATCTATAGCTTTCCAACGTCACAGTCTTCATGCGTTATTTTGTCCGATGTAGCAAGAATCTATAGCTTTTCAACGTCACAGCCTTTATGCGTCATTTTGTCCGATGTAGCAGTCTCCATGAGATTTAACTGAATGGTGGTGGTTGCCCAAAGCAAAGATACAAAAATATTATACTAATATCTTTTATGTCTGTCGTAAATCACAGATAGAAAATATTATTACTAATGACCTTTTGTAAGTACCGATGATCAAGTAAATGCCGATTTCACTAGATCATTTCCCGTGACGTGTAAGCTGCACACATTTACTCAGTTGCTTACATTACGAACCATATGTTCGACTTTTTGAACGTATGAATTAACTTTAGTTGTTTTGTTGTAAACAAGCGAGAAATGACTGTCCGTTTATCATAGTAAGTCTTTATAGAAACCAAATACTTTTTAAAAAGTGAAATCTATTTAGTTTTTATATAGACTGACTTTTGTTTTTTTTTTAAATCCTCTGACAAGCTAGCAAACTATAGTGGGTTTTTTTTTTTAATTGCACATGACAAACTTTCTCGTTTGCAAATGGCGATATCTTATTCAAATACTTGGAGATTCCTCAAGAAAACAACACATCATAACATGAAGCTATTTGCTTTTCCGCGAACACACGCAAAGGTGTGACGTAAGACAATGAGTGATGACGTCGGATAAAGTGCTTTGAATTGAGACTTGTGCACGTCATTCATTGCATTTTCCACTGTGAACAAGAGTGCATCGATTACTTATGGCGTGCTACCAGCCGTGAGAAATATGATCAGCTCTCAGTTCGTTACTACTGATGACGTAGACAATTCCTGAAATCACTTCGTGTTTACCCTGGAAGTGAGCGATGATGGAAAATGACACACTTGGCTCGCTAACTGACATGGCGTTACTATGATATTACAAAATAACACATACACACACACATGTGTGTGTGTGTGTGTGCATGTTCTGGCCGATGACGTGTGTCTTTTTGTATCCTGCTCTTTGCACCAAATGTTAAAGACAATAATTATGACTATGATGTATGTCTTCTTGTCTTCTGTATGCAGCGACATTTATACAAACTCACAAAACGAAAACACGGGTTCGTTGTAAGAGTGTTCGTTTTATTTTTATAAAACGCCATCTCTGAATTGACGGAACCAGGGCAGCAAACAATTAAATGGTACATGTCAAACGGCAAATGTCCAAGTCCATGGCTAAGTATATATAAAATGCATATTTTGTTATAATGCCTACAAGTTCATTGACACCATGATAATAATAATACCATCTCCTACCCTAACCCCTAGTTAAATAAAAGTTTCTCTCTTATTCTGTACATATATTTTATTCTTCTGTCTCCGCACTATACAATGTCTATTCACAATCTAACCTAAACTATCCACCCTTACTGTCAGCCCTAAGGCCCAGGGGTCCTGCTACTCTTTACACATCTATCCTCCCATCTTGTCCGTCCGTTATCCCTCTCTTTCTCCTAGCGCCTATTAGTATATATATATATATTCTAACAGTGCGGCCGTCCAGGAAAACCATAAAGGCAGGAGGAGCAATCCTGTCCTAAAAAAACCAGGTAAAAGTAGCTTCTGTGTTTCCTCATTGGTATCAATTTTCAATTACAGTAAATGCCTAAGAGGCATATAAAGAATCATGATTATGCTTTAATACATAACTCTTTCTTAATATATAATCTATAGGATTAGACTTAAAATAAAATAAAATGTATGTTGAGGGGTTTTTGGAAAATCATTCTCTCACACACACATCACAAACTGCACAATTACAGTAACATCAGTCATCATATAAAAATACATCACTTAAAAATGTGAACTATCTGTTTCCTAAATATACAAACTTCTAATACAAATAAAGAGTACATCATACTCATAAAAGTGTATAACCTCGCACTGTACATCAGCTTTCGACATGGACACTTTTCGACCATACCGCTACTTTATTACCATTTCACTTCAATAACTGACAAGAATAATCCTTTAATTAACGCATATCAACATAGAATCATGCCCTGTCTACGAAAGTTAATTCTGACATTTTGCAGAAACAAAAATTCTTATCCAATTGTTTCATTTCCCTTAATGTTTATCTTTAAATACATCAGTCTGTCACTAAATCTAGCAAACACCTGTGAAGCTCAATGTTTACCTTTAAATACATCAGTCTGTCACTAAATCTAGCAAACACCTATGAAGCTCAATGTTTACCTTTAAATACATCTGTCTGTCACTAAATCTAGCAAACATCTATGAAGCTTTAGCAGCAAATGATGCACCGTTACACATAATACATTATCTACAAGAGACTAAGTTTATTTACTTCTCAAAAAAATACAAATTAAAAACTGATAAAAAGTATCAAGAAAATGTTAAGTGCCACTACTGTAAATCGTGGATCTATGCAGTTAAATTATCAGGACAAACACAAACACGTTGATAAAAACAAACAAAAAAATAATTAATAAGCGCAATTTTAAGCATAAAAAATAAAGTCGTTTAGAAAACATTGACACTCAGCATTTCAAAAAAAACAGAGTTTTAGTACATCCATAATCATACCATATTTTGTCCTATAATAGTACAAAACTCTCTTTTTCTTGCTAATGCCTAATTGAAATCCAAATCTACATCCAATAAAGCAAAATTAAAAATGCCAAAATGAAAAATTTCTTTTACATTTGTACAGGAACAAAGTATCTGCAACAATAGCCTGCCGTGAGCTTACACTTAGTCTGACAACCAAACAGTAAGAGCACAGGAACAAAAATAGTCCTCTAACCGATTATTGAGGTCACACTGTCCACGTCACTGTTATTCTTTGGGTTGTTTTTTGTTTGTTTTAGAATTTTTTTTTTGGTCTCATTTCCTGACCTTGCCTTTTTTATTGTTACAATAACACTATTAAAAAAACAACCCCCTGAATCTCTAGGAAACCTTTCATGTGTTCCGCCATTTTATTTTGAAAACGCTAGCATGGATAATGTGTCAGAAACGAAAGTCTAATAGTATTCTCTGCCTGGCATTTGGGAATTCCCTCTAATCTGCTGAAAAGCTGGATTCTTGACCCTGCGTCGTCTGGGACGGGAGGGGGGGGTGAATTGACCACCGCAAGGCGTGTACTGCAGCTGTGTTGCCATTTCTCTGGAGACATGGGTGGGTGAAATGTGTACTCTCTTCGGTCTTCAAGTTGTCCCTCTGCAGCTGTGCTGCCGAGTTCGCAGTGGGTGGGGTGGTTGTTATTTACGTCGTCTTCTGGCTTTCTGTTTCCTGTCCAGGCAGTACTTAAACAAGTGATGACGTAAGCGTCTGGTACTTTAAGTTATCTTTGCGTGGGTTTGTTGCCTCTTGGTCATCACTATCCTGCTCGCAGTACCAAATGTATAAAGGGATGATGACGATAATCTTGTATCCTGCTCTTTGCGCCAAATGTTAAGGACAATGATATGTGTCTTATTTATCCTGCTCTTTGCGCCAAATGTTAAGGCCGATGACGTGTGTCTTCTTGTATCCTGCTCTTTGCGCCAAATGTTAAGGCCGATGACGTGTGTCTTCTTGTATCCTGCTCTTTGCGCCAAATGTTAAGGCCGATGACGCATGTCTTCTTGTATCGAGCTCTTTGCACCAAGTGTTAAAGACAATGATTATGACGATGATGTATGTCGTCTTGTCTTCTGCACGCAGCGAGATTTACACAAACTCACAAAAAACCGAGAAAAACAGATTCTTTGTAAAATGATCGTTTATTTTTAATAAAACGCCATCTCTGAATTGACGGAACCAGGGCAGCAAACAATTAAATGGTACATGTCAAACGGCAAATGTCCAAGTCCACGGCACAGTATATATAAAAAGTATATTTTGTTATAATGCGTACAAGTTCATTGACCCCACGATAATAATGATGCCATCTCCTATCCTAACCTCTAGTTAAATAAATGTTCCTCTCCTACTCTGTACATATATCTTATTCTTCTGTCTCCACACTATACAATGTCTATTCACAATCTAACCTAAACTATCCACATTAACTGTCAGCCCTAAGGCCCAGGGGTCCTGGTACTCCCTAACTCCCTACACTGCTATCCTCTCATCTTGCCTGTCCGTTATCTCTCTCTCTTTGTTGTTGTTGTACGTTAACTTCTTTTGCTCCACAGGAATTGCGTGAAAACTTATCTTCTTCTTTAGATGTTCTCGATACTATTTGATTCCTGTGGAGCCTTCCTCCCTTCTCTTGCATTCGGGGAGGGTAGTTAGAGGAGGGTGCTGCTGCTGTTGGCTGTTTTGGTTCTTCGCTTTTGTATATTGCTGTGTCTGTTATAGGTCCTCTTTTTTTTCCCTCTCTTTTTTCTTTATTAAAGAATATATATATTAGTTTGAAGATTTTGCTTTTTGGTTGGGTTTTTAGATGAGACAGGATGTTTGCGTGAGGTATCCGCTGGGTGGTGGAAGTGTGAGCTTTTGATATCATTTTGGGTGTAGTAGTACTTGTCTGATGGACTGACGCTGAAGAAAATGTACGTTGTTTCTCAATGACTTTTCTTTCGTCTTTCAGTTTGTGGCTTGCTTTTGTGTGATTCTGTTTGGCGTCGTGTCTTGATTTGTGGTTTGTTGTGTTGTAGTATTTGTTGGTGAGTTGATTTATTATGGGTGTAGGGGATAGTAAGAATTTTTAATTATTTTAATTTTTAATTAGTTATTTTTATTATTATTTAGAGGAGATAGAGTGTGTTTGTATGAGGTATTAGTGCTTGGTGTAAGTGGTGTTGGTTGTGTTCTTTAGGTATAGTAGTGTTTGGGTGGTGTAAGTGATGTTGGTTGTGTTCTTTAGGTATAGTAGTGTTTGGGTGGTGTAAGTGATGTTGGTTGTGTTCTTTAGGTATAGTAGTGTTTGGGTGGTGTAAGTGGTGTTGGTTGTGTTCTTTAGGATATAGTAGTGTTTGGGTAGTGTAAGTGGTGTTGGTTGTGTTCTTTAGGATATAGTAGTGTTTGGGTAGTGTAAGTGGTTTAGTCGTGTTTTTTAAGGTATAGTAGTGTTTGGGTGGTGTAAGTGGTTTAGTCGTGTTTTTTAGGGTATAGTAGTGTTTGGGTGGTGAATGGTAGTTGCAGTAGGTTTGTTGTTTCTCCAATGATTTTTCTTTCTTCTGTGTATTGGTTACACTGTAGCAGAAAGTGTTCTATAATCTTGTTTGTATAATTCTTCGTTTTCAGTGTTTGGGAGTGCGAGTGTGCATTTTCTGAGCGCCTTATTTTGTATTGTTTGTAATTTTTTGATTTGGGGATTGTTTGTGGCTGTGTACGTTTTGCTTCCATTGTCTCTTACTGAGTATATTAGGGATCTGGTGATTAAGGCGTGTATGTATCTGCCACCCAATCTTTCCCCTTTGTGGTTTTGAGGATGTATAGTGTTTTGTTGGCTTTGGTGAGGGTATTGTCTATGTATTTACTGAATTTTATGTTTGAACCATTGTTTCTATGTTCACTAATTTGATTACATTGTACATTATACTTGTGAATTTTGATTGATGCTATATTTCTTATGCTATATTTCTTATGCAAACTGTCACAGGAAATGAGGGACAGAAATTATATTTTATTTCATTTTAATAAACCGCTAACAAAACTAGTTGAAGTAACCCGAGTTTTATTATTTTTCGTATGTAGCATGAAACTCCAGTAACGGTCACCTAAGATCTCTTTAGTAGACAGACGTTCGTGACGCAGTGTGTGTTAATATATCATATTGAATATATATATTAGTTTATGAAGAATATGTATATTAAATAAACTGGGACAATTGCGCAGTACGAGTCACATGTTGTTGACGAGAGAAATGGCCAGTGCGCATTAGAATTGACCACAGAAAAGCGTGCATCACGATTACCACTATATATCCAAGGCAAAAATCATGTCACAGGACATAGCTTCTGGAAGTTTTGGAAACCTTCAGTGAAAGCTATATAAGAGGCAAAAATGAAGATTTTACTCTCAATGTTGAAAACGTCGATTCGTCTGAAGCCAGTCTAACTTCACGTATGAATTATCTCATGTACAGAGATTTCATAAAGGAAAGCTGCAAAGATCTCTTTCCATCCGTTTTCCATCCGTCTGATGCCATATATTGAGTAACGAGGCAAAATTACTCAGTATAATTGTTGGCAAAGTGGAAAGTTCGCTGTCAAGAAAAACCCAATGTATGCGACACTGGTTGTATGCAGTTAACGACACGAGGGACCCAATTTTGTCATCCCCCCTGTCTGAGTTCGTTTGGCAGTCTATCCCGCGATTGAGAAGGCTAGCGCCGGAGACAGATATCCGGATTTCTACACTCAATGTAATGCGACGACACATCCCACTGGACGACTCCATCCGATAATGCTAAACGTCGTTGGCGTGTCCGTTTACAACGATAATTATCGAGGCTGACAACAGTCAGCTAAATTTCAGATTTCTCCCCAGTGATAATCTGAAAGTGGTGCCTAGATTCTGCAGAATCTTCACCTGTAATGCGACGCCTCAATTGCGTCCTATCTTCACTTTGGAGTGCCGCTTATAAGTGACGTGTGAGCTTACGTCATCTCCTTGGAACTCTAACATTAATAGTGAGTAATCATTAGCACGGCTAACGCGCACATACTTAACTCTAGGACTCGAAGAAAATGAACACTATTATATCGTTTGCAAAATAAGAACTTTAATGTTAAAAGTAATGCTTATTTTACATGTGAACTATTGTTAAAGCGGCCCCATTTGCCGCATAAGAATTGTGTAATTAATCTTTATTTTATATTTTGAATTTCATCATTTTCATCTCCCCTTATTTCCCACAGAGTGTATGACATTGGAAAGTTGAATGAATGATTAATCACTGTGCAAAAGAGTAGTGCCCCCTTTTAAATCGGGAATAAATAACCTGATTTAAACATCTTTCAACTCTCTTGTTATTCATAGTTTTTGAGAGGGACGAAAGAATTTGTACTATTGTTTTGCACCGTTCGTCTGTTCGTCCATTTATTCACATTTATGATACACACTCACAACACACACCGCCAATAAAACGTTCCTTGGCATGACACTAATAAACTGGGCCCCACCCAAACAACAATGGTGTATGTCATGTGTGTCTATGTAACAACTTGACGCGACGTAGTACTGGCACACGTCACGGGCTTTTCTTGGAGGTGCACTGGAGCAGGCCAAAAATAGACTTCACCCCTTGCATCTCTAACTTCAGCTCGGGTCGGCTTGTAACGAGCCTCCCGTTGTGTGACACAAACCATATGGTTGTGAACATGTTCCGGCGACAGTTGCCATTATTGAAATGGTTTTGTACATTAACTATAATTACTGAATGCAATTGTTATAAACAAGTGTGAGACTGTTAGTCAGAAAAGCTACTTATCTGCTTGGAACTGGTTCGGATGAAGTCAGCAAGTTCTAGCATATTCTTTACCCGAGTTGTTATTTTAACTCTGGTATTTACAAACATATCACCATGCGCAATACCCGAAGGTCATGTCACGTTGACATTTAATAAATTATATATTAAGTTTAGAAACAGGGGCAGGTAAATTTGCTCCGCCACAGTAAGTGACTATACGCATTAACGTGAATGGCTCTATAGTGAGTGTATACATACTATTCGTAAATGACTATTTAACACACATATCTAGTCTAGGTTATGGAGACTGCTGTTAAGTGAATATAAGCATTTTACGTGTATATCTGCACGGTCTTTGGAGACTACTAGTACGCATATAACGCGTATATCTAAATACTCCATGGAGATCCTTGAAAGTGATTACGCATTTAATTGTGTATCTGCATAGTGTATGGAGGCACTTTGTTAGTCTCCATAGGCTGTGATTTTGTCCTTCGTACTTCACTGTATATGGTTACACGTAAAAACATAGCGGGCTGTGTTTATTCTTTAGCCTGGGTAGAAATGTTTTATCAGTAAACCTACCCTGCCTGAACGATCTCTTTCATTGATCTCCTCCTCGGTCGGGTTTTCCTCAACAATGGACTGGATGGCGTCGACATCTGCCTCTAGACACGCCTCCAGAAACGTGAGATCCTCGTAGCAGTAGGTGTTCTCTACGAAACCATTTTCTTCTTCGTCGCTCTCCATGACGACGACCTAAACACGATAAGAACAGCGAACTATTAACTCACATGTAAACACGCACACACATACATACATACACACACACACACACACACACACACACACACACACATACACGCACACATTTATTTATTTATCGTAAACATGCATGTTGATGGTGGAAATTTTCCGTGGGTCCTTGGTGACTTTTCCCGTCTTGACCAATACCTTCAATATATGTGCTATCGCGGAACTCTGATGAAATCAGACGTGATTTACTTATTAGTCTGTAGTTCAGTTTAGGGCACGCAAATTGATATTTAAAAATAATGAAGAGTTCAGTACTCAGAGCTAATCATTACGAAATTAAAACGTCATAAATAACAGTGTTCTCGTTAATTACCGAATGCCCGATTATTTTTATTCACTGATATATTTAAATCTAAATCAGTTTTCCCCTAATACATCTAGCACAGTCACTGCGACATGAAAATTTAAAGAAGATGGGTTTTCACGTTTCATACAGAATTCTAGCTCACTCTTATATTACGTCGTTAAGTCAGTTTTCAGACTCATCCACTGTGACACTACAATATGAAGAAGTCAATGACCGCGTTACGTGTATGTCATTAAATATGACTGTAAAATATGAGGAAGAAGAAAAATTCAAATTACATCTACCTCATTCACTATGGCTTAAAATATGACGAAATCAATAAATTCTCTGTAAATCAAGATTTTAAATGTTAATCCTGCTGAAGCCAAGGAGCATATTGCATCCGGATTTTCTTTTTCGAAATTTTGAATACAACTGACTGGCTTGCTCGTGAAATATTTCACGTAACCCAATCATTGCGACAATGTATAGGAGATAAAATATTCTACGCAATCGTGAGATCTAAACTAATCACTGACAACACGAGGTTATTCGCTTTCGTATTTGTGAGATTTATTCAAGACAATCGTTTGGACAATAACAGTTTATTTATTTTCGTATTTGTGAGATTTATTCAAGACAATCGTTTGGACAATAACAGTTTATTTATTTTCGTATTTGTGAGATTTATTCAAGACAATCGTTTGGACAATAAGAGTTTATTTATTTTCGTGATTGTGAGATCTAAGCCAATAATACTTTTGACAGTAAGATTTTATATGCTTTCAGATTTGAGAAAAACTAAGCCAAACAAAATGGTTGCAACAAGATGCCCTGCTGCGATAGGGTATCAACTGCCATTCGTAAGCTATTTCTCGGTCCGTTACTTGACAGTAAGAGCAGAAAAGGTAACAGTTTAGTATTATTTTAAAACTATGTCAATTACTCTCACCGTAAAGCCAGATCTATCTATCTGTCTGTCCTTATGTCTGTCTTGTCTTTCTATCTGTAATGCCAACTCCACCTAGAAATGGTTATTATTATTAAATTAATCATCCATAACTAATTATAAGTGATGAAAATCTTAATTTATGTTATTAATAATTCTCTAGCAGACACTAATAATAAAAACTATTTATCCAATTGGAACTGGTTTGGATTGCACCAGCACTTTCTAGCATATTCCCAACTGAGTTGTTGACTCCAACTCTGACACTTACAAAAATACTGTCATAAGAAGAGCCCAAGATCAGGTCACTTCAACAATTTAACACTTTATATATCAATTAAGTCTAGAAATAGGAATAGGCAAATTTACTCCACCACACTATCTATCTATCTATCTATCTGCCAATTTAATTATAGTTCACCATCAATTGATACTGAAGGACATAATTCTAGTTTTACAGATTCTTTTTGTTGTTGGATCTTTACATTTTATTTTAAAGACCTAGTTATCTTCTTAATTCATTTGTTCTTATATTGCCTTTCTTTCATTTCTTCATCGATCTCTCCCCTCTTAAAAGAAATGCCTCTTTAAAAAAATCTAATTCAAAGCCAAATCCGCTTTGAAGTATTTTTTTAACGTGTGAATCTGATGGCCTATTTCAGCGATGGCACATTAAGACAGAGATGGAATGATGGGGTGATAGAGCGACACAGTCGAACCTGGCGTGAATCTCGGACAGTCTTTGGTTTTCTGGAGACATTGGAGTCCTGGGCGATTGACATAACTCAAATGGGTCACGGTTCCATTCCGAAGAATTATAACGAGATTAAGGAGGAGAACATAAAGATGATGAAAAAAGGTAATAATAACGTCATAATGACACGAAGGTGACGATGGTGGTAGAAGACTGACGACGCAGATGATGATGGATGGGGTGATAATGGTGATAATGATGATAATGATGATGGATGGGGTGATGATGGTGATAATGATGATGATGGTGGTGGTGGTGGTGATGATGATGATGATGATGATGATGATGATGATGATGATGATGATGATGATGATGATGATGATGATGATGATGATGATGATGATGATGATGATGGTGTGGTGGTGATCATTGTACGAAAAAAAGAAGAATATTCAAATGTGGGAGAAAGAAGAATTTCAGCGTTGGATCTGATGAGTGTCCTAATGAGAAACATTGACGACTACAGAGAATGTCAGTCACGTAATTATGCAAAAGTTCGAATATAGTATCACAATTTACACATTTTGATTCAATTTACAGGGAACGAGACAGAGATCAGAATGAAGACCTCTGAAAGGCTCCATTACAGTTTAATTATTTACTTACTTGCAGCCACTAAAATGATAATAAATAATAAAATATTTAAATTGCCACCGATATTGTTGGTGTGGGACGTGACAACAGAATTAAAGCAATCGCTTCTCTGTAATTCCAGCACAAAGAGCACACCCAGACAAAAGATATTCGCGGTGGTGAGGAAAACGAAGAAGAAATGGAATATAAATACAGTAATGGCATTGTGAAATGTGAAATGCAGATTCCTTTATGTCTGATGAGCACTCTAGATTATGTTACCATGCATTCTAATTCTCAAGTGGCGCATGTATGCCATTATTTTCTTACTTTCCTTTTAGGAGATATTTGGTAAACATGTCATGCGATTGTTCTCGCCGAGCGGTTGGAGTTGTCAGCGCCTGAGTAAAAATATTGACAAAATATATCAACTCCATTATCATATTTTCTTTTAATTGAAAAGAGTGCGGGAGGTGGGGGGAGAGGCTGCAGATATGTTATATTTCAGTGATATTGATTCCAGGTTTAGGAACATAAACAAATGGGGGCTTTGTTTTATCTTTATATAAAATCTCTTCGCTAAACTGGGCATGCTGTCATGTTCTTAGACAATTGCTGCTTGTATATTGCAGTGCGTAGGAGAATGTGCATATGCTTGATTGTTGCGTAGGTTTTGTTTATATGCAATATGTATGTGGTGTGTGTATGATGGCATATTGATCACAAATCTCTGAAAAATACATGTCTGACTAGAAGATCTTTCGTCCTTGCGCGGTGGCCTATACAGTTACCACGCCTGTACTTGCTACGAATCACGTGCAAAGAACATGATTTATCTAGGTCAAGAAGGTCCTTGGAACGTATGGGACCCGCTGTAGCAGTGTTTAACTAAAATAATACAACTGTAAACATGCCAAATTAGGAAAGAGAAAATTGAATTAATTCGAAATATTAATGCACAATACTGATGGGACTAATACGAGATAGAACACGATTGAAATAAAGGAAATACACTTCTTTTTTAAAAAAGAAGAGCAGCAACGACAAAACGCAAGGACTGTCCTGATTTAAGTTGTTGTAAGATACTATCTCCAGAAACACACATAAATGGTTCATATACTCCATGATGCTCAGCTCTAGACTGACATCAGTAGCCATTTGTTCCATATCGTGAGTAACCTTTATCATTTGGAACAGATTACTCTTCAATCAAAAGTAATCGAAAGGTGTAGTGTGGACGTGTGAGTAGGATCGATGAAGTGTAGCTCTATTAGATCGACTTACGAGCTTTCAACCGGCTGAGTGTCTCTTAAGCCAATTCCATTAGTCGACCGTATCCGCTAAGCGACACTTAAATTATGCCATATACCCATTTCTCTCGCTCCACTCCCTCCACCATAACTCCACAAATGTGCAAGTCGTACACCTATCTTAACATTACAAATATACGTGCTCCGTGTGTGCTCTTTTTACAAATTATATGCACAGTTATCGATCTATCATTCGAATGATGAGGTTGTTTTTTGTTGGTTTTTTTTTTGTTGTTTTTTTTTGTGGCAGATGAGCTAAATGGCGGTCTATCGTTTATGTTACGAGGGGAGATAAATCAGATTCAAACTGTTGTAAGATTGTTCGTTAATGTTACTAGGGGAGGGATCCTTCCCTCTGATAAATCGGATTCAAGCTGCTGTAAGATTGTTCGTTTACCTTACCAGGAGAGGGATCATCTCTCCGATTAATCATATCCAAGTTGCAGTAAGAATGTTCATTTATGGAGTATTTCAGGTGGTTTATGAAGATTCATTTTATGATGCACTTTGACCTTGCAATGTCTGAAGAATACGCGTGCACATGACGTTTCGTTGACAGGAGTAGGGGCAGAAACAATACTAAGATTTGTGGTCGTTAGTTTGTCCTACAACTGGTGAACAGAGTCGCTGTCTTAAAGCCGATGTAATGACACACAACACATAGTGTCAACGAGCGATGTAACAATTCTCAAACATAGGTTGCATTGACAAATGAAACAAAAGCAGCATGGAGTATCACTGACGGAATTCTCAAACATAGGTTGCATTGACAAATGAAACAAAAGCAGCATGGAGTATCACTTACGGAATTCTCAAACATAGGTGGCATTGACAGTAAAACAAAACAGCATGGAATGTAATCTAGCAGTGTAACGAAGTTCTCAAACATTGACAATAAAAAAAAAACGATTTGGAGTGTCATTTAGAGGTGTAAAGGAGTTCTCAAACACTGACAATAAAAAAAAACGATATGGAGTGTCATTTAGAGGTGTAAAGGAGTTCTCAAACACTGACAATAAAAAAAACGATATGGAGTGTCATTTAGAGGTGTAAAGGAGTTCTCAAACATTGACAATGAAACAAGACACATTAGAGATAGTCATCTAGCAATGTAAAGAAGTTCTCAGACATGAGTGTCTTTGCCTGAAATGTGATTTAGGTATGCTGCTTTGTTATTAATACTTTCCTTTTTTTTAAAAGCAAGCACAAACATGTGCTGAACAATAGTGATTTTATGCATAATCAGGTTATATTTTTCATAGCGTTCCAATTGCTGTACAAACATAAGTGAGGGGTTTTAAAAATAAATAACAAGCGTCTTGATTGTCGCCGCTGTACTCTGGGGTAACTGTGTAATATTGAATAATATCAATATTAACATTTAGTTATGATACAAAACATCTACAAGTGCTGATGCAGAGTGTGTGCCACTGATTATTTATGCATTTCTGTAACTGTTATCGCTGATATGAAAGTGCTCCGACATCAGTTCGACTCACGGCCATCACTTATTAAACTGACGAATATATTTTATACAATAGGTACTTAAATAGATGTGAAGATGGACAGAGAACAAGACACAATCATGAGACTATACAATAGGTACTTAAATAGATGTGGAGATGGACAGAAAACAAGACATAATCATGAGACTATACAATAGGTACTTAAATAGATGTGGAGATGGACAGAGAACAAGACATAATCATGAGCTATAACTACAAGTTACGATAAAGAATAAACAAAGTATTTACGTTTCATTAACAAATATGCAATACTGAGCAATAAATACAAAATTAACAAAAGAAAGGTTTAACAATCTTTAAAAAATCAGCAAAATACATTAAGCTCTAGTTCTCATCATATGGAGAATTTTGGATTTAAAAGTGTGATTAAGTTCATGCTGCGCTATAGTCATAGTCACAATCGGGACTTAACTTCAGATTCAATGTGCTGGCACGAGTTACGTCACGCTGGTGAATGCTCCATAGAACGTGGCATAAATAATATCAGAATCAGACACCAAAAAACCTCATCATAGGTTTCAGAATATGATAGAAAATAGATTTCAGAATAAGACAGAAAATAGGTTTCAGAATAAGACAGAAAATGAGCCATGAAGGTGACAGAAAGAAAGACTCTGAAACACAAGTAAATGCAGAGTCTAAGTATACTGCAATTTACTACATTAATAAATACTACTTTGGGCATTTGCCTCTGCAAAACGTATTGAAGATTAAACATGTTTCAAATAATATAACATTCTTTATAATAAACCTAACTATCAACACAATACAGAGACGTCTTTGCCTTATTTAGCTAAGGGTCTCCTGTTCCATATACAACCCATGGTAGGGAGGGGCTCAGTTTCAACACTCCCCAAAGAGTCATTTTGCGAAGGGTGAAGTATACAATTTCTATCCTGGTTTTATTACTCTTGAAACCACACCCATCTCTACCCATACTCACTCCTAATCCAATCAAATTCAAATCCATGACTTTCCTGCACCTTCCAACCTACATTCTGTCAGCACACATGTGACCTATCCATAAACAAGTTCTCAATTACCTCAGCATAAGAATTGCATAACACCTAACCCAGGCCAAAACCAAGATTCCAGATCTAATATTTAAGCCGACGCACTGTTGCTTAGTAGTCAGGGTTCCAGTGTTCTACCAGACAATAACAACATCCCCCCTACCAGCAGCTACTACTCACTAAGGTTTTTCTAACATCCTTCTAAATCCAGTTTTATTCTAGGAACAAATTTAGCAGGCATTTTGTTGAGTTATACTACAGGATGCTATTTCAAGCTGCATATAGAAGCCATACGCTTCCGGCAACTGAAGGAAATTACTCCAAAAGTGAGACAATGGATATCTTAAATAATGTCCACCGCTTGTCCACTTGTTAGAAAATATCGCATTCTGAGAGGTTTCTGGCATGTCTTTCGCAAATATCCTTGTTACAAAAATGAAAAATACACAAAAAATAAACCAACTCACCAACAGAGAAGTGTCATGCAAAGGTCGCTGTTTTCTTAACAATTTTAGATTACAGATCTAAATATGCCAAGTATAAGTGTGTATTTAATAGTCATGCTTGCGGATTAATAACCAAAAGGGATTGATACAGTATTTATATTTTAACACACACGCTTGTGGCTTAATCACCAAATCAAGTATAACGGCGGATCAAGCACCATAATACAGATATATAGGACACATCTCTCCTTTCTTAATCTACTGTTACTACTAGAGTCTACGTTCTCTGCAGTTTCTATCCGCAGTCCAGCTTTTGCTCTCGATGGTCGAAAGAATTTCACATCTGTATCGCGGTAAGAATTTGGTTAATCAGATCGATATGACATCCGAGCCAATCAAGTGCGTACTTGGCGACTGAACTCGCTCCTGAAATGGCGTCTATAATTTAACCACATATATCCTGCCGAATGAGTCAGTATTTAACTGCTTTAACATTGATCTTTATGACGAAACCTAAGTCTGCACACTGAAAACAATTCTAATATTATAAAATGTGAAGTTGATATATATATAATATCCTCTTTTCAAAACATGGCTTACACACATTGTCAGACTGAAGAACTAAGAAAAAGAAATACGATTACATTAGGATAGAAATGTGTATCAAGTAGTATCTAATAGCCTGTAATAATTTATCGGAGAAAATAATCTTGACAAATGTATCTTGCTCCTAGTTCATGTCTGATCGCTTCACCTTACTGTGAATCTTCATTTGTGCTCTTGGTGCGGAGTGGCTCAAGGGAAGTCACCACGTGTAGTGGTAGTAAATCGTACGCCATTTTCCTTTGCCCCAAAGCAAAATATGTTACTCTATATTCTTTGTTAAGCCATGTGTGTGTGTGTGTGTGTGTGAGAGAGAGAGAGAGAGAGAGAGAGAGGCAGAGATTTTGTTATTGATTTATTCCATGAACCCATATAAAAAAGGTACAATGCTCAAACAATGTATTCTAGTATATTTTTTCCACGACAAAATATTTTACAAAATAACAAGCAGTTACATTGAAAACATATTCGTCTCCATTATGTGCACAGTAAAAGTTTTTATTTTAATAAGCTTATTAGGGCACGAAAATCCAATAATTAAATGGGTTAAAACATTAACATATTCCGAAATGTATTTATCTTATTATATCATTATCAATTATGAATAAATTTTATTTTTTAAATTTATCATTACAGAACATTGCAAATAAACTTATTTAACTTGTTGTAAAATGTGCTTATACTATCATGTATAAGTGAAATGCCAAGTTTTATTTTATCTAATGCACGTCTAAAACATTTAATATGAACATGGTCTGCATATCTTTCTCGTTGAAAATTTACATCTTCGAAAACTTCACAGCTTCTACTACCCATCATTAAGCACTTCCAGTCCTGCATAAGCTCAACTACAGGCCTTTGTTTCAACGTACCTAGAACACTCTTTCAATCCTAAATACACACCTTTGTTTCAACGTACCTAGAACACTCTTTCAATCCTAAATACACACCTTTGTTTCAACGTACCTAGAACACTCTTTCAATCCTAAATACACACCTTTGTTTCAACGTACCTAGAACACTCTTTCAATCCTAAATGCACACCTTTGTTTTCAACGTACCTAGAACACTCTTTCAATCCTAAATACACACCTTTGTTTTCAACGTACCTAGAACACTCTTTCAATCCTAAATACACACCTTTCTTTCATTGCACGTAGAACATTCTTACAATCCTATTGACATCTACAAACCTTCGTTTCAGTGCACAGTCGAACAGTCTTTCAATCTTAACGACATGGTTTCCGTTCACAAAAGAGCACACTTTATTGCCATTGATGAAGCCAGACGTTATCAAATCCAAGTCTGCAAAATACATCTTTAACATTAGCATCCTGACATTTTTCCCCAGCACGCCACAAGCCTGAAGGTACATCGTAAACCTGATTAGAGATTCTGCGATCTTCCATTATCGGGTACTTTAGCCAGTAGTTAATGCAGCTTAGCGTGGCGTTGGTGTAAGTGGGGAACAGCTTGTTTCACCAAAATTGGCTTACTTGAGGCCTTGATGCTTGTTTCACTGTGAATTAGCTTACTTGAGGCCTTGATGCTTGTTTCACCATAAATTGGCTTATTTGAGGCCTTGGTGCTTGTTTCACCGTGAATTAGCTTATTTGAGGCCTTGATGCTTGTTTCACCGTGAATTAGCTTATTTGAGGCCTTGATGCTTGTTTCACCGTGAATTAGCTTACTTGAGGCCTTCACCGCCTGTTCTAACATAAATTAGCTTAATTGAGGCCTTGACGCTTGTTTCACCATAATTTAACTTATTTGAGGTCTTTCTTTACCATAAATGAGCTTATCTGAGGTCTTGATGCTTATTTCACCATAAATTAGCTTATCTTAGTCTTGGTGCTTGCTTCAAAATACATATCTTGTTGAGGTCCTACCATAAATTAACTTATTTGAGGTCTTGGTGCTTGTTTCACCATAAATTGACTTGAGGCCTTGATGCTTGTTTCACCATACAATAGCTTAATTCAGATCTTGGTTTCACCGTAAATTTTCTTACGTGGGATCTTGATGGGAACCTTTACATATCACTTACAGGGAAACTAGTATAGTCTTTCTATGCTATCGTAATGCTCTAGTGAGTCTAGTCCCAATTCTTCAGGTGCATATCTATGCGTCAGAATTTTGAGGAATGTTAAGAGGTCATGCCCTTTAATCAGCCATGGATTTTACTGAGAGAGACAGAGACAGACAGACAGACAGTACAGAGGGAGAAAGAGAATAATGAGAGAAGTATGTTAATATGTATAATTTTGCCCATAAAATTTTATCATTGGTGGTTGTTTGGTTGTTGGTCAGCTGAAAGCAGATTTAATTGGATTTTGACGTCAATAAGGTTGATTTTACAGGTTTTGCTCAAGATATTGGGTTTTGACGTCAATAAGGTTGATTTCACAGGTCCTGCTCAAGATATTGCGTTTTGACGTCAATAAGGTTGATTTTACAGGTTTTGCTCAAGATATTGGGTTTTGACGTCAATAAGGTTGATTTCACAGGTCCTGCTCAAGATATTGCGTTTTGACGTCAATAAGGTTGATTTTACAGGTTTTGCTCAAGATATTGGGTTTTGACGTCAATAAGGTTGATTTCACAGGTCCTGCTCAAGATAACACGTCGACGACCTTTCACATTATATTTTTTATCCCCCCATCCCCAGTGGTTCTCTGAGTTATATATGCTACCACCACCTAAAAATGGAATTGACTGACGTGGGCGAATTTTAATATTGTCAATGTTGGGAGTAGGTAATATCAAAGTGGCAGCACCATTTTGCAGCGAAATAACTTTTGAAATACAAATAAAAATATCAACAGATGGATTGGTCCATATTAGGTCTAGATGGAAGCGTTATGACCTACTTAAATATTCCGATATCAGCCGAGCTGCTTAACGAGCGTGAAAGCAGTGACAGATAGGCGCTATATGTCATTCATAAATAATTTTTTTTTAAATAATAGAAGTCGCCGGTATTTCATAATTAGAGAAAGAAAAGGCAGTGACAGCTGAGGTTGCCATTTATTTTTTTTTTCCACACGTGATGAGCTGTGCACTTTGGTGTGAACGGGAAACGTGAAGAATACACGCACCAATACAAGGTCAACGGCGTACACGTCTTGGAAAAGCCATGACAGGACCTAAAGAACTCCGTTATATTTATTGCGAGACTTTCAAGCTTGGGTGGAGACAGCCATAATTATTTAAAATTGATGCCAATGCTTGACGGCGTGTTCGATGGAAATATGGTTGAATTTAGTGCGCTGTCGCCAAAATTATTGCAACGTTTTGCTGCTTTTTTTTTTCTGTTCTTTCTTTCTTATTTTTATCAATCGGGTACTTTAAGCGCTTTTTTTCAAAAGTCCGATTTATAAACGGTTATCTAATAGTTTTGGATATATGCTTGCGAAATTTGACTTACTTTCACCCATAATTTAATTTCGAACCAAATTTAATAATATGGTCGGATTTAAATAGCAATATCCGCATGTGACCATAATGTTTTAGTATTTTATGCTAAAAATCATAATTATATGTAATCTAAAGCTTGTATACTTTAAATGTATAGGTAATTTTCCATTTCAATGAAAAATAATTATAGGTTTTATTAAAATATATACAGGTCATTTTCCAACAAACTTTGGAAAGCAAATTAAAGATTTAAGAGAAAGCAGAGAGAACATGCGTGCACGTGTGTATATATGAAAAATAAATATAATTAGAATAAAATAGGCAGACAGACAAACAGATAGATAGATAGATAGATAGATAGATAGATAGATAGATAGATAGATAGATAGATAGATAGATAGATAGATAGATAGATAGATAGATAGATAGATAGATAGATAGATAGATAGATAGATAGATAGATAGATAGATAGATAGATAGATAGATAGATAGATAGATAGATAGATGCCATTATATATAATACAAGCCTAAATATCTTTATACGTTCTAGTGCACTATGACCGTGTTATATCTAAGCACATAATACACCAGGATATAATTCACACTCTACCAACATACATTCATCTCTTATACTGTCATCCTCCACTCCATTTACACACCAGGTGACCACACGCCAGCAAATGAAACACCATTCTACAGACTAAACTACTTTTCTCCCTCGTGCAATATTTAACGGAGAAAAACAAAAATATTACCTTTAGTATTCCCAGGCAGAATTGATAGATAAGCTCATCAAGTTTTGTTTCGTAAATAATAATTTACGATTCTAGATTCAGGTTGCTGGTGCCGCTCAGCACAGTAATGAGACAATGTGGCGCCAGACTTCCAAGAATGAGTGGTCTGATTAGTGGAAGCGCCACAGACTTGCAGCGGGACAATGCTAGGGACACCCCAAATAAGAAAGAATGAAACTGCTGGCGTGAATACGTTGACGGTTTTCTGTTTCTTGTTGTTGGTTGTTGTTGTTTTTTTTTAAATAAATGTATTCCTATTGTGTTTTACGACATGTGTGCGTGTGGAATATTTTTTTTAATCGATTTCAGAATATCAAATACATATTCTCCTGTTCTAATACTGACACGACTGAGTGAGAAGAGAAAATTTATAAAGCGTAAAAGCCTTTGTTTTAATGGCGATCGAATGGAAGGGTCGATAACTAGGTAATAGCACGGGATATTGCTTTCGTCCGTATGTGTAAATGCGTGCTCACGCTTGTGTGCCTGCGTGTGTGTGTGTATGTGTGTGTGTCTGCGTGTTCGTGTGTGTGTGTGTGTGTCTGAGTGTATGCTTGCTATCTGTGTGTGCTTGTATATTTGTGTGTCTGAGAGTATGCGTAATATTTGTGTCGGGTGTATTCACAATATCTATGTGGCCATATACGTATGTTTGTCGGGTGCCTTATAAGCGTATAAACAAATGTTTCATTAGCAAATGTATTGATTTTAGTTAGCCAAAATGTTTACTTTAATAAGTCAGTTATTATTAATTAGTATTTAATAAGTCAATTAATATTAATTAGTATTTAATAAGTCAATTATTATTGATTAGTACTTAATAAGTCAATTAGTATTTAATAAGTCAATTATTATTGATTAGTACTTTAAAAGTCACTTAATATTAATTAGTATTTAATAAGTCAATAAAATTAATTAGTATTTATAAGTCACATATTATTAATTAGTATTTAATAAGTCAAATATTATTAATTAGAATTTAATAAGTCAAATATTATTAATTAGTAATTAATAAGTCAATAAAATTAATTAGTATTTAATAATTCAAATATTATTAATTAGTATTTAATAAGTCACATATTATTAATTAGTATTTAATAAGTCAATAAAATTAATTAGTATTTATAAGTCAAATATTATTAATTAGTATTTAATAAGTCAAATATTATTAATTAGAATTTAATAAGTCAAATATTATTAATTAGTATTTAATAAGTCAATAAAATTAATTAGTATTTAATAATTCAAATATTATTAATTAGTATTTAATAAGTCACATATTATTAATTAATATTTAATAAGTCAAAAAATTAAAATTAATTAGTATTTAATAAGTCAATAAAATTAATTAGTATTTAATAAGTCAATTTTGAATCTTGAAAGCCAGTGTTTACTCCAGCACATCGCCTTACTTGCTTTGTTTCTTAGGCACGAAGAGATGAGTGTGTATGCGATGGTTGAATTATATTTATGTGAGTGCGCATGCGGCTAGTTCTGGGCTGGTGGACTGCATGCTTGTTTACTTCGCTGTGCGGGCTTGCACGTGCAGTAATGTAACGACGCGGTTAGCGCGCCTCAGTTGCTGGACTATTCTAGAAAATCTAGAATACGCTAAACATAGTAAAACAGCACGCGAACTAGTATTCGCTTCTGATAATTACTGCTCACTTCCTGTTTCTGTTTTACGACTCTGACGCCATTCTGTTGTTTTGCCCAAAGTTGTAAAAATCTGTGTTGCTGTACCGAATCAAGTTGAGACAAGAGTGACACAGTTCCTTCTTAGTCACACACGTCTAGCCTTATACTAAAGCATATAATACTTAATCTAGCTCAAGCCCCCCAGACTCTCTTTGTCCGTATGACATATATGAAGTGACGGGATGAGGAAAAGTCAATATTTATAATTTAAAGGAATTTAATAAAGAAAACAACCCTAAGTGAAGTAGACATAAATCAAGAAAAAATGTAATGCATTTTAGTATTTTGATCAGGTGCTCTTCCATAATATTTCTCTCAAATCAATAAGCTATGTGTTATGTTTATCTCTACATTATTGCAATTTAGCTATGTATTATGTTTATCTCTAAAATATTGCAATTTAGCTATGTATACAATTGTGTGATTTAACAATTTCTTCCTTCCTTCCTTTCTTTCTTTTTTTCTGTCTTTCTTTCTTTCTTAAGACAATCTAAATTCTTTGTGTCGCTACGAAGTCTTCATTCTATGCACTGGAGACAGGTTTAAGTGATATTATTTGTTCATTTTATTTTTTTTAACCAGTGTCTGTTTTTTCTCTCTAATGCTAGTTATGTCTTGTCCCATCATGCAACGCTACTTGAAAAGCAAAGGGAATGGCCTGCAAAGAAAGATCGTCAAAGAACAGATAAAACACAAGGTAACTCTGCTTGGAATTGAGGCTATTTGCTGCGAGTTCGAAGTTGGAAGTGGGCGGTGGAAGGGACGTAATCGAATAATGACCAGGGACTTGATGCTGTAGGGATGTTCAAGAGCAACGTACGTCATTGACACATTACTGGCTCAACGCCAAACCAAAAAGAGCAACGTACGTCATTGACACATTACTGGCTCAACGCCAAACCAAAAAGAGCAACGTACGTCATTGACACATTACTGGCTCAACGCCAAACCAAAAAGAGCAACGTACGTCATTGACACATTACTGGCTCAACGCCAAACCAAAAAGAGCAACGTACGTCATTGACACATTACTGGCTCAACGCCAAACCAAAAAGCATCACGAGGACGCAAAAAAGATAGAATATGAGGCGAAAAGAGCAAGATGTTTGCTTGAGATTTAACAGCATGCTTAGACATACACACACACACACACACACACACACACACACACACACACACACACACAATCACACACACACACAATCACACACACACAATCACACACACACACACACAATCATACACACACACACAATCACACACACACACACACACACACACACACTCAAACACTAACTTACACTCTCTCTGTCTCGCTCGTTTGCATGCTCACTCACACACTCACACACATGCACATATATGCACACTCAAATTCTGTTAGTGCAAGTAACGTAGAATTAAATATTTAATTGCTGATGCTAATATTGTGGTGGTGTTGATGATAATGTTGATGATGATGACGACGACAATGTTGATAGTCATGATTGTAATAATGGAGTTGAACCTAACAAATTAAAGCAACTTAAAACAAACGAAAATACGCAAATTATCTCTTAATGAATAAATTGTAAACAAACAGACCGACTGACTATTTCCGTGCAAACCTTATGCGAACGAAAAGGAAAGTATTATGTGCAAACCTTATGCCAACGAACAGGAAAGTATTATGTGCAAACCTTATGCGAACAAACAAAAAAGTTTCTGGTGCAAACCTTATGCGACCGAAACAGGAAAGTATTCTGTGCAAACCTTATGCGAACAAACAAAAGGTTTTCTGGTGCAAACCTTATGCGAACAAACAAAAAAGTTTCTGGTGCAAACCTTATGCCAACGAACAGGAAAGTATTCTGTGCAAACCTTATGCGAACAAACAAAAGGTTTTCTGGTGCAAACCTTATGCAAACGAACAGGAAAGTATTCTGTGCAAAGCTTATGCGAACGAACAGGAAAGTATTCTGTGCAAACCTTATGCAAACGAACAGGAAAGTATTCTGTGCAAACCTTATGCGAACGAAGAGGAAAGTATTCTGTGCAATTTCATAAAAGAAAGCCATTAAAATGAGAAACATTTCCACTGGTGGAGAATCGGTTATCTATTTTCCGCTTGTGAGACAAGATATTGTTTTCGAAAGATGTCTCTCTGACGTCACTGATAGTAGCTCACACTTCCACTTCCTTACATTTTAAAAAAAATGATTACTTATAAATACCAAGCAAAAAAGCGTTACAACTTAAAACTAAAAATGGAATCTCTCCAAGACAAGTCTTGAAAATGTAAGCCGCAGAGCCAAAAGGACAAACAGCAATGCTCATTACAATGCAACAACGTTGAAAACATGTTTGCAGTCTTCTCGACCGCCAGTGATGGCGACACTAGCAATGAACACTGGAAGCCTGCATAATTAACTCAAAATAAAAAAGAATGGCTGCATTATATTTCAACCGCTAAAATTGTTTACAAGAAAGAGATGCAATGGGAGCCGTCAAAAGACAAAAATTATTTTTTTAAAAAAACGTGCCCTTCATATTTGCATTATCAATACTGCTCTCATTTGACCGGCTTTTGTAATCAAATGCTACGCTCCAACGGCTAACGATTGTCAAAATCAATATGCATGAGACTTCGAGAAAATAATGTGCTTATCTCTCGGTCTGGAATCATGTTTGTGTTGCATAATGCAGTTTACGTGCCTTAGGGTACTATCATGCAGAGTCAGCTCTGAAAGTATTTTCATTTTCTTTCTTGGTCTGTTGAATTAAGCAACGTGTAACCTTCACATAATAAACACATGCAGGCATTATATATATATGTGCATAGATAGATAGATAGATAGATAGATAGATAGATAGATAGATAGATAGATAGATAGATAGATAGATAGATAGATAGATAGATAGATAGATAGATAGATAGATAGATAGATGGACGGACGGACGGAACGGACGGAACGGACGGGCGGACAGACAGATAGATAGATAGATAGATAGATAGATAGATAGATAGATAGATAGATAGATAGATAGATAGATAGATAGATAGATAGATAGATAGATAGATAGATAGATAGATAGATAGATAGATAGATAGATAGATAATCAGATAGATAGATAGCAGTGACGTACATTTTTCTATTTCCATTTAATGGAAGCCTATTTCAATTCAGCAATGACGCATTATTTGCTTAATATTTTAATGGAATGTTATTACGATCAATTTATGACGTAAAGCTTATCTCCTTGGCAAGAATAGAAAAGAAGCAGCAGCTAAATCATTACGTCAGACTTTCTAAGTTTATAGTCTGGAGAGAAGTGTATATTTGTAATCACGTACAGCACTTTTTTGATGGAGAGGGGGTTGGGAAGTGGGGAGGAAAATGCCTATGAATGCTTGAAGAATGACGCACCAATTTCGGTCGTTCCAACAAGAGGTTTCATCACATATGACTATCACATATCACTGAAGCAAATAATATGTCCACTGCATTATTCTCAAACAGCAATTATTTTCAATTTTCTTTGACTTTGAGATTTTTCTTATGTCTCCTATTGACATCAAAGAAAAGCAGCACTGAAATGCCATCGTTAAAATAATGAACTCCTTGTCAGTATTACTTTTTGTTCGTTGTATCTGTGTCTTCCTCAAGGGAATAAAATAATATGCCTTTCAATTCAACTTAAAAAGCCAAATAGAAATTCCAGCACACAGGAAAGTACTTTGTAATAAAAACGAAGTACTTTGTGTTCTGCTCGATTTAATTACTGGCATGGGGTTTCTGATCAACACCGTAATTTGCAAGGTCTGCTTTGGAAGCGCTTTCTTGTCAGAGGAACGGTTGCTTGTTTATTTTATTTTGTGTTTTTATGCACAAAATCCAAATTTAGAAGAAAAAATATCCTGGCAATCACTTGCCCACTAGACATCTTTCCGCACTAGAGAGAGAAGGCCAACAGTCTTTTGGGCAGAATTGTAAGGATCGCGCGCTTTTCTTAGCTGACGCTTGGTTGGTGTTGTATTCAACATCTTCAACTTTGACCATCGACGTGACATCTATAAAACGGTTGTAAGCGACTCGGTGAGTTTCACTTCAGCAGAGAGTGAAAACAATGTGACCTTTTCAATCTGGCCTATCATTTATGAGACGTTCGCCAGCTTAAGGTTTGATTCTTTTGGCGCGTGTATGCGTGTGTTTCTGTGTGAGTACGCACGTGCGTTAAATTGTGGTTCTCTCTCTCTCTCTCTCTCTCTCTCTCTTATTTATTTTTTCTCAAACGGATGTTCTTTAAGTTCTTTATTTTTTCCTGCTTGTGCAAATGAGGGTGGAGAAAGACGGCCGTTTCGGGACCAAATGTGGTGTTGTGTGTGATGGGATAAGAGGGTTTGCAAAGGCAAAGTATCCGGCAAATTATCCGGCAAAGTTAAATATAGCGAAATTCTACATCGTCCAAGGACTGTTGCATCAAGAGTCTCTACCACCCAGAAATAAAACCGGCTGGAGACTGTTTCATAATGTATTAAACCAGAAGTTTGCATTAACCAGAGAAAAAGTCGGCTAGAGAACCTACCAACCAGTAACAGAATCAGTTAAAAACTCTAACGTCTTAGGGACAGCATCGGCTAAAAACTCAGATAGATAATGTTTCAAATCAGAATGTTTATTAGCTAGAGACTATACCACACACAAAACATGTCCGCCAGTTCAAGATGGCTACTCCATTGCCACCAGGTAAAATCATCTTTCGATCTGTGAACCGCAGCAACAATAAATTTCAGCATTTTGCTATTGCAGGTAGAGAAGACCGGAGGTTTGTCCAGAAAAAGACACCGTGTACAACTGAGTCCATCCTAGGATCGTTAAATTATCGTTGAATTTCGTCACTGGTAAATTCAATTCATTACTTCTCTGGCGTGAGACAGGTGTTCAAAATACTCCAATGTCAGTTAAGTCAATTGGATGACCAAACAACAAGTGACAGCCTCATTACCATAATGTAGTTCTGAAGGATCTATAACTTGTACGTCAAATTCTAACTCTTCAAGTGCCAATAACAATAGAATAATAATAAAAATAACAATAACAAAAATATTAATATTAATATCGTCATTACCATAGTTATTATTGTTATCTGTAGCTTTGTGCGTTGAATAATACGGTCATATCGAGATAAAAGCGAAATAAAATATATTTACTTCTTTCACAATTGGTTTTTTAACCCCCACCATGTACGGCCACTTGTTCTCCCTCCTCATCCACCACCACTACCACCATCCTTGTCGTCCTTCGAGGAGTGCATTTTATTACTCTCGTTTACATTTTTTGTTCGAATTAAGCCATCTTTCTGAAACACATTTACGAGCTATTGACTTAGTTTGTATTTTTCACAACCACAAAAAACTCTTTTATTTTAAATTTTAAAAAGCAACAACGTGTTGTTAAACCCACTAGCATGTAAAATCTGTCAGTGTTGTGTGTTGAAGTTTCCTACTTCTTGATAAATGCAATTTTCTCTGAGTGTTGTTAGTGAACTCACCTTAACGCTTCTATTATAACAAGACTGTTAAAAGTTCCCAACACACACACACACACACACACACACACACACACACACACACACACACAGACACACACACACATATATATATATATTTTATATATATATATACACCATACATACACACACACACATACACACCATACACACACACATACATATGCGCTTGACAATATTTTCATATAAAATAAAAAATCTTCATTCAAACTGCTAAAGATACATAAGAAAATAAAATTATGAACACACATTCAATCAGCTAAAGACATAAAATACTAAAGATAATGTAACAAAACTTATCAATATTCATGCAAAATTAAACCTAAATTGATAAATAGCTACAAACGAAGCATAAATAAAATGAATTTGCAAATGTGCAGTTACATTATAAAATATTTCCACTGGATGTCTTGCAATCACAATACTTCGACAGAATTTTCATCATGTCCTCTAGAGAACCCGAACACTTCATCAAACTCTACAGACTCTGACTCAGGATGTTTTCTTTATTTAACTGGCCATTTTACTTTAAATCTGTTTTAACATATTAACATGACGTACTAAGAAATCAAAGTGGTTTTTTGTGCTGTCATCATTTTCTGTTTGCTACTTCTTGTGTCTTGTTCCGGCACACATGACGTACTAAGAAACTAAAGGGTTTTTTTGTACTGTCATCATTTTCTGCTAAATACTTCGTGTGTTTTGTTCCGGTACACAATGTATGTCAGTAAGTCCTTCTATCGCAAAAAAAATATTTCCACTAATTTGAAAGCGCTTTGGTTGAAAATTTCCAATTTAGTTTATGTTGAATAATGTTTCTCCTTACAGTTATTATAGCAATTTCAGGGACGGGAGAGGAAGGGGTTGTTGTATTTATTTTTTATTTAGGGATTTATATAGGATGGTATTACCAGAACATTAACTTCATTTTCCGTCGTTGAAATTAGACTTTAAATAGAATGAAAGCACACAACAACAACAAAACAACTAATTTATTTAAACATCTGTGAAAATAGTGCATTTATTTTATTTTTCCTGAGGATATACTACTTAGTTTCAGACTCATGTCTGAACATCCTACAAGGTTCAAATAAATTTAGTGGAAATCTTTTCTGGTTCAAAATCTGTGTGTCGATATTATATATTATTTAAAAACCTTCTTGTCGATATTCTGTGTTATTTAAAACCTTCTTGTCAATAGTTTACGTTATTTAAAACCTTCTTGTCAATACTTTACGTTATTTAAAACCTTCTTGTCAATACTTTACGTTATTTAAAACCTTCTTGTCAATACTTTACGTTATTTAAAACCTTCTTGTCAATAGTTTACGTTATTTAAAACCTTCTTGTCAATAGTTTACGTTATTTAAAACCTTCTTGTCAATACTTTACGTTATTTAAAACCTTCTTGTCAATAGTTTACGTTATTTAAAACCTTCTTGTCAATACTTTACGTTATTTAAAACCTTCTTGTCAATAGTTTACGTTATTTAAAACCTTCCTGTCTATATTCTACGTTATTTAAAATCTTCCTGTCTATATTCTACGTTATTTAAAACCTTCCTGTCTATATTCTACGTTGTTTAAAACCTTCCTGTTGATATTCTACGTTATTTAAAATTTTCCTGTCTATATTCTACGTTATTTAAAACCTTCCTGTCTATATTCTACGTTATGTAGACCCGTGTGAAACAATCATACATTGTTTAATATGCTGCTCTTTCAATATTATATATTCTGTAAGCTTTTAGTGTAAGTTCTCACATAGTGTAATATTACTCTGTCGATATTCTACATTCTAAACCCATTGAGTAAATTCATACATTATTTAATGTATACTATGTACATTTCCATTGCCTTAATGCCTTTCTGTGTATTGTAATGCAGGAAACGCAATGTGGACACCCACAGTGCTTACAAGTGTTCTACGGATACCAGTTTAGTATATATGTAACTTACAGTGGTTGGCGTCCATTTTAGTCCGCAATGTAACTTAAGTGGTTGACGTCCATTTTAGTCCGCATTATCTCTAGCAGTGATTGGCGTCCATTTTAGTCCGCAATATATCTAACAGTGAATGGCGTCCATTTTAGTCCGCATTATATCTAACAGTGACGTGACTGGCGTCCATTTTAGTCCGCATTATATCTAACAGTGACTGGCGTCCATTTAGTCCGTAATATATCTAACAGTGACTGGGGTCCATTTTAGTCCGCATTATATCTAACAGTGACTGGCGTCCATTTTAGTCTGCAATAATTTACTGTGGATGACGTTCATTCCGCGAACCACTCTTTTCTTTAAGTGTTGTAGGCTGCGATTCGTTGCTAGTAAATGAACACAAAATTTTTCCTCTTGTTTCTCAAAATTACGTTAATATATTACTGTGACATCATCTTTTCAAACCTCAACGTCTTGAACAAAAAAATACCCTAGAAAAGGCAAATTTTATTTGTCAAAATTAATAATTTCTTAGTGACTATTTCAGTATGATTACTAATAAAAATGGTCGATAATTACTCTTCAAAAGGAAAACATTTTTTTAAAGAATGCGTTCAATGAAAGAAAGAAAGAAAGAAAGAAAGAAAGAAAGAAAGAAAGAAAGAAAGAAAGAAAGAAAGAAAGAAAGAAAGAAAGAAAGAAAGAAAGAAAGAAAGAAAGAAAGAAAGACAGAAAGACAGATAGATAGATAGAATTTCGTAAGTAATTACAATAACATTGTCCAAGATTTAACTTTACCCGACAACTTTAAATTTCAATACCATGACCGCCCCGCCCCCCCCCCACCCCGTAACATCCAAATTCCGGGAATATAAATAAATGATTCTATCCCTTTTCGACAGTAAATCGCCCAGTTCTATAGGGCTCTGCATTCTCCAGACATCTGGCTCCAGCCCTCTATGTTAAGAGGACTGGCCCGGTGTTTGCAGCTGTCATTTATAACCGAGCATCAAGTCCCACACTTCCATGACAACGGATGGCAAGGTATTCGTACGCGAGCTATCAATGATAACAACACTTCTGATTTAATCTTCCTCGATATCGCACCATCGTGTTGTCAGAGTGAAAGATTCGTCTACGTCATCAATTCGCGTGTAGCGTCATTCTTGACTTTATAGTGAAGTGTCTCGACAGCCTTAGCATTGTACGGCTACAGTTGTAGGTGTGAGTTACTTCCCTCTATCTGTTTTAACAATAAATAGATACTGCTTCTGCTCTTGTTGTTTTAAAAACTGACTATAGCAAGCATTTTTTTAAAATAAACATCTTAAGCCACCATACACTTATTGGGGGGTGGGTCTTTCTTTAAAAGCGATTTTTATTGCTTTATGAAAGCAGTAAGACAATTAAAGATATTTAGTACAGAATGCATCGGCTTGACTTCACACTTCCTTATCAATGGATAATTTGCATTCAAGTCTTCTGGACACTGCGCGATGTGTCTGGTCGATCTGTGGGCATACATGACAGCGAGATGGGGTGGTTTTAGCTATCCCTAATGAGATTTCTGATTCGCGTCTCTCCAAGTGCAAGATGTCCGGAATTGTCTGGCTATAAAACTTGGATGTCTGATTCTATTACACCACGGCAGTAATATACTTTTATTGTTTGCCTTTTGCACTTAGATCCATTTCAACGTGTCCTCGGTGACCGACTTTACACTCCACTTCACTCTTCACCTGATAACAATCAAACAAACCAGCACTAACCAAAAACACGAGTACGTGTCAACCTGCCAACTTACGCATAAACAAGTCTCGTCCACACGGTACGTTCAGGCAATGTGGAAATTCTAACATAATAGAGAAGTGTACATGCCATTCCAAATAACGACACTAGTATAATATACTTTGATTTCATGTTGTAAGTTTCAGGTCTGCACTTTATACTATTCAACGTTTTCATGTTGTAAGTTTCAGGTCTGCACTTTATACTATTCAACGTTTTCATGTTGTAAGTTTCAGGTCTGCACTTTATACTATTCAACGTTTTCATGTTGTAAGTTTCAGGTCTGCACTTTATACTATTCAACGTTTTCATGTTGTAAGTTTCAGGTCTGCACTTTATACTATTCAACGTTTTCATGTTGTAAGTTTCAGGTCTGCATTTTATACTATTCAACGTTTTCAGGTGATTGCGACTTTCCAGAGAAAGTCTTTTTATTTAAAGAATTTTCACTTCGCGCACCTTCTCTCTCTCTCTCTCTCTCTCTCTCTCTCTGCCTCTCTCTCCTTAATTATGGTTTTCTCTCCTGACTATTTGTGTCTCTGTCTCTATAATTGTTTCTTCTCCTACCCCTCCCTACCTCTGTTTCCTTCAAAATGTCTGTCTCTGTTTCTGCTTCTATGTCTCTTTCTCTATTTGCCTCTCTCGATTGCTCTCTCGATTTTTCTCTCCGTCTCTCTCTCTCTGTATCTCTGTCGTGTTGATTTTTTCTCTCTCTCCTTATAACTTTTATGGTTTCGCTCGCTCTCGATCTCTCTGAGTTTGCTGTCTCTCCCTCTGATTCACTGACTTTTTCTCTTTGCCTTTCTCTCTCGTTTATTGTGTACAAATGTGTGTACGTGTATTATACATGTATTGTTACTTGTGCATATATGTGTGTGTGTGTGTGTGTGTGTGTGTGTGTGTGTGTGTGTGTGAGAGAGAGAGAGAGAGAGTGAGCAAGGGAGAGAGAGAGTATATGTGTAGTAAGATAGACGGGCAGACAAATATACACAGATGGACGGATGGATGGATATATAGTTAGATAAACATATCTATCTAAATCTATTTTGAATGTAATAAATCATATACAAGATGTGTGTTAGAAAATAATTTTCATAATATTTTTTCAAATAAGCACTGTTGACAAAGCAATTATTGTTTAACAGTAATGCCGTAAAACAAAATACAATTATTGTCAATCATTTGATTCTGTTAGCTTCACAAAATATTGACATCATACCCACAACGTGCTAAAACATTTTTTAAAAATCGAAATTATTCACATTTGCTTAAAAGACTAGGAAATCACTTCGCTTTACAACAAAGTTACCTCGATTAATTCTCTTTCGGAAACAACGATTGCATAACTGCATAGTTAGCCTCAATTCCTGATGCAGTCAATTACAGTGGCAGATGGTGTTGTCTGGCATGTTGTTGTGACAGGAAGAAAACTCAGTGTGACAATGGAGAAGACGGTTTAATGAATCTTCAAGATAAACGCCGTTACATGTGGTTGTGAGTGAGAAGAGGAAGCCTGCAATTGAACATCATCAGTCTTTCGAGAGAAATCTTAACATAAATCCTAACGTTACTTGTGAAAGGAAGAAGTAACATGAGTGTAAACTTACTGACGTTTTGTGAAAGGAAAATTTAATATGCCCACTTGTGACTGTGGAAGGAATGGTTGATATAAATTCTACTATTACTTATGAAGGAACATTCCCTGTAGGAACATTTAGTATAACTTGTGACTGTGAAAGGAACTTTTACATAATAAATCCAATAATTGAGGAGCTAGGAACAATCAAAATTTAAGTTACATCCCTCTCCTCTCTCTTTCTCTCTTTCTCTCCCTCTCTCTCCTTCTCGCTCCCTTCTCTTTCTCCCCTCTCTTTCTTTCTGTCTCTCAATCTCTCTCTCTTTCTCTCTCTGTAGATTTAAGTTAAAGTCAGGTTGATAATGAGGAAGAAGGAACACAGATGTATGCACTTAGTGAATACGTACACCTTTTGGTGTCGTCGTTGTTGTTAACTTTTGTATGGAGTTGGAACCAAAGAACACAAGGAAACTTGAATTACACTTCATTGCTTGATGTGAAGAAAACCCAAAGTAAACTTTAGATGAGTACCCGCGGAGTGAAATCGTAACGGAAACAATTGCCTGTCAACACGTGACGGACCGATTGCTGCGCGTTCTGCACTTAGATTCCGTCAGGGCCACCCACCACCACTCGACGAGCCAATCGAATTGAGCCTGTCTTCGGCTCGAATTAATACCATTTAGTTCAATTAAAATAAGTTTAACTTTCAAGCGGATTTAAAACTGTCAAGGTCGAACTGTCTGTGCATCAGCTCAAGCTAACCGGTCTCTTGCCGTTAAAACTCTGTGAACACTGCAAATATTTCCAGGAGTGTCATTGAAACAATGCAGAATTAACTTAAACTAAATTGTTAACTTGTAAATATTTTTGTTACGTTAGCAGTGTTGTCCAACGGTAAAACACTTGCCATTTTCTACCAATCATACATTTATGTAACTGACTAATCAATTTAAAATGTAAAATGGGGAACTTTTCATTTTCTACTTATAGGATCATAATTATTTATATTAAAATATTACTGTACATAATTGTCCTTCTTTTATAAAAGCAAAACACGTCATGTATATATATATTCTCATTTTTATATAAAAAGAAATGTACTGTAAATAATTGTACTTCTTTTACTACAAAACATCATGTACATATCAAAACTGTCCTGCAAATAATATTATATGCATCAAAACAATTCAGTGAATAATTCTTATATAATTCTTACATGAAGAACAATACGCTCTATTGCGATATTTTTCGAATTAAGATGAATCATTGTCAATAAATATAAGAGCTGCACAAAAAAACATATACGTATGCATACAAGCATGCACATTACACACACATCACGTGGACACTAGCGAAATGTCAGAATGGTAATATAATTTCAAAATGTTTATTAAAATATGAACCATACGAAAACTTCAATTTGACTGCTAGTGATAAAAAAAATAACAAGACAATGTCAAAATAGGTGCTAGTGCATAGAACTCCTAGACAGCGTCACTGTGGTTGTTAGTGCATAGAACTCCTAGACAGCGTCACTGTGGTTGTTAGTGCATAGAATTTCACGACAGTATGAGTGCCTTGTTAGTGCATAGAATTTCACGACAGTATGAGTGCCTTGTTAGTGCATAGAATTTCACGACAGTATGAGTGCCTTGTTAGTGCATAGAATTTCAAGACAGCATGAGTGCTTTGTTAGTGCATAGAATTTCAAGACAGTATGAGTGCCTTGTTAGTGCATAGAATTTCACGACTGTATGAGTGCCTTCTTAGTGTCCACACTATATTGAAGACAAGTGCAGAAACTGGGACACTCATTAGTGCTTGGAGATCACACTGGTGTGACTGAAAATATCGTCTGCATCTGATAACAGTATTATTGGACTTACATGACTAAAGAAAACTGTTATTTTATTTGGTGTTGATGTACGGCACTCGGAAGAAGTGTACAACTTTATTATCATTAGGGAGCACACCACGGGTAGACAGGCCCTTAAAGAGCCCGACAATAGACTCCTTGCAAGAACTGTGGCTGTTAAAGCCACAATATATTTTGGAGCATCAGGGCTACCTGTAATGATAATCATACCGTGGCTGAGACCCTCTTGCCATATTTCGGTTGTTGTTGTTTTCCCCGACGTGCTTCCTTCTGGTCGAGGTCCCCAATTTACTCGAATGTCAATAAATAAATGCTGAATTGCTTACAATACAATCATGTTACCATTCACCAATTTACTCGAATGTCAATAAATAAGTGCTGAATTGCTTACAATACAATCATGTTACCATTTCACCATACCACCAAGCACACAATGGCAAGGTAGAGTATTTCAATGGTACACTCATGAGTAAGCTATAGAAACTGGCTCATGATCATCCTGAGAATTGGGACCAATGCCTGCCAGTAGGTCTCTCCTCTTATCCAGAGTTGTCCAAGAGAATTCTTGATTTGTTCCTTAAGAGCTGCTTAGACTGCCATGTACCTGGACTCTTTAAGTACTAAAGCATGTTTGAATGAAAAATGATGCTGCTAATGAAGACAGAACACTGCTTCAGTACGTTGTTGACCTCTGTGAACATTTCAAAATGGTGTGAAAATCAGCACAATAGAATGAGAAGGTAGCCTAATATTCAAATCAAAACCAGCTACATGCTTACATGAGTTCATCTAAATCTTATTGCTCCTCTCTACACGTCAGACAGTTACAAGTTGATTGGTTGTAAAAGTGGGGCCAGGGGAGGGAACATTTCTATTAATAAAAAAGATTTATGCACCATGTGCAAAATTGAAATTTAAGGCAAAGGGAAGATTTGGCAATGTACTCCAAGCAGTACAAACATGACAACAAACATGACAAAACCTGCAACTGTTGCAGAAGAAACTAGCAGTCATGTAATGTCCACTGAGCTTCCCATTGCAACAACTGAAACACATACCTATGAGCTGATGGTGGCAGGACTACCCATTTCTCATGCTTTTATTAAGTTATTAAAAGATAAAATTATCTTAATTCATAATATTTTTAATATAATACTAACAATTTAAATAGTCATAATGGTTTGACTTTATTACTTTAAATCTTTCTTAATTTATTGGCTTAAACTTGAAAACTTTTAGTTCTGACATTTTAATTAGACTTAGCTTTGAGCTAGTTATGTAATTCCTGGTCGATCTTCTCGACTGCCCTGGTCGATGGAGTGTACATAAAGTGTTTGTATGAGAAGACTGTGTCCCTTGGCCAGCATATACTGAGACCAGACATGAAAAGTGTGAACCAGAGTATATTAAAATATGGATAAATATTTTACAATATTTAAATAGGTGTGTTAGAGAAATCCAAATTTAAACTGCCTTTCATATCCAATCGAGTATCTCCTAAAGAGAATCTTTATCTCCTATAGTCTCAATCCCAGACTGAAATTATTAGTTTGAGGACTAGTGGAATTTCCTGGATTTTATAATTCAGTTATATATTGCCAGCAAAGGGTTGGCATAATTGTTTTTCTAGCTTATTATTAAAACTAATCTGTCTTTCAACCACTTACTTATACACCTATTGTTTATATATAATTTGTATTAGTAAATATTAATTAAGGTTTTGAACAAGAGTGTATTAGAGAAATTGTTTGAATGAGTGCAAGTGATATTGTTTAGTTGTACAACAAAACGCAATATATAAAAGGAGAATATTACTATTTTATCTCCAGTCTGGCACTTTGTATGGTCTGACCAGCTGGGGAAAATAGCTGCTCACGTGACCACTATATCTACTTAAATTGGAAAGAGTTGTTGACCTAAGGTAAGACTGCCCATCTCAACTGCTACATTTATATGCCATTGGTCTGTGATGAGTCATCAAAGCACATATTCATTACCAGGACCTAGAGGACAAAACCGCCAATGATGTATTGAACTGAGGGACAGACTTTCCTCTGGTCCAAGATGAGTTAAAAAAGAGAAAACTCAACAGACTTTGCATTGCTGTTATTGTCATTGCTATACAATGTGCACTAAAATTCCACATTAATAATGGTGACATTATAGAGTCATGGTTTTGCTTAGATATTTTTTCATTGTTTTCTCTTTTATTTCCTCACTTTTGTTTATTACATTATTTTAAAAAATATAATTCTTGACTTTTTGTATCTCATCAAATTATGTCATTTGTATTTATGTATTATAGGGACTGTATTCACTGAAGGGAGTCTAGGGTTTTAGAGCTAATTATCAATTGGTATGTGCTTAGCGTAGACTAGACAGTTCTTGGTGCATTATAATCATTGTGCGTCCTTGTATTTGTTTACTGATTGTACACATGTGTGACTGAGAAACGGGGTTACGTCTCCAGTAAGAAGGCAAGAGAGTAATTAACCAACACTTGAATTTTCTCGTCTTTATCTTCTCCTGCTTTCACACATAACCAAACGCCAAACTGGCTGCTAACATTCTTATAGCAGAGCAATGCAGTAAACATGGCTTGCTACTGCATATGTTTTCTGATATTCTCACACTCTCTTGGTAGAATTCCATCTTGATTTAATTAAAGACACTCCTGGGTGTCTGACGTAAACCATACAATCTACCATTTGCAGAAGAAGAACGTGTGACTTCTGTAATTTGCAACTGTTAGAGAATAGAATTATGAACCATCAGAAACACCTTATAGCACTCCAATTACGTTAGTTTGGAAGAAAGAATGGAAACATCGATTTTGTATTGATTATTGTAAACTCATTGCTATCACAGAATTCCAGTGTATGACATTACCAGATGTCAACTCCATGCACAAATGGAAAATGTCTGATATTGTACATTAATTATTGATTTGGCTTGAGGTTTCTGGCATGTGCCTATTTAACCAGAAGACTGGGGGTGGGGTAGGGTGGGAAAGAGAGAGAAAAGGCATGAAGTACGCAACATTTTCAGTTTGTTGTGAGGTCATTAGGTACTCTTCACATGCCTGCAATCTTGACAGGAAGAATGAAAATATTTTTCAATCCAATTGATAATCCAGTCATCTCTGATTTTATGGATGAGGGATTGGTTGTCATGCCCACATGTAACGATGATATTTTCCTGATTGTAGCATTGTTCTAAAAACTGCGTACAGACTGACAGTGCAGCAAAGGAGACAAGCAGCGAAAGTATCTTGGTTATACCTTTGGGACAAGCAATGAAAGTATCGTGGTTATACCTTTGGGACAAGCAATGAAAGTATCATGGTTATACCTTTGGGACAAGCAACAAAAGTATCATGGTTATACCTTTGGGACAAGCAACAAAAGTATCATGGTTATACCTTAGGGACATGGTGTGATATTCTCAGATGATACACAGACGTCATTGACTTAACCCTTTCCTTCGAACTAAACTCAATGTAAGTCTGTGATTGCTCTAGCCAGTTTCGTTCTTGACTTTAATTTGGCTGCTGCTCCTCCTATTTGATAAATATAGCATGCCTGTCAAAGTTAAGTGAACTGCTCAATGTGAAACTGCATTCAAGACTCTAAAATGCCTGACATCATACCCTATCCTTCACCTTCCTGACCTTAGCAGAACTTTCACCTTGATATGTTATCATTATAATTTGGTGTTGTCAAAGTACTGCTCAATACTCAAATCACCCTAATAGTGTACTTATTTTGTAGCGTAAGCCAGTCACAAATTAACTGTTGACTGAATACACATATTGCTATTCTGCATCTAGAGTACTTAGCTATATAGTGACTGTAAAACCAGAGACCACTCCCACACCCGAGTCATGCAAACGCCAATAATTCACTCCTAAAGGCATGGTCTCTCAGTCAATATTTCATTCCTTCCATATAAAATATTTCAAAGGGACTGTGAGCATTAGAGCCGACTTTTGGGAAAAGTGAGTTCACCCTACCTTTGATCTTTTTCTCACCACCAGCCAGCTTGAGTCTACATGCTTAAATATTCTGGAAATTAGACGAAATTCATTCTGTTAGGGAAAGTTTCAGTGTCTTAATTACTGGTCGGTTGGCATATTTTTGAATGGAACACTTGCTAGCACTGCGCCCTTTTATTTCTCCGCCCATCTGTACCCGACCCCGTTCTTGTTCGAGTGTGTTAACCACAAACAACAATGAAGAGACAGATTGTAATTAGAATTTTGGAAAGATTCTGTAAATTTCAGTGTGTTAACCACAAAGACAAACAACAATGAAGAGACAGATTGTAATTAGAATTTTGGAAAGATTCTGTAAATTTCAGAACAAACAGCAAAAAGAATACGTCGTACGTGCATCCAGAGGTTCTGTTATAATCGGGAAATTAAAGTCGAACTTTTGGTCTCCGCTTACATGAAATCGATTTTTAATGATAGCAATGATATTTTCATCTCAATAACAGTGTGGGGTTTCAATCTAGAATGCAAATAACAACAGTGTGGGGTTTCAATCTAGAATGCAAATAACAACAGTGTGGGATTTCAATCTAGAATGCAAATAACAGCAGTGTGGGATTTCAATCTAGAATGCAAATAACAACAGTGTGTTTATGGAAGGTGAGTGGGATCAATGGATAGATGTTTGGCATATATGCAAATTTTTTAGCTATCTGAAGCACGTTTTCCAATCTAGAGAAGAATTTACAGTGCCTGAAGTGAAGATGTCTGTCCTGAGATAACGAAAGAATTGCAAAGTGACTGGACAGAAAAATTCTCTTTCCTCTAACCGCACCTTTACCTACCGCTCTACTCAGAGTTCTCACCCTTTCTAGAAGCATGGTAAAGTAGCACTCACCACTGTACTCAGAGTTCTCACCCTTTCTAGAAGCATGATAAAGTAGCACTCACCGCTGTACTCAGAGTTCTCGCCCTTTCTCGTTCCCATAAGCATGATAAAGTAGCACTCTCCGCTGCAATAAATTTCCAGTGAGAAACGCAACACACCTACAAGTGCAAAAGTGTCTTGTGGCGTGCTCCGGCACCCCACCAATTAATAACAGAAGCTTGTCACGTCCGAAGATGCAGATTAAAACAGCAACTCACCGAGTCGCTGAAGCCGTGTAAACATAAAGCGTCAGAGGAGATGAAAGGTTGTAAAAGCCATGCTGTTACAGCTTCGGATGGGGAGGACTGGCACAGGTACGATTTCTGCAGCTTAAAATATCCTTGTTACCATATTATCAGAGAAAGGCATTAACGTTCTGTTCATAGACACTGAGACTACTAGCTGTAATGCCTCCCCCCCCCCTCCCCTATTAGTTAAAACTACGCCAGAAAAGAAGATTGGAAAGCTAGATATTGCCTGCTGGAACGAACTCTTCAACTTTATTTAACCTAGCCATAATTTGCCTAGCCATAATTTGCCTAGCCATAATTTGCCGATCATTTAGAAATTACGCTATAGCGGAAGGAAAGAGAACTCTGCAAAGCATTCTGCGTGTAACTGACTTCAGGTTAACCATTTAAATAGTTAAACGTTGACCTAATGAACTGCTGCCCTTCTTTCTATCGAATCCATTATGCCATGTTAAGCATACATGGATGCATTAGTTATAGGTTATCAGTAATAATTGTGAAGACTGTGTTTGCCGCACAAACTCTTAAAGTGGCGAAATGGTACACTGACTTTTTTCTATCTCCTGTGAGATTCTTTAAAATGTAAACTTATAGCAAGAACGACAATCAAATGTGATCGCTTACCTCTAAGAAAGGGAGATCATTCTGGCAAAATAAAGATAAGATTTCAGATACCGAGTGTTCAGAAAATGTCAAAGGGAAGTATAAAAATGTAGCCAACTACACGTTTCAAGGATTATTAATATTTGTTCTTAAATATATATATATATAACATTCTTCGTACAAAAGTAATTGTAGACGTTTCCAAACACACCACTATAACTTGCTGATAACATAACATCAAACAGACCACTATAAATTGTTGATAACATAAAAACAAACATACGACTATAACTTGTTAATAACATGACCTCAGGCAGTCGACTATATCGTGTTGATAACATAACACCGAACAGACCACTATAAATTGTTGATAACATAACACCAAATGTACGACTATAATCTGTTAACAACGACCTCAGACAGTCGATATAACTTGTTGATAACATAACGAGCAGACGACTATAACTTGTTGATAACATACCATCAGACAGATGACTATAACCTGTTTATAACTGTGATGCAATAACGAATTAAAAGTGAAGAAAATCTTAATTTATGTTATTAAGAATCACTTGGTGGATATGCGGGCAGGGTAAACGTTTCCTTTCTTCTACAACATTAAAAACAAACATTTACTGTCACACAATATTTCTGTAGGTGGAAAACTTCTCTCTCTCTCTCTCTCTCTCTCTCTCTCTCTCTCTCTCTCTCTCTCTCTCTTTCTTTCAATCTCTCTCGGGCCCGCTAGAATTGTCATGTGATTAATTATACAAGCTGTAATTATAGCAGTTGCCTCGTGGGCTTTTAACACCCTCTTTCTTCTTTAGAGCTAATTTGAGGAGCGTAAATTGTCGTTGTTGTTGTATTTTAAGACCTTGCTTAACTCGTCGAAGCATGATCTCTCTTTGATAAGGTTCAAAGTCGAGAGAAGCTGCTATGTTTGTCTATGATTATCGTGATACAATAAAAGCGCCCTTTTTGGCTATGCAAACATTAATCGAACAAAAACGCGGAGACGGTCGATCAATATAAGCCGATCGAGTAGAAGAAGTAACAGTGGGGTTGATGTCCAAGGGAAAGAGTAAGAGAAGAAATAGTAGATAAAGAATGATAAGAAATGAAGGCACGTTCAAAATGAAGAATTAAAGTATAGTTGCTTCACTAAAACAAATACCAAGTGGGTGCAGTAAAGAGTGAACGGGGTATTTTTCAAAGTAAATGGACTCTAAAAACCACTCATTTTGTTGGACTCTAAAAACCACTCATTTTGTTGGACTAAAAACTATTCATTTTGTTGGACTCTAAAAACCACTCATTTTGTTGGACTCTAAAAGCCATTCATTTGTTGGACTCTAAAACCATTCATTCGTTGGACTCTAAAAGTCACTCATTTTGTTGGACTCTTAAACCACTCATTATACTGAACCAATAATTTTATTGGACTTTAAACGCCACTCATTTCGTTAGCAACGGCAATGCAAAACAAAGATTTCGGACAAAGATAAACTAAAATGAAAGTTAAACAATTCAAATTAAGGGAAAAACAAAAGAAACAGAGAGAGGGGGTGTTGGGGGGGGGGAATGCAAAACGAAAGAAAAAAGAAAAAAAAGAGGAAAAAAAACATAGCGAGATACGTTTACACAAAATGAAAAACATTAAATCACAGAAAAACATGCACTGAATCGTTGACCCATCCACACACACTCACTCAGACTGCGCAACACTGAGGCAAAAAGAGACACAGAGACAGTGACAGAAACATTACGAAAGAGAGAGACCACACAGACAGTGAAACTCTGAGTCACAGAGACACAACCACACACACAGAACGAAACACTGAGTCACATACACAGACAGTGAGGGAAACACTGTCACATACACACAGAGACAGTGCAACATTGTGACCAAGAGAGAGATACACAGAGACAGTGAGGGAAACATCGAGTCACAGAGACAGTGTAACACTGAGTCAGAGATATATACATAGTGAGAGAAACACTGTCACATACACACACAGACAGTGCAACACTGTGTCAAAGAGATAAATACACATAGACAGTGAGAGAAACGCTGTCACACACACACACACACACAGAGTGCAACACTGTGTCAAAGAGATAAATACACATAGACAGTGAGAGAAACACTGTCACACACACACAGAGAGAGACAGTGCAACACTGTGTCAAAGAGATAAATACACATAGACAGTGAGGGAAACACCTCGCCACATAAACACACAGACAGTGCAACATTGACTCAGAGATATACTCAAAAGACAGTGAGAGAAACCCTGAATCACAGAGAGACACTGAGAATGATGCATACCTGAGAGAGAAAGGGACACAGCAAAGCTAGTGTCCAACTAACATTCACGCGGGTATGTACTGAAAACATATCGTCCCTTGTGTAGTATGGTACGTGCTGAATTGAGCTGGTCAGGCATGCAGGCAGACAGTCGGACAGTCCGAGAGTCAAAGACCTGCTGACTCAGCACGCGAGACATTTAAAGAATAAAACAACAGCCTGGCATTCATCACAACTTCATGAGCATCCAGTTCCTGGTGCGTGCTGAGCGCGTGGGGCGGAATAATATTTTTTTTTATATTTTAAAAGGCTGCATTGCCGTCCTACTTAATGTCCTTATAATTTAATTCTTTGCTTTAATTTTTTTTTTTTGTTTTGTTTCATTTTAAATGTTATCCACGAGCAGGCCATCAAGAAATTGCGAAGATAAAAATGGAAACAAATCGGTCACATAGTGAAGGGGTGGGGGTCACATAAACGACTGGGGGGAATTAAAGTTGGTGCAATATATTGTTTTCCTTTGTACGTACAATGTTCGTGCGAATATTGATGAAAGTCTAATTTTCTGCATTTTTGTCATTAGGCCCGGAGTGTTTTAGTTTATAAATATTTGTACATTTACTTTAGTCCGCTTACTTTATTCATAAGAACATTTTCACAATTTTCATGACAGTTGATTTGTGATATGCTCAGGCTCACGGTCTTGTGTCGTGCGCAATGCAAACAATACATCTACTGCACACGACACTTAAAGTCGCCTTGGACCTATGATTTTGGGCTAGTTGCAGTCAGTGTTGTGCCGTCAGTTGTGTGATTGTGTGCTGACTGTGTCTTGTCTATCAACACACACACTGTTCGCACTAAATGAACATGTTAAAATAGTAAATTAACTGAACAGATAATTTACTGCCTACTTACATTTTCGTTTAATGACTCTCACGCTGGACTGCCGAAATTCAAAGTTGTAAAATGTCTTGATGATCAGGATGCGTGAGTTTTCCTTCTCAACGAGGCATAACTGTTACTGTAGTAACGGAAAGAGTTGCATCTAGGCGGGGATTAATTTGAGTCATCTACTCACTTGCAAAAGTTATGAATTAAAAACACTAGATGCAACATGACCACTAACCTTAACCATAACCTAATTCTAACCCTTAATATAATCCGTTCTCCAATCCAAATCATAACCCACAGAGTATGTATATCAATGTTTTGTTTATTGCTGAAGACCACTGAACATTAATACAGTGAATGTTGGAGCTTCTGGAGATTTTTGTGTGGGAATCGTTACATATTTATTAACTATCATCGGTATCTTGATAGGAGTGATAGGGGATGGGTCTAAATAGAATGTTTGATAGTTGTAGTACAATTAGTCTAAATAGTAAGTTGGACTGTTGTAGTACAATCTCTCTCTCTCTCTCTCTCTCTCTCTCTCTCTCTCTCTCTCTCTCTCTCTCTCTCTCTCTCTCTCTCTCCCCATATATATATAGTACAATCAGTCTAAATATAAATTTTGACAATTGTAGTACAATCAGTCTAAATATAAATTTTGACAATTGTAGTACAATCAGTCTAAATATAAATTTTAACAATTGTAGTACAATCAGTCTGAATATAAATTTTGACAATTGTAGTACAATCAGTCTAAATATAAATTTTGACAATTGTAATACAATCAGTCTAAATATAAATTTTGACAATTGTAATGCAATCAGTCTAAATAGAAAATTTGAGATTTACAATACGATTAGTGTAAGTGAAGAGTTTGCGATTTGAAGTAATTTTAGACTATCTAGAACCGCTATTTTCAACTTCTGTTTTAATTTTAGTACTCGTCAACAAAATCTCTACTCATCTTTCGTGCATGTGTAAACAATTTAACATATGTATGTATACACATACACGCGCCCTAACACACACACACACACACACACACACACACACACACACACACACACATACACACACACGGTATTTTGACTTCAATATTGTCCTATTAAAAGGACTTTTGTGAAAGTAATGAAATGCTGTTATCTTATGGGGAAGTAAATCAGTATTAAGATTTTTGGCACTATTCCCTTATTTAATCAAAAAATCAAATTAAAGACTTTCAAAATAATTTTTAAACTATCAAAAAAGACTGTCCAATACAATAGTTCTTTAATGTTATCTTAAATAATTTTGGAAGGTCAACAGCACAGGCCTGCAGTGACAGATGTATAATTCTCATTCTCATCTTTGTCTTTCTGTTAAATAAATTAATAAGGCCACGGATAGACTGCAATAATATAGCATTCTGTCTCTTACTGTCCAATAAATTAATGATTATACTTATAGACTGCAATAATATTGCATTCTGTCTCTTACTGTCCAATAAATTAATGATTATACTTATAGACTGCAATCGTATTGCATTCTGTCTCTTACTGTCCAATAAATGAATGATTAATCTGATTATACGTATTCTCAAAGTAGCCTCTAATCTCGCTAAGCGTTGACTGGAATTTCCAATAAATTTCCAGTAATTATAGAATTTCAAATAAATTAATGAGTATGGGTTACTTGAACCCTCCCCTCTACCCTGGCTAGTTGTTTTTTTTTAACTGGATTTTTAACTTTCTAACAGAAAATGCATTAACGTTTAATTTTCGTCCTCTAAATTGTCACAAATTCTTGAAGATAAAAACACATATTTTTACATATTAAAGTAAAATTTGAACGCATGTTTAATAAATGATTTCTTCATTTGTGGGCGATTGTTTTCTTTACAACTGGATGTCGTGACTTTTTACATGTCCACGTGTAAAGCTTGCATCTCCATGTCAACCAGATAATATTCATGTCTATTTTTCAGGATTTAAACAAGTCTGTGAAATTTATGCACATCACTGTAAAACCATTAATTCTATCAATGTAATACCATTAATGTTGTCATAGTACAACCATTAATGTTGTAGAAGTAGGACTATTATCCCTGTAACTGTGTGTGTTCAGATACCCTTTTAATCTTCATTGGCGCCTTTTTCTGAATAGAGAGCATTGTTATTTTTTTTTGTTTTTTGTATTTTTTTTTGGGGGGGTTGCAGGGCATAGAGGGCATCTGGCAATGGCGAACTTTGAGCCAAAATGATAAGACAAGCATCCACTCAAGAAGCGTGATGTATTTCATTCAGTTCATTGGATTTGCAATCCGAATCAAAGCCTTTCTAAAGGTTTTCAGTAGATAATGTCATGGACCGAGTTATTTCCCATTTATTTATTGTATTACCAGAACACAATAGTTCGATTAACAGAGACGGCCTTCGCTTAATAATTGACTTGTATATCCATACTTTATTAAACAAGAATTGAAAAGGCTCATTATATAATATGCAAATGTATTTTTGCAGATAGTCAGTTTAAAAATTAAACTTTATCTACGCTTTCAGCTAGTGTTTACAGTAATCTCGTTTTTTACACTTATTTCGTTCGCGTGTCAAGGTTTCGAAAGTAAACGCTGCGCCACTGGATCGGCAGAAGACAATAACAAAAAGTCCGATAACTCACGGGACACCAAGTAATAAGAATGGCGCACTGCGCTGATAGTCAATCTAACGCAAGAGGCAAAACAATAAATTAAATATGCAATTACATTTTTGAATAACAGTGAACTCTTGCCTAAATGCGAAGTCTACTAGAGAGAGAGAGAGAGAGAGAGAGGGAGAGAGAGAGAGAGAGAGAGAGAGATGATAGGACGACCAATCAAGATAGGCGTCACTTTGATATCTTTACAGATTCACAAAGAAGTGAAGTATGTTGATTCACTTTAGATCATATTAAATGGGACTTCTCTTGAACGTAGGTGGACAAAGGAAATCATTGGATGTCAATTTTTTCTTTCTCCAATGTTTTTAGGTATTGCGAGTTCACTTCCGGGTCATTGCAGATGTGACAGTCTAAATCCATATAACATCATCAACTTTTCCCGATGACCTCAAATCACACACATTGTTTGCGGGTTCACTTCCGGGTCATTATAAATGTGTCACGAAGAGAGTAATCTAAACCCATATAACATTACCAACTTTTGTCCAATAATTGCATCACACATAGTTTGCGGGTTCACAGTGATTGCAGCTATGTATTTGAAAATAATAAATTAACGTGGTGCTTTTACATTTCCATAGTATAGTCAAATCATTGCAAGTTATAGCATGCAATTGCCGTTTTATGCTAAGTGATATATGTGGCTGGTTTTTTCACCTCTCATTTTGATTGGGTTGCGTTACCTGAATGTAAAGCAATACCGGTAATTTATTTAAGCTGATCTTATATCAGTTTGAAAAGATAGACAAAAGAAAAGAGAGAAAAATAAGAACACACACACACACACACACACATAGAAAGAAAGAATCAAATACACATACTCATAAAAATCCCGAACTCTCTTGATTAATAATGGCTGGTCATTTTTTTTTAAAATTTAAGTAACGATATTGTGCTGACTTTGATTAGTGATATAAATATGTATTTCAAAATATAACACACCTGCACACACAGTAACAATAATATAAATTCTACCATAAAGATTTATTCAGCAGTCCAAAACAGTACCTAAAACGTACACACGACATAATTACGTCACTGATCAGTGTAGACAGAGATGAAGACACCAAAGTCAAGAACCATTTTAGCACTGGCAAAGCCTCTCGTCTGCTATTGTAATAGCATTAGGGAAACATTTACCGACTGCATTAGGAAAAAGAAATCAAATGTTCTTTCGACCGAGATTGTAGGCGAAACGTGTGGTCAATTTATTATCAGCGACAAGGCTCTTTTTTTCTGCCGTAAACAGACTTTGATCTACTCCTGGGGCCAGAGGGGACTAATTACTTTTTTTTTTTTTTTTTTTGGTTTGTAAGAGTACTTTTTTCCTTCTCCCCCTTAATTTCACCAATACTGTTAGTTTGTAGCCTATCGGTCATTACGTTTAGTGACAAGAGTTTTACTAACGGAAGTACGTCATACCAATGACTGTCGGCTTCAGTGTACAGTAACCCTGAAGTTACACTATGTTTAAGTGTCACTTGTCTTACTGCATGTATCTGTCTACCTGTAATAATATCTATATGTCTATTTGTATATCTAGGTAGATATCTCTTCAGCTATTTTTCTGTCTTTTTAGATAGCTAGATGTCTCGCTATTTCAATAGTAATATGTCTACGTGTCTATCTATCGACCCATCATATGTATCTTTCAGAAATTGCTGTCAAGACTATCAACATTACTTACTGTGATGGGTGGCTTAACAGATTATCTTACTCAAACCCTAATCTGATTAATCCTGCCCATACGGGTCTCCATGATTGCAGACGAGGATTCACTTAGACCTCAAAGATATTACCTGTTAATTATTTTTATCTTCATCTTGTTTCTGAGCATTACAGGTTCAGTAATCCTGTCCCTACTCCTATAGAAATTCTGGCCCCCACACTCTCTCACTCTCTCATCTTGGAGGGACACTTCCCAAGATACGTTATTGTTTGACTTATAAAAATTATCTAAACGATGCCTTCACTACCAAGCATTGCACACATTTCTCCTTCTTTGTTGAAATATACAAGTGGAAGCATAACAACTAAAAATTTATTCAGCACAAATATAAAAGTTAAACAAGAAAAACTTGATACATAATAAGTAGTAGTAACAAAGACATAGGCTAATTATGTTAGTACTGTTCTTATGACATAGGTTAGTGATTAAATCCAAACAAATCTATTACTGGCACAGAAATAGGCCATTGTTAGGTGCCAGTTCATGGTCCTTATGTTTATGACGTGATTACAGTCAGTTTTGCTGGCTCAAAGTCTTGGCTTTTGGGAGAGCTCTAATACACTTTTCATATTTCTTTACAACAACAAGAAAACCCACTAACTTCTCACAGGTACTACTAAGAGTCAGAAAGTAGAAAGTTACATCATAGAGTGATTCTTAGGTGTAAATTTAGAAGCCAGTCACCTGATTCAATGTTGTTGGCAATTATTTGATTGCCTCCCTTGGCGCATGTCGGCGGTGTGTATCATGCACTGTGACAAAATGCAGTCACCTTGCAATTTGACCTTCATGTACACGGTGCTTGATGCATAGACAACCAGACGGTAGCATGACGTCATGAGCTGTAATTATAGCAAGTTAGTGAAGTGACAATGGAGACTACAAGTGAAGAATTTAATGAAGAATGTGGTGCAGAAATGCAGGCTGGAAGATTGAAGAATGAATGAAGGCTTTGAGCTCTGCAGGAATAAAACTGATACACAGGTGTGAGTCATTCTGTAGAGGCAATTAATCAGACCTCCCACCCACCCTCTCTCTCTCTCTCTCTCTCAGATATGTTCATGTGCATATTGTACCTGTGAACTTTCTTGACCAGTACATCATTCAACTGCACAGAATCATAGAAATATAATCAAAGAATCTCCATAAGGAATGTAAAAAAAATTGGAATCTTTTACATGGTGCTGCAATGAAGAATGTTAAGTATAACCACTGTAAAATTTCATCTAGGTAAAAAAGATTTTCCACTGTATAAGTTACAATTACAAACTTAACTAAACAGTTCTTATTACAACAGTTTGACTATGGCTCTCAGAGTATGACAGTTCAACTTTAAAGTAAAATGCAAATAAATTCAACTAAGAGTTTCAGAGTATGAAAAATTTAATTCCATAATTTCATAAGTGCACACAAAAGTTTAGTTGCAAATATTAGCTATTCCAGACATTCCCAAAATGCACTGATTACCATTCGAAGCCTGGTAAAACAGCAATTTTTTTTTTTTGACATTGAGCGGCCTGAATCTGGGGCCAATATATATATATATATATGTGCTTGGATACTCCCATTCTTCACCTGGGGGAAAGGATCATTTTCGAGTACCTGGCCTCGGGTTAAACTCTCATTGATTTCGTTTCTCAAGTGGAGACACCTGCTAACTTGAAGAATACATGATCAGTCTGACAGCTCTTGGAGTTCCTCACAGACAATGCTGGTCAGCTTAGGACCAGTATTTTCATGTTTCAGATCATTCAGAAGAGCGATTTCAGTTTGCACGTGTGTAGTGATGGCAGAGAGAAATGGCTGCAGGTGATTGGTATCTACTCATGCATGACTGAGGCCTATAGAATTTACATCTGATGACCACGCTACGTAGTGTCGATGACGTAATCATATAGACATCGCCAGACTGGATTGTACTTTAACATGCATTTTGTAACCTATCCTAGCAAACGGGGCAGAAAGAAATATCAAAAACGAATGTGACAGATACTTACTTAAATTGGAAGATTAAACAATTAATAAAAATATAACAATTAAATAACATTTGCATTTTGTTTGTTATGCTTAGATTCATAACAAAGAAATTGTTGTTGTTGCTTCATTAAAACAAAATGTAAAAGAAAGTAAAATACTGGAATGCAAATTATTTTAAATTATTTTAAAGCATTGTTCAGATATGCTAACTAAATTATCAAATCTAAATTTCTATAAATTGTGCAGAGAAAAAAAAGTATCAAATACACATCAACAGATGTACACATATACGTACGCAAACACAAACACATGTGCTGCGTTCATCTGCACAGATTAATATTCTTGGGTTGTTTATGACGCAACTGTACCGACTCTGCAAGAGAGATAAACGTAGGGCGTATTTCGGACTCAGTGAGTCCCATAAGGGTGCTTCTAATGCTGCCTCGTGCTACTGACATGTACAGTCGCCGATATCTCAACAGAAACATACGCGTGCGGTTGCGACCAGAGACGGCCCGTGAGGAAGCTCGCCCTAGGCCGGAACCGCCGCCACCCTCCATTACTTTGCACCGTACACGGGCGAAATGGTCTTCAGCAGAAGACAGCGTGAAAATCTAATTGCCGACATTAAGGCGGTCTTTCCATTAGACCTACTTCTTCCGCATCCCAGGGAACGGCAGCACAAAGTGGCTGACGTCACGCGCCCACGGCTCAAAGTATCGCTGCATATAGCTCTGGTGACAGTTTTGTAGCTGGGGAGGAGGGAAGGGGAGGGGTGGCGGCGGAATCTATGATGTCATCGAAAGTCGGTGTTAAATAGTCAATGAAAATGTTTCGTCTGTTCCATATGGATGATTGGCGAATAGGTCGTATAATAAAACGTTTTGTCAGACCCAAGAGGGTGGGGAGTGCTGAGCTGTCTGTGCAATGTACCACAAATACTGTCGTGAGTAATATACAAATATTAATCCCAACGCAATAACAAATTCTTTATATTGTATGTAGCCATACACAAATTCTGTTATGTAATATACAAATATTAATCCCAACGCAATAACAAATTCTGTTATGTAATATACAAATATTAATCCCAACGCAATAACAAATTCTTTATATTGTATGTAGCCATACACAAATTCTGTTATGTAATATACAAATATTAATCCCAACGCAATAACAAATTCTTTATATTGTATGTAGCCATACACAAATTCTGTTATGAAATATACAAATATTAATCCCAACGCAATAACAAATTCTTTATATTGTATGTAGCCATACACAAATTTTGTTATGTAATATACAAATAATAATCCCAATAGCAAATTTCTTTGTATTGTATGTAGCCAATGTATCCATACACAAATTCTGTCATGTAATATACAAATAATGATGTTACAACAATAGCAATATATAAAGGCACACATATACACACTTCTACAAATATATGCCTTATGCACGAGTGATTCGAAAAGAAAACAAAAGTCTCAATGTATTAGTGTCATTAATTGCTAATGTCAGTAAATGTCAAAAACTATTTATTGCAACTGGATTTACATTGTATGCATTTGACTGCTTACTGTTCACATCAGAAAATCTAACTCATGATAAAAATGTATAAGTATATGTGGGAAAAGAAGATGAAGAGGCAGAGAACACTGTTAAAAAAAACTTACTCTTTTGCTTAAAACAAAATGCAGTTACAACTTCAAAAGACCATTTTTTACTTAAATTTTATTTCAACTTCCATTATGTTTTTAATAGTTTGATTTAAAAAATAAGATTATCATAACAAAGCAAAGTTCGTATAACTCAAGAAAACAAACAAACTTCTTTTTCTTCTTTCATTATCTTATCATACAAGAAAATGCATTTGTTGACATGCCTACAAAGGCGCAGCTGGGGAAGGGGCGCCAATTTTACAGTTCGTCCCCGGGCGCAAAATATCCTAGCTACGTTTCTGCATGCCTACTCAAGTTGTGTCCATTTACAGAGCTTGTTGTTATGATTTTTTTAGAGTTTGTAACACAATATGATACTCAGAAGCTATGTTTTGCAAAGGAAAGGGGTGCAAGGGGATGGGGGGTGAGAAGGGGTAGTTATCACAATGAGAAAGGAGAAGGCCATAAAATAATGGGCAAAATATTTTTAATTTATAAAATTTAATTTATCGAAAATATTATAACAACGCTTTAATACAACCTCTGAGGAAAAGAATTAGTTTCTGCAGAAGGGCAAGATCAAGAAAAATTGTTAATTGGTTTATAAAGGGTTACTGTGACAAAACGCACCCTAGTTATTGGTTAAGATTATTGTTATTATTAGTAATCATCAATAATTAATTACAAGTGATGAGAATCTTAATTTATGTTATTAATAATTCTCCAGAAGACACCACTCGTCACTCCCACTTGGCTCTCACATGGCTCTCACATGGCGAATAGCGGGTGCTAGCGTTTTCTCTCTTCCACTACATTAAATAAATAAATTTACTGACCTTCTTATACATATTGATAACCATATGCTGGAGAGAAAGTGGGTAGATGGGGGCTTGCTAAATATAGATTAAAGACGGATTTATCTTCTCCTTTGGTAAGAAGATTTCCACTTACAGAAATATTGTGTGACGGTAAATGTTTGTCTTTAATCAACAATCAAATACACGTATGACAAATACAATCAAAAGAGCGTTGATATTTACATCGCTTTGCAACAATGATCGATTCATGCTAGACAGTCTTCAATGTATCCTAGCAGAGACATCAGTAGTCAAATGATCAGATATATAGTCAAATTCATATGCATAATTTATCATAGACACGAGAGTGCAGTTTTAGATAAATAATTAAATTCAATGTACATAACCTTTTCACAGATGGCTGCTGTCACGGTTTCCAACAAGTCACTGTCCTTATTTAGACGACGGCCTCGACCTCACGTACCCCTTCTAGGCACGTTAGACAACTCTTACAGAATCTTCGATGCGCTCCCCAAGCACACTGTGGAGAATCGCTCCGCCCTAATTTCCTTTGTGCCGTGGGGCATATCAGGAGGAATGTTCCCGAAAGTTTGTGTATGCTACTCAGCACACCACGAGGAAAGTTCAAAATAATCTTCGTAAATTCTCGAGACCAAACTCAAGCCACCTTTTTAGCTTTATTGGCTCTCGGACATAATTCGCAGGAATCAAATTACAACAACGTTACTGTTAAACGCTGGATGTACACACCAACGTGCTCTGGTAGAGTACAGTAGTGCTTGTTAGAGTACAGTAGTACTTGTTAGAAATAGAAGTCATAATATTACTGCCTGGTATCGTCAATCTGCAACAAAAATCAAACTCTGAATGTCTGTCCATTATTTTGTAAACATACAAGTTTATTTTATGTCGATGGACTATCCTATTTGCAGGAATCTTATACCGTCTCCATTTGTCACATTAAATTATCCATCACCACCCACCCCGCGTTCTAATAATTTGATGTACATGATCTGTCTTCTATTCACCGTTAACACATTTTTGCATGATGGCGTGTGACTTGGAGTGTGTTTGTGTGTGTGTGTGTGTGTGTGTGTGCGTGCGTGTGTGTGTGTGTGTGTGTGTGTGTGTGTGTGTGTGTGTGTGTGTGTGTGTGTGTGTGTGTGTGTGTGTGTGTGTGTGTGTGTGAGGAGTGGGGGGGGGGCTACGAGCTTCTGAACTTGTTGGCCGTCTATAACACTAAACATCATTAACCAGTAAGTCACGCACTTCTGCGACTTTTGCTCTTTCCTTTACTGCAGTGAGTAGGCGGCACCGGTCTGTGAAATTAACAAACATAGAAATCAACCGAAATTAACTGATAGGTGAAATGCGGAAGTTATACGTATCACATACACTATCTGCCACATCATGCATGAAAGGTTTAATGCTAACTCGCCATATATTGCCAGGGAAAGGGGAGGTAACAGTGAGGGGTCGGTCATTTCACACGACTTCTCTTGAGTAATATTATCAGTTTTCCAGACATGGAGAGGGCAGCAGACTGTGCTCTTGCCGATTTCCAATTAAATAAATGTGTAGCACACCAGACCCCGCGCGATTGTCCAACCAATCGAACAAGACTAAACACGTGGCCGCGGATTTAGTGTACGGTGAAGTGAAATCTGCAGCATTTATGTGCGGATGTGTGCGTGGTAGTGTGTGCGTGTGTGTGTGTGTGTGTGTGTGTGTGTGTGTGTGTGAGTGAGTGAGAAAGAGAGAGAGTGTGTGAGTGATTTTTTCTTGTCCACGGCCTGGGCTCGAACCACATACATCCTGACAAATGGCCTATGAAATTATGTGCTCTGTGCTCCCTGTAACACAATGCACCTGTTCAGGATTTACGTTTTGCTTTGTTTCTTTTAAGTTTCAGCAAATCTAACAAAATTATCTCCCTTTGTTGTGTGACTGTTATTCTGTTATTTTTTATTATGCGACTCACACGAATATGTTCACGGCACCATAGAGTGAATCCTATTGCCAGTCACTGAATCTAAATCTTTTCAAAAATAAATCACCGCATTATTAAACAGTAGCAGGTACATCCATAAAAATCCACGCACATACAATATATAACACATAACTCAGGCACATACACACATATATACACAAACAGAAGATTTTGGAGCTATATTTTGCAAGAACCATCCATCTTACCTCTCTTCATTTCCATTTTTATCCTGTTCACATTTTCTGGCGATAGCATTAACCATGGCATAGTTTTTGTTCACATTTATATGGAAAGCTAAATACGGTTTAAGTTGTTTTTTTTTCTGAGCAGCACAGCACGCGCCTTGAGGCTGACTTCGGAAATTTAAAAAATAAAAATATCCGGAGAAATTACTCAAAAAAGTAAATGCTGTTACTTCATGCCTGGAAGAGCTAAGACAACGTCCAGTTGCATCTCGCAGACGGTACTAGCAGAGCTCTCCCCAAGCCATTTGGGAATGCTGCTGTTAATTCTGCAAGACCCCATGACGTGAACAAAAATATAGTCTGGAGGCAGGATTTCGAGGAAGAAAGTCAAATAAGACATGGGGAGGGGGAAAAAATACACAGAGGTAATGTTTAGGAATTACGTGTGGGGTCGTTTTTACTTTATTAATTAGTACGTATTATCAAAGATCAGCTAGTAAATAGTTGTTTGTGTTTCTTTTCTTTTCTCTCTCTCTGTACCTTTAAAGCTCCTTTCGTATTGAAACAGAGTAGTTTTTGTGCTTGCTTTAAGGAAAGAAAATCATCATTACCCTTTCAATCATACATTTTTGAACTGACAAATATACAAAGGTGGAGACATGAAGAAGTGAAATAAAATGGGTAACGGAACTGATAGACGGTTGGAGTAAAGTGGGAAGGAGGGAGGGACAGTGTCCTAAGAATGCCGATCGACAGACGGTGCAATGGCTTCCATCACGCCACTTTGGTGGAATGTGACACTTAGTAGCCAGATGGGTCAGTTTTTGTAAAGTAGCACTTAGCTGGTGACCCAGGGCCAGACTGGACGCGAGATGTATCTCAGGTATTATAATTATCATTTTATTCGGCATGTCTGATGCATTAATAAGTGCTCTGCTTCAATTTCATATGCTAGTGAAAAAAAAGCGGGTCGCCTACCAGCTCAATATTTATTTAACAGCAATTAAACCATACTGAATGAGTGGGTCCTACGGGTAGCAATTAACCTGTATACTTTAAGAAGAGGCGTGTCCTACATTCAGCTATTAACTTTCAAACTGTTAGACAAGGCGGGTCCTACAATGAGTTATTAACTTTCAAAGTGTTAGACAAGGCGGATCCTGCTGCTAACCTATAACTTTAAAACTGTAAGACAAGCATGCAACTGTGAATGACACAGCATGTAACTTTAAAAGTGAAAGACACAGCATGTAACTTTAAAAGTGAAAGACAGCATGTAACTCTAAAGTGAAAGACACAGCATGTAACTCTAAAGTGAAAGACACAGCATGTAACTCTAAAGTGAAAGACACAGCATGTAACTCTAAAGTGAAAGACACAGCATGTAACTCTAAAGTGAAAGACAGCGTGTACCTTTAAAACGGGAAGACACAGCATGTAACTGAAAGACGCAGCGGGTCCAACTGAATATGATTGGATGGGGGTTTGGGAGGGAACTAAGAGAAGAGAGTAACAGAAGGCGGATTGGCCTAGACATTCTTATCGGCATAAACGGCCACAGGATCGCAAAAGCTGCAAATTTAAGGTGACTTTTAATAACTGTGCATGGCGTATTCCAGAACTACGTTACCATTTCCATCACAAGAGCTCGCAGCTCCCGAGTCCGGTAAGTCAGTCAGTGGTCCTGTTTACAGAACGGCCATATAATCTGTTTTCCGCCAGCAAAGATTGTCCTAATGGCTGGTCCCCATGGGTGCTTTGGGTATGCGTGGGTAGAGGAAGGGTAATTTTCAGTAATGAAATCAAGCAGGCTAAAGGTACAGTACCCTATATTCTTATGTAGCTGTCTGTATTCTCAGTCGTGCATTTTCTTCTCAAATGAATTAGTTTCTACTTACGTGCGTGGATGGATGGATGGACGGACAGACGGAATAAAGGGTGAAATAAGGATGAAGGGTTGGAGAGGAAGGAACTAGTAGGGGAAAGTTGTTAATAAGATAAAATGGGAAATAGGTCGCTACATTGGAAATGCGCTCAATTTTCTTTGTTGCCGTTCTTGTTTATACCAGGGCTGGAGTGGCAGGAGTTTGGATAGTTAAGATTAGCTGAAAATTTACAATTAATTTACAATCTGGAGATTCTTTAATTATTCTGTTTCACTTGTTTGGTTGGTTGGATGTTTATTTACTTGCCTGTGTTTCTTGTTAGTATTTTTGTGCTGTTTTAATAGGGTTTGCTTACGGTTGTGCGTGTGTAAATGAATGAAAAGATGTCTCTACTGTTAATTACAAGATTGTCTCTAGAAGAATGTGTTTAGTTATAGACAATAAGCTATGTATCTAGGCATACTCATTCAACTGTGTATCTAGGTATGTTCATTAAGCTATGTACCCAGGTGTGTTCATCAAGCTATGTACCAGGTGTATTCATTAAGCTATGTACCCAGGTGTGTTCATTAATCTGTGTATCTAGGGTGTGTTCATTAAGCTATGTACCCAGGTGTGTTCATTAAGCTGTGTATCTAGGGTGTGTTCATTAAGCTATGTACCCAGGTGTGTTCATTAAGCTGTGTATCTAGGATGTGTTCATTAAGCTATGTACCCAGGTGTGTTCATTAAGCAATGTACCCAGGTGTGTTCATTAAGCTATGTACCCAGGTGTGTTCATTAAGCTATGTACCCAGGTGTGTTCATTAAGCTATGTACCAAGGTGTGTTCATTAAGCTGTGTACGGAGGTGTGTTCATTAAGCTATGTACCCAGGTGTGTTCATTAAGCTATGTACCAAGGTGTGTTCATTAAGCTATGTACCAAGGTGTGTTCATTAAGCTATGTACCAAGGTGTATATATTAAACGGTGAAGCGTATGTGTAGCTTGTAGGCTGTAGAAATCAGATAATATCCTAGGAAAATGAGTCAGGTAAAGTTTAAAATAAGTATAACGCAAGCAAAAGAAAATTTAAAACCGACTCACCCTCTGCAAGTCAGCCTTTCACCTATTGTTTCTTCACGTAGTGCGTGACGAAAGAACTCACGACCCCCTGTTCTTAGTTCTAATAAGAACCAAAATGCCACAACATTTTAAAACAAAAATTAAATCAACGGATTTGGGCTCTCTGCGTTGGTACTGTAGGGACATAGTGAAAGTCACTCAGGGTCTGAGCTTTTAAGTAATAAGACTGTGTCAGGATCTCAGATTCAAGCCCGTAAAGTCCTCATCATCAGGCCAACATACAATGGCTCCCTCGACTAGTGGCTCCCTCGACTAGTGGCTCCCTCGACTAGTGGTTCCCTCGACTAGTGCTCCCGAAAGAAGTATGGATCGATGTCAGGTACAGAAGGGGAGGGGAGGCAGGAAGAGAGAGGCAGTGGAGAGCGGATAGAAAAAAAAATACACAACGATCTAAGACGTCACATGAATTCCCTCGTCGACGTTAGAACAGGAAACATCAGACACCATCAGAACTGCTCTGGACAGCGACGCAAAGTTAAGCTTGCGATTTGTAAGCGCTGGTGTGTGCTCAGTGGTGGTGTGTGCTCATTGCTGCTCAGTTTGAGTGGTGCTTATGAGGCTGGGTACCAGATTGGAAGTGAAAGTTTACCCGTTTCCGGTGGTAGTGGTGGTGGTTGCGTTGGCATTCTTCCTGACCTTCAGACGTTCTCGGTCGTGGACCGATCTACAGGGATTTGGTTCTTCTCGCTGTTTTCTCGGCTCCCGTCACCATACGGGCCCCTAAACTCCCAAAGGGGCGGGGACAGGGGCATATTAGATAGAAGGTCTGTCTTTTCAGAAGTGGCATCATTTGTCGGACAGATTTATTTTTAGTGTACTGAGATAATTGATTGTAACTTATTCTTTCGGATTTTAAAAAAAAATTGTATTGTTGTATTGGAAGTACTAATATAAATTTTGTGAATAAATATTACAGTTTACTCGTCTCGATTAGTTCGCTTATATTATGACTACACACGTTAAACTCGAAGTGTTCTATGTATGGGTAGGCCTATATTTAACAATTTAAATCTCACAAAAACGCGCGAGAAGTAATTTGTATCCCATCGTCTTCTACTTCAACTCTTAATTCTTCGTTTCCCCCCTCACCATGCCTTAGCACCAGACAGCAAAACCAACAGTTGCTGGAAGAATTAATATGTTAGTTGAGTCGTAATCTCCAAAGCTGGTTTCAATGTGGTTTTGTTTGGTTCGATTCCATGTTGTTGTTGTGGGTTCTCTTTTTGTTTGTTTCTTATATAGCTTCCAATCAAAACTATTAGGATATCGAAAACCAGTGTCATCTAATTAGATAACTAATTACAATATTTTCCTTGTTCTTTTTTGTTTCAGATACTCTCTCTTTCTCTCTTTCTCTCTGTTCACTCACTTTAGCATCTTTCTTACTCTGTTATTTTACTTATTTAATTCTTTCAGTTTTTATTACCTCTCTCTCTCTCTCTCTCACACATACACACACACGTTAATACACGTACCACGATGCATCAAATTATTCTTTGTTTTATACGCTTAAATTGTTTCTTTATATTCGTTCTTATTTCATTGTAGTTAAATACACATTGGCACAGGCTCACACACACACACACACACACACACACACACACACACACACACATACATACATACATAACACACACACACACACACACACACACATCACTGTTTCTCTTTATCTCTGTTTCAGCCCATCATACTTTCGTTTTATTCTTTCTCTCTATTTTCTCTCTCTCTCTCTCTCTCTCTCTCTCTCTCTCTCTCTCTTTCTCTCACACACACACAAACACACTCCCACACACACACGTACACAAACATGCACGCGTGCAAGCACATATACTTTCTTTCGCTTTGTCTTTATCTGTCTACGTCTTCTCATATTCAGTGTCTTATGTTCTTTCTTTCTTTATCTTTCTGTCACTTTTCTAACTCTTTTGTTTATCTCTCCGCTCTCTTTCTCTCTCACTCACTCACGCATACTCACACAAACACACACAAAACACAACATGTAAGCAAGCATGCATGCACGCACACCGCACACACACACACACACACACACACACACACACACACACACACACACACACACACATATCTGTCTCTACATTCTTGAGTTAGTCCGATAGGGGTTCGTGGTCTTTTCTGTGAGAAAAAAACACCAAGTTAACGTCTCGATTGCAACATATGAAACAGGAAGATAAAACTTCACAAAAGATTATGATAAAAGCTTTTCTTTTCTCCTCATCTTTGTCTGATCGCCTGCTCTTACATCTTTTTCAGCCTACCAGTTAGATGTTTATTATAGTCAATGGAGATTTCACTCAGTCTGCGACTATTTGTAATGTCAGGCAAGTAACAAAATTAGCATCGGGGGTGCAGAGCGAAAACGACAACAAAAAAAAAACGGAAGTGTTCCTTTCTTTAACAACAAACATCCAGGGTCGTGGGGTTTTAGTTTTATTTTCTCCCGTCCACGTCATAAATGAGTTGAGAATACTGGGCTATATATAAAGATCTCAACGGTTGAGAAGGGGTCTCGGCTTGCCTATGTAAGCCTCTTTTCTTTGGCCGATTCAAAAGTAATTCACTTTGCAAAAGCTGAGGAAAGATAATAATCAAGTGTAACTCTTATTTAATTGTACCAGGAAGCATAATCTGCTCTTCTAACACCCAGTATGGAGAACAAGTAAGGAATGAGCCACAGGCCGGCTTTAAAAGCTGTATAGAAACTGAAAGAGAATGCTCAAGTCGGCTTTCAAGATATCGTTCACCAGGCTGAATGAGAAATATGTGAATGTGATCTATCTCCCTTCAGCAGCCTCAGCATTTCCAGAGTTATACAATTCATTTTCATTATACCGTTTTAAAAATAATTTTACACAAAGTATTATATTATATATATATATATATATATATATATATATATATATATATACACTGACTTAAATACGTGCTTTTATTGCGAACGGATTAATTCAACCTATTTCTCTTACACTGAAATTTTTTTTATTTTTTCAAAAAGACATCGTCCGCTAAGGAAATTATTAAAATAAGTAAAATATTTCACAAATATTTCGTCCATTTTGTGTAATAATGTGTAACATAAATGTAATTTTGTGTAATAATGTGTAACATAAATGTAATTTTGTGAGCTTTCTGCTTTTTTGTATTATGAACTTTGTGGGTTCTTTTTTTTTAATTGTGAAAGATCACCAGATAGACTGTCTATAATAAAAAAGTCATGGTCAGATAGACTCTCTATAATAAAAGGTCATGTACAGATAGACTTCTATAATAAAAAGGTCATGTACAGATAGACTGTCTATAATAAAAAGGTCATGCACACATAGATTGTGTCTACAGTAAAAAGGTCATTTGCAGAGAGATTTTTTTTAAAATATCCATCATTACCCGATGACGTTGCCCAATCGTGTATTTATAAGAATAAAAGATTTTGCACATGTTTGTCTGTCAGGTAAAATACTAAACACAAGGAAGAGTTGTCTTGTTAATTTTATGGCTCTACCATTGCATTTTAAGGTAGTCTCTTTGTTTTGTTTTTTTGTTGGGGGATGGTGTTGCGCTCAGATGTGACACAAGCTGTCACAACTAAACTCTTAAAATATTCTGTGACAATGTTTAGTGCTGATGGTGATGACATTCTTGCCACTACGAATTGAAAATGATTTGACAATATATTTGACAATAGATTTCATTACAGCATGCAAACTTTTGATCTCAGCCATTGGCTGGTCTCGTTCTTGTAAATCTTACCCATTGGATAATAACAACTACTCATCCAGTTGGAACTGGTTTGGACTGCAACAGTAGTTTCTAGCTTATCCTCCACCTGAGTTGTTTACTTCCAACTTTGACGCTTAAAAATATCAGCATGAGCAGTGCCCAAGGTCGGGTCACTTTGACATTTAACAATTTATATAACAATCAAGTCCAGAAATAGGGTTATGCAATTTTTTTACTCTGCCACGCAATCTATAACTTGGGGAGTTGTACTAAGTCAATGGTACAGTATACAAACTTGTGGCCACGCAATCTATAACTTGGGGAGTTGTACTAAGTCAATGGTACAGTATACAAACTTGTGGCCACGCAATCTATAACTTGGGGAGTTGTACTAAGTCAATGATACATTATACAAACTTGTGGTCACGCAATCTATAACTTGGGGAGTTGTACTAAGTCAATGGTACATTATACAAACTTGTGGTCACGCAATCTATAACTTGGGGAGTTGTACTAAGTCAATGGTACATTATACAAACTTGTGGTCACGCAAGCCATGCCTGGAATCAGCAGAGCAAACGCGATTTAGAACCGACCAAAAGCTGACATTTGTCTCAGACATTATTAGTACATCATGTCAATTATTTTCTATTTAAAATGTCATTCTCAAAAGCATCTACTGTATTCTGTTATGCTGCTGTAACGTTTTAATTAGAACAATGCCATTTTAAAAGTAAATAGTGTGTGCTGTAAGTATTCGTTTTAACATTCTGAGAGAAACGTCAAAAGAACAATAACTTGTCGCCCAAATAAACTAGAGTAAAAGTGACTTTAGCGTCAACTAAAAAGAGGTCAGAACTCACACATAATAATATCATTATTAAAGAAAACAGTGCCCAAAAAAACTCTCTCCCTAAGCGCACTATAGCGCACTAAATATAGGCGTCATTTCGTTCTACAAAAAAAAAAAAAAAAAAAAAAAAAAAAAAAAGATACCACAGAAGCATATTATGTGGACGTGAGATAACTCAAACAAAGCCATGCCTATCTAGAGTGAATGATGTCATAAACATATGCATGAACACTCTCTTGCTAAACAGACTGAACGCTTCTATTTTCTTTTCTTTTAATCTGAACGACGTTAGAACCTCGTCCGACAGGTTGCACCTCGACGAAACGATTGCTAATCCTTGAAATCTGTTACCATGGTGACTATAATATTGAGCTAATAAGACCCGCTTTTCTCCCTTGTTCTTAAATAAAGTCAAACCGTCAGAAGTCAATTTTGCTACAACTGCGCTTGTCCCGTACTTCTGGCTCTGAATGTTTTCTGTGAAAATGTTTTGCACGAAAATATGAAATCACAACTAACTTGGAAGCATTGGGAGTTTTCTTAACAGCCGAACCGGAAGTTGTAGACAATTGGGTTTTAGCCTTTTCTTGATTTTAGAGTTTAACACTACTCATGGATAGTTGTACAACTGTTTGAATAACCTTACAGTCATTGGAAAAGTACAAAACGGCTTTCAGATAATTTTTTTTGACGTCATTTGATAGGCGATTTCAAATAAACAGTGTCATTGGGAACAGAATTATTATTAGTTTTGACGTCATTTGATAGGCGATTTCAAATAAACAGGGTCATTGGGAATAGAATTATTATTAGTTTTGACGTCATTTGATAGGCGATTTCAAATAAACAGGGTCATTGGGAACAGAATTATTATTAGTTTTGACGTCATTGACAATCTTGTGCACCTTGAGACACCCACGTGTTCTCATCAGCGCGAAGACGGAAGGCCGAAACATTTTTTTTTTTTAAAAGAAAAGAAGAACCCGAGTTAATGACTAAAAGCCGTGCCAATAGATTCCTGCCGCTTCAAAGTAAAAGATTACAGTAAGAATATATCTGTCATGGTCAAAAAGCACTTCACAGAGCCCAAGGAAAAAAAAACAGTTTAGTTGGGTTTTAATTTTGTTTCCTTTCTTTTTTTTTTTTTTGAGCAACATCTAAGCCTCGAGTGCATTCATCATTAATTATAAAAAAAACTGATGATAAATCGAAAGCATATAGTAATAATAATAATAATAATAATATCAATGATGATGATGATGATAACAACAACAAAAACAATGATGATGATGACTATGACGACGACGATGATGATGATGGTGTGGTGATGATGATGACGATGTTGATGATGATGATGATGATGATGATGATGATAATAGTAATAATAATAATGATAATAATGTTTTGATATTTTAGATGTAAAGTAAATATAATGAGTCAGAGATCTGTTCATATATACGTGAGGAAACGAAGAGTTATGCTGCATAATTACAAACATAATTTAATTGACTGGGCTTTAATTTAAAGTATAGTTTAATAAATGATCGCAATTAGATGATAATGACGATGATGAAAGTGGTATTCGTGCAGTGGTAGTAATTGATTACGATGCCAATATTATGTTTTTGCTGCTGACTTAAATGATGATACCATTATTGATGATCTAAAGTGATGATAACTAGTTACTATGTGTGACAGAGTAAATTTGCCCCTCCCTATTTTAAAAATTAATTGTTATATAAACTGCTATATTGTCAGAATGACCCGACTTTGGACACTTCTTATGATGTTATTTTGAAAGTGTCCCAGTTTGAAGTAAACAGCCTAAGGCAAGAATATTCTAGAGTTTGCTGACCTAATGGAAACTGAGTGAGCAGTTAATGATAATCATTTATGAGAAAGAGACTAGTTAATGGGTTGATTTTAAGGAGTTCAGTAACTGTAGAGAATTCTACCCGTTAATCACTTTGAATTTGAGTGGCAAAGAAGGAAAAAGTCCAGCTTGAAGGCAGTCATTAGCTTGAATGGTGAGTTTAATTGACTGATTGAGAAAGAATTGAAACATTTCATGCAGTTTACTACGATATGTTATTCTTATGTTCATGTGGAAATGTACTATATGAATTAAATTTTATTACTACAAATGTTTGAACTAAATTTGATGTATATGAATATGTGACATTGTTTGATACACTGTGTTTATTTTACCTTGTGTGTGCATCAGGATAATGAATACTGCTTCAGGAATTGTAAGTTTGAGAATGGAGTGTCAGATAGAATGGAGTTATATTGGGATAATTAGGAAACATAGGTTTGCTCCTTAATTATATGTTACAGTGATCAAGTGCTTTTTTTTTTGTTGGTTTGAGTGTGAGTTCAACCCTGAGCTGTGAGTCTCGAATGGAGCCTCAAGTTCAACTTTCAAGTTCCTAGCTACCCTTCATTTTGTTCACTGGTCATGACTTGAGTGGCCAGGAAAGTGGATGAAACTTGCAAAATGTGTTGCAGAGCGTGTAAGCATAAAGGAGTACACTATGCAATATTGATGTATCAGAGCAAGTGTCATGGGTACATTCTGGAGAATTCTGGTGCTGTAATTTACCAGAATTGCTTGAAATCATGTCCTACATGAAGGAGTGACATGGGAGGAGACATTCGGGAATATAGCAGGATGTCAGAGTTTCCAGTGGCAGAAACACAAGTATGGACATTTTGACATTGTTGCAAAGGCAAATGAAAGACTGTGGGAGCAAACACTGTGACATTGTTGCAAAAGCAAGTAAAAAAAACTGTCAAGCCATTTTAATACAGGTCTTGTAAATTTACACAATTAACTCTAATAACTCCATTTCTGTTGTCTGATAGGATTAATATGCAATTTGTATTGGCTCTATTGTTGAACTGTAATGTTATTATTTTTTATATATAGTGAGAGACCCTGCAAACTATAATTATCCGAACATGGGTTCATGGAATATTGATGTCAAGTTATCTATTTCATTGTAATTGTCATATGTATAATTAATTTTTCTTTTAATAATTTTATATTTAAATTTATTTACCTTCTTAAGCATTTTGATATTGATAATCTTATGTTGGAGAAGAAAGTGGGTGGATGGGGGCTCGCTAAACATAGATTAAAAGTAGGATTTGTCTTTTCTTTTAGTAAGAAGTTTTCCATTCATGGAAACATTATGTGACTGTAATTTCAGTTGATGCTGTGGTATAGAGAAAACGTTTACAGTGCCAAAATATCCGCCAAGTGAGAGACGAGTGGTGTCTGTTGGATGATCATTAATAAAATAAAATTAATATCCTCATCACTTGACAACGGCTATGAAATATTAATTAATAATAATTATCTTCATTAACTAAGTGGCGGGCCGTGTCTGTTTGTGTTGAGGTTTCTGGTGGTGGTGGTGGTATGATTGTGACAGCGATAACGACAAATTTCATATTTGCATAACATTAATAAAAGTAAGTTGCGTAATGGGCTACAATTATTTTGGGAACAGGAAGAGGGTTGGTGCCAAAAATCGATCGCTTTTTTCAACGGAATTTCTAAATGGAAAGCTCGTAGAAATGTCAAAGTAATTCAGGAGATGTGGGGAGGTCGCGTCATATCGTGTAGCCCACTCGTTCCCGTTCTGGCTCTTATTAACACTGCCGGCAATGTCAGAGTGTACAGGCCACTTATGCCATATTAACCCACTTAAAGCTTCACTATATATAGCTTATTCGCTCTCACATCACACTTATAGCATCACTATATATAGCTTATTCGCTCTCACATCACACTTATAGCATCACTATATAGGCCTATAGCTTATTCGTTCTCACATCACACTTATAGCATCACTATATATAGCTTATTCGCTCTCACATCACACTTATAGCATCACTATATAGGCCTATAGCTTATTCGCTCTCACAACACACTTATAGCATCACTATATATAGCTTATTCGCTCTCACATCACACTTATAGCATCACTATATATAGCTTATTCGCTCTCACATCACACTTATAGCATCACTATATATAGCTTATTCGCTCTCACATCACACTTATAGCATCACTATATATAGCTTATTCGCTCTCACAACACACTTATAGCATCACTATATATAGCTTATTCGCTCTCACATCACACTTATAGCATCACTATATATAGCTTATTCGCTCTCACATCACACTTATAGCATCACTATATAGGCCTATAGCTTATTCGTTCTCACATCACACTTATAGCATCACTATATATAGCTTATTCGCTCTCACAACACACTTATAGCATTACTATATATACATTATTCGCTCTCACTCTCACGGCAATTTAAGTTATCCAGACCATTTAAGCTTTTATCAAGATGCTTGTATCACCTGTAAATTTATATCCTCTTCCGATCAACAAAGATAATTTTGCATCATTGTACACAGACCTCCGTACAGCACCAACCTACTTATTTCATCACTGTGCAGTTGTCGTTAATGTTTGTGTTGATATATGATTCAGGGTAGATTTTCTTAACTGACTGATGTGATTGTGTTACTATATAGCTTATGGTAGATTTATTTAATTGGAGAGGGCTGTAACCCTGGTATGATGAAAAGTATGCTTCAGGTAAATGGCTATTGGAATCTGGTACATTTGCTGTTTACTTTACATACCAATGCAAACAAACTTAGTTTGTAAATTGTGTATGACTGAAACTAGCATATAACTAAGGTATACATGTACACGCCAACTTAGATATTAGACCAGCACATGCATGAGTGTCAGTAATAATTACGAACAGAAACATTATTAGTGCTGCTTTTGTGCACAACACATACAACAAATAGAAACGTGTTACATTTGTGTTACATTATCCGCATACGCAACACTCGTGCATGTAATAGAATCGCATCCGTACAAATGTGTCACTCAGTTTCACTTGGTGGAGGGTGTATGCATAACAATTTGTTTCTCGAAATATGCCCGCAGGATCTGTGCAAAATTAATCTCGCTATTGCAACACTAGTCACAATGTAACTTAGTCCCACCACACACACACTTCCCAGCTCTCTCTTTACAACAAAAGCAAGATGAAGACGACGACGATGATAATAGCGATGATTGTGTCAAAATGACGCCAAAAAGTTTTGCAATGAATTCAGCGTGTTGCGCGTCGTGTTCACTTCTTCATTAGTGAAAGTTGCGTTAAACGGAAACGAAACGCATACAAGGCGCGGGGTGATGCCTGAGTAATGAAAGCAATGTGATACGAAACCAAGCCGGCGCTGCCGGTGGGTGGAAGTGCCCCGAGAGTTAAGTCCCTTTTACGCAGAGCGCGTCGCGTGCTCAATCTCGCGTTTCTGGCGCTTTACGGGCGCAAGAACGCAACAGAAATATATTACTTCCGGTCGATTTTACATGCCGGATTCGAATTTTAAATGTCTTTGAACCTCAGGGTGCCATCCTATACCGCCAGTTGTCGTTAATGATTTTAACTGTTGAGAATAGCGTGAGATTGCTGACGTTGAAACGTACTAATGTACCTCCAGAATGGCGCTTGTTAAAGGGCGACAATTTTGCCAGGTAGTGCTTGCTCATTGCCGCTGGCAGCACTTGCAGAATCTATGTAAACTATTCTCAAGTTAATCACTAACTATAGGCAGACTTTAGAGTTCTAATGGTACCTTTGAAATTAGCGCACAAGTCTGTAATGTATAGTGGGAGTCTTCTGTTTGTTTGTTGGTTGGGGAGAGAGTGTTTGTTGGCTTTAGTTTTTCATTGTTATTTGCTTGATGTATATTTTGCGAAATGTTGAACTACTAAAACTAGATAGTTAGATAGACAGACAGACAGACAGACAGATAGATAGATAGATAGATAGATAGATAGATAGATAGATAGATAGATAGATAGATAGATAGATAGATAGATAGATAGATAGATAGATAGATAGATAGATCTATTACCATACAGTGAGTAAACACCTCAGAAGCGAAGAACTGCAGATGATTTACCAAAGGTCGTGAATTCAAGGTCGCTTTGCAATTGCAATATTTTTTAAATTTAATTATGATTTAATGTGTTTGTCGCATGTTGCTTGAACCAGTGGGGTGTCGACAACACGTGAATCCTTGCCCACTCCCACCCCCAACCCTACATTCACCCACTTATCTCAGCATGACACTGGACTGAGCAATACGTGTGCAGTAAGCTTATGCGGAATGAAGTGGCAATTTGTTTAGGGATTGTGCTGTTATTTGTTCTAATTATATTTCAATAATGTACGCCTCGAGTAATGATAAATAATGTATCTGATTGAAACTGTTGAATACATAAAAGATCTGCGGCATTTTGATTTTCAAAAATAATTAACGTAAAATAAACTACCAGTAATAAACAAAGTACAGTCAAGGCTGAACGCTATCAATTCATCCAAAGATAATTGTGCGAATAACCTCGGCAATGACCCTTCAGTCAAACAGTTCATTCAGAGAAAGGTCAGTGTACATCTTTTATCTTGCCATTACTTTCATTCATGAAGTTGTCTATAGATTTCAAGAGATAGTGAGTAAAAGTTACAAATAATATACATTTATACAAGTCTGTCAATCGCAAGACAACACAGCACAGATAAGTCATTAGTCAACTTCATCACTGTTCGGAAATAATAAATAACGAACATTCATTATTTACATACATTTGTTATTTAGTTACAGTTATCGTTTACTTAATTCATTTATTTACTTGCATTCGTTATTTAGTTAAAGTTATCGTTTATTTAATTCATTATTTACTTACATTTGTTATTTACTTACATTCGTTATTTAGTTACATTTGTTATTTAGTTACATTCGTTATTTAGTTACATTTGTTATTTACTTACATTCGTTATTTAGTTACATTTGTTATTTACTTACATTTGTTATTTACTTACATTCGTTACTTAGTTACATTTGTTATTTATTATTTTACATTTGTTATTTAGTTACATTTGTTATTTAGTTACATTCGTTATTTACTTACATTCGTTACTTAGTTACATTTGTTATTTACTTACATTCGTTATTTAGTTACATTCGTTATTTAGTTACATTTGTTATTTAGTTACATTTGTTATTTATTTACATTTGTTATTTAGTTACATTTGTTATTTACTTACATTCGTTATTTAGTTACATTCGTTATTTAGTTACATTTGTTATTTAGTTACATTTGTTATTTAGTTACATTTATTATTTAGTTACATTCGTTATTTAGTTACATTTGTTATTTAGTTACATTTATTATTTAGTTACATTCGTTATTTAGTTACAATTATCATTTACTTAATTCATTATTCACTTACATTCGTTATTTACTTACATTTGTTATTTACTTACATTTGTTATTTCCTTACATTCGTTATTTAGTTACAGTTATCGTTTACTTAATTCACTATTTACTTATATTAGTTATTTAGTTACATTTGTTATTTAGTTACATTTGTTATTTAGTTACATTTGTTATTTAGTTACATTCGTTATTTAGTTACATTCGTTATTTAGTTACATTTGTTATTTAGTTACATTCCTTATTTAGTTACATTCGTTATTTAGTTACAATTATCGTTTACTTAATTCATTATTCACTTACATTCGTTATTTAGTTACATTCTGTGACAATCTATAACCGCAATAGTATAAGTAATCATCTAAGTATTCATTGTTAATTACTTTTTCCTAATTAATTAAATTGTAAATGAACAGTTCTGTAAGATATTTCTTTCTAACCCTTAACACTCAGAGAAAAGAAAATCTAATTTAACTGAGGCTTGACAGAGTTCTCGTCCGCATTTATAAAGAACTAAAGAACTTTATTGGTGTCATTACAGATATTAAACAGTTGAAGTGTTAATCTATTAATCCTGCTCATAATAGTTTGCTTACATTCATTATTTACTTATATTCATTGTTTAGTTGCATTCATTATGCGATCCCTCATAACGTGGGCTTTCATTTCAGTAAATACTTCATGATGTCTGCTATCTGTATTTTTCTCTTTTCATCTCTTCCCCCCCCCCCCATCTCACGCACATACACAAACACACACACACGCACACACAAACACACACACACACACACACACACACACACACACACACACACATATATATATATATATACTAGCATTTTTCTGCTAGTATACTATTATAGAAGGATAGAGACAGCATGTAAAATAGAAATAAATATCTGCTATCACTCGGGTACTAAGTAAAGTTACTGTCTGAATGAGATCATTCAGATACCTGCCATCTTAAGTACACGCTGTAAAACTATACATCATGCGGAATGAATAGTTAGTCAAACGACGAATGTCATGGAGACATCTTCTAATATCAAATGGTAGGAAAAAAATCACTCAGTATTAAAGACCAGTTTTATAGAGTTAACATTTAACAGTAAATCAAGTAATTGTATATAGTTAACATTTAACAGTAAATCAAGTAATTGTATATAGTTAACATTTAACAGTAAATCAAGTAATTGATATAGTTAACATTTAACAGTAAATCAAGTAATTGTATATAGTTAACATTTAACAGTAAATCAAGTAATTGTATATAGTTAACATTTAACAGTAAATCAAGTAATTGTATATAGTTAACATTTAACAGTAAATCAAGTAATTTTATATAGTTAATATTTAACAATAAATCAAGTAATTTTAACAATTAACTTTTAACAATAACTCAACATTTGACATACTCCCCTTTGTTACTGGTTATTATAATTATTATTATTATTATTATTAAGTATCCATATCTAATTAAAAGTGATGGAGAAATCTTAATTTATGTTATTAATAATTCTCCAGGAAACACCATTCATTTCTCACTTGGCAGACTAGAATGGTGTAGTAAAAGTCTTCTCCCTTCCACAATAATAAAATAGACGTTTTACTGTCACACAATACATCTGCAGGCAGAAAAATCTTACTAGAGGAGTAATAAAAATATGTCTTTTATTTATATTTAATGGGCCACTATCCACCCACTATTACTCCAACATAAGACTTTAATATATGTGCAAGAAGGTTAATAAATGTAACATTAAATTTATTAAATCAACAATTAAATCTACAACAGATGAATATAATCAAAACAGCATTGACATTTATATCACTTCACAACAATGTTTAATTAATCGTTTGATACTTATTAAATGTATCTTAGCATACACATCAGCTGTCAAATTAACATGTGTGTGTGTATGTGTGTGTGTGTGTGTGTGTGTGTGTGTGTGTGTGTGTATGTGTGTGTGTGTGTGTGTGTTTGTGGCTTGTTTGTGGTCTTTCATTTTTGTTATTGTTTATTTGATGATTATTTTGCTTGATGGGATTTGTTTTCCGATTGGTTCTTGGACTCTACTTTGAAAGGGGGGAAGAAGTGGAGCTGCTCTCTGTTTGTTTTACCCTTACAGTTGAGATATACGTCATCCCTCATGTGTCCTGGCATTACCCTATTTCTTCATATCCCCTTCGCTCGTATTCCTGTGCAGTCGGGAAAAGCTTAAAGATCACAAGAGATCTCCCAACTAGATTGTTATTTCGATGGAGTTATCTGCAAAATGTGAAGGTGGTCCACGATAGGCTTGGCTTCGAGCCAAAATTCTCACCTGGTGTTTTCAATTCATCAGAATCGGTCTTTGCATAAATTATCGGTCTTTGCATACAAAAAGTGCGCAAAATGCAAAGTCATTTGAATAATTACTGTCATGTGTATGTGCATATGTGTCTGCATGTGCGTACACTTTCTCTTAATTTTGTAAACACTAGCAACATAACTAATTCGACAGCAAGTTTTTTCTTTTAATCAACAGAAGAATAAGCACTTTACTTTTTTTAATTAAGAAAAAGAAAAAGGGGGTGAAACGAATGAAGAAATTGGATATCTGAAACAATAAAATCCCACTTGGTTGGGTGGATCGTGCCTTTGACATATCTGGATTTCAGAGAAGCAATTCCTTGCTGGCCGCTTCTAATTTTAGTGCAGGTTCGTTTACACAAGAATTATCGAGCAGCGTGCTACTAATGCATTAAAAAAAAAAATCTGCTCACTAATAAAACTCCTGTACACTGAACCAAAAAATATTTTTAAAAAACTTAGAACAGATCTTTACAACAAGAAAGATTGCTACCTTACTCTAGCCAGATCGTTCATAATAAGAGAGGCTACTTGTTCACTCCGAATTTTAAAGATATAAACACTTTTCCTAAGGCAGGCAGTCATAACTGTCGAAAGGTTTGAGAGCTGGGATAGGGTGTGATGTAGGTGTTTTCGTCACTCATAGAACTGAGACCTATGGAAATAAATATTATTTTGTGTTTAGCAGTAAATTAATGAGACGTTTTCCTCCCCTCGTTTAATTGTAGTTTATTTACGGACAAAATAAAAGCAAGAATTTCAAAGCAAACGTGTTTTGTCTTGGATTACTCTAAAATTTTCTTCATTTTTGATCATGAAAACTAATCTTCTTGATTATTTACATATCATTTTCTTTTTATTTTAATTCGTTTACTCCTTTTTTCTCATTTATTTTTTTTATTTGTCGCCTTGCCTTAATGGGTTATTTGTGGTTATGTAGATTTGTCGCCTTGCCTTAATGGGTTATTTGTGGTTATGTAGATTTGTTGCCTTGCCTTAATGGGTTATTTGTGGTTATGTAGATTTGTCGCCTTGCCTTAATGGATTATTTGTGGTTATGTAGATTTGTTGCCTTGCCTTAATGGGTTATTTGTGGTTATGTAGATTTGTCGTCTTGCCTTAATGGGTTATTTGTGGTTATGTAGATTTGACGTCAGCATTGGTATTACCGGTCACAACCTCCGTGACCGACAATCAACTGCAATGTCCAGATGGAAATAAGCATTTGGGACTGGGTGTTTGGTGTTTTATTTAAAGTAATATTTTCTATATTAACGTCTTTGATTTTGTTTTCATAGACAGATGCTTTGAAGTCTACAGCCTAGTTTTCATAGACTATGCTTTGAAGTCTTTGTTTTTTGTCTACTGTTTAGCTTTCATAGACAAATGCTTTGAAGTCTTTGTTTTCTTGTCTTACATTGTGGTTTTCATCGGCTATACTTTTAAGTCTTTGTTTATTTGTCTTTCATTTCACTTTTCAATGACAAATGCTTTGAAGTCTTTCCTTTTGTCTACATTTACTTAATTAGACAAATGTTTTCAAGTCTTTGTTTATTTGACTTGTACTTAGTTTTCATAGACAAATGTTTTCAAGTCTTTGTTTATTTGACTTGTACTTTAGTTTTCATAGACAAATGTTTTCAAGTCTTTGTTTATTTGACTTGTACTTTAGTTTTCATAGACAAATGCTTTCAAGTCTTTGTTTATTTGACTTGTACTTTAGTTTTCATAGACAAGTGCTTTCAAGTCTTTGTTTATTTGACTTGCACTTTAGTTTTCATAGACAAATGCTTTCAAGTCTTTGTTTATTTTACTTGTACTTTAGTTTTCATAGACAAATGCTTTCAATAAGTCTGTTTTTGAACTACAAATGCTGAAATCGATGCTTGTTTTATGTTTACACTCATGAAAAACGACACAAACGGTGTGGGGAATGAGTCTGTAGCGCTACTGACAGGACGAATCAGTAAAGATTTTGTTTAAATGACCATCATCTTAATACGTATGCTTCATAATGAACTTCATAATGAAATACATGACTCCATAATGAACGTTATAATATATGTTATTTCAAAATGAAATTCATGGCTTCATAATGGCCTTCATAATGAAATACATTACTTCACAGTGAACGTCATAATATAAATATATGACTTCAAAATTGACTTCATAATGAAGTACATGACTTAATACTGAGAGACATGACTTCACAATGGATTTCATAATGATATACATGACGGTAATGAAAGACCTGATAGAAGTCCTGGGGTTTTTTTTATGTCCGCTCACCTTGCTATCTGGCGCACGGAGAGGGATGCTTGGAAAGTTAATGCATGGAAAGAGGCAGGAGAATACATGAAAGTTTCTCAGATTGTTGATAACTAGATAAAAATTACAACTGGTGCTATTTTTATTTTTCTAATTTCCATATGCTCTAAAAAGAACAACAAAAATCCTTTCCAACCAAGGTGAAGTTGACGTGCTACAGCCGCCATTTTTTTTAAAAACGTTTTTTATTACACATAACAAATGTCTAAACAGATCATACAATCTGAAACATAACAGTGCCAGGGGATATGTAAACGTGACATTACTACATGATCTGTAAACGTGACATTACTACATGATTTGTAAATGTGACAGTACCACATGATTTGTAAACGTGATATTTTACCTATAGTCAGCACAACTGTTTTGTATATTTATATCACTAGTCAATAGGTGTTTGATATTTAACACAATTGCAAACACGGCATTTTGACTTTGACCTGACACAGTTTTGCATATTTACATTACTGTAAAACTTAGTCGGCAAATATTTGTTATTCCATGCAAATAGTAAACATGGCATTTTGACTTTGACCTGACACAGTTTTGCATATTTACATTACTGTAAAACTTAGTCGGCAAATATTTGTTATTCTATGCAAATAGTAAACATGGCATTTTGACCTTGACCTGACACAGTTTTGCATATTTACATTACTGTAATACTTAGTCGGCAAATATTTGTTATTCTGTGCAAATAGTAAACATGGCATTTTGACTGGCCAGCACAACGAAGCTGAGCAATTTCATTATTAGTCAGCAGGCATTTGACATTCTACTCAATGTTTTAGCGTGACACTTCCATCAATAGAGCTAAATTTGTAAGGTGACACTCTCTTCGACATTTCACGTAAATATGACGTCATATCTGGTACATTCGAATTTATAAAAGTGATACGTCATTTGATATACTACCCAAACTGCAAAGGTGATACCACATTTGACATACCCAAAACACATAATACCGTGGCATTATATCTGGCATGCCGAAACACATTGTAAAGTGACACTACATTTAACGTATTCAAAACACGTGGCATACCAAAAGACATATGAAGTGACGCCATTGGACAAGCCAAAACACACCGTATGCCACATTTGAGATGCCTCAAATGACAAGAGAAAAAAAAAACATCGTAGAGTGGTACTACATTTGACCAACAAAATTGTAACAGTTCTATCTTACCTTAACCGGCACAGGTCAGCTTTGGTCTTCAGTTGCAATCGACAAAGGAAACGGATGTGACAGAACAAGAAAAGCAACAAACACACTTCACCAGAATTTGGTCCACTGATTGACTGGAGAGCAGCTCAAAAGGTTGTGGGTGGGGGAGGGTGGCTTTAAAGCGCTGTATATCACTTGCCTGACGGACTCGAACTTTGAGCAAGATCCTCGCTGCACAGACTTAATCAATTAATTCAAACTCCAGGCTACAGTGGAATGACGTACGATGAGAACTCTTCGCTCCGTACTTAGTTCAGATTCCAGACTTTTAGAATCCTGGCGGCTCATTCGAGGAAATCGGATAAACAGAGTTTCTTGCAGAAACTAATTACAATTTGATGAAGGGGAGATAAACGCATGTGGCTCCGAATGACTGATACATAATATGAATTAGGACATGTAACCAAAGCAACTGAGATTTTATTTCTCATTGCATGTTCATCAATCCACTAAGTAAACAAGAACAGTAAAGTGTTCCTCGTTGGACGGTAGAAACGGTTATATCTCTTGTGGTCGTGTTCGGTTTCAAGAATCTCTTTCACGACAAATGTCGCCCCTGATGCTAAATTCCCGCACGGGGTTTCACGTCTGCAGATAGAGTTGAACGTGAGTATTTTGTGGACGTTCAATTTGATTTCCTCTCCGGTCACTGACAGTACCCGGCCTCGGACTTATGGCAATCGAAACTACTTTGCTTTGCCTGCCAAAACTTTCCTTGGCCATAGAACGCGCGACGTCACTCAGTTAACGCTGCTGTTTGGTGACGTGACAAACGCGACCATTTTCTTTCAACCCACCAGAGCTCTGAAGCATCCATTAGTGACTAGCTCTCGAGACTAGCTCTTGAGACTAGCCTTTGAGACTAGTACAAACACTTGAAGCCGAAGCCCACATCGTTCTAAGGAAGTGTCTTCAACTGACACCTGATGATGGCCAATCAGGAAGCGAAAAGGCAAACAGTCTTTTGTAAGTTGATCTTTTTTCCTTCCGATAAAATTGCCAATCAGCCTTTTCACGTGTTTAATAAAACTTTTTTTAAAATATATTTTCTTAGCACATTAACCCACTTCCTTTTAAGGTCTTTCCAAAATTAATTCCCTATTTGATTTGCAGGAACGCGCACACGAGACAGATATGAAGAACTACTATTTAAATACATTTAGTCAGACAGTCGTTAGTGAAGATATTTTTTTTTCCTCCCACATCAAAGAGTTCTGAAATCAAGCAAATTGGTAGAGTGTGAGCCTCTCTTACTGCTGGCAGAACTTTTAATGGGATCAATACAGCGAGGTCCGTAGGGGGTGGGGTGTGGAGATGGCGGGAATGCAGTTTGATTTGTACAAGAAAATTCTTCCAATTATGTTCGAATCGTACTTTTAGAACCAGAACGTCACTGCTTTAGACAGTGGTTGCAAGGTGATCGATCTGTTTCAGTCAAGCTGTACATTCTGGAAAAGTGAAACTTGGGGGGGGGGAAGGGGGGATCTGTATTTCATGACATTGAATAGATTTTATTAAAAGTAATTTGGGAGTACGAAATCAGTGTGCATATTTGTAAGCGTCAGTGATAGGTTGTCGACGAAATGTAAACTTAATTGTGCACCAGTGTCCTTGAACTTAAACACGGACGATTTATTCCATAAACGAAAGAGTTGTATTTCTGTAATTTTCTCCCATTACACTAGCTTTCTGCTACGGAGGTAACAGTCAAGCTGGAAACGGTCAGCAGCGAACTCTGCAATTGTACCTCAGAACAGTTATCAGAGCCGTAAAGTGTTACTAACAGTCTTATGTCGTCACGGTGCTAATAGATACTTGCAAGTTAATGAAATCCATTCCCCTCCACATTCGAGGACAGTAGCAGGATTGTAGTGACGTGCGTTTCCTGCAGGATTGTAGTGACGTGCGTTTGCTGCAACGCTTGAGCGACACACGGCAAATCCAGTTTCGTTTTCTTGCTAACACTAAGACAATAATAAAATCACGCGTCGCTACAGTGCTATGACAAACTGCAGCCTACATCGGAAAGCACTCAAAGTTTTCCTCTTTCAGAGCAAGTCTCAGTGGTTGAACGTGACGGCTTTCCGTAGGACGGTTAAGCAGCTTAATTAATCATGCACACGTTTCTCATGAAAGAGATCGAGTAAGCACGACATTTGTTTGCAGGGTTGACTTCAAACGGACTACGCAATTTCACGCAACTGTTCCGATTGCTGCCAAAAGCTGTTGTGGGTTTGATATTATGAAATCTAACTGAATTATTTTTACAGAGCGAACGCGCATCTTCGCTGCCCGTAACTGAGACACAACCTTTCTCGAGAAGAAAATAATTCAGTACGGAATACGGCCAGTTGAAGAGAGAGGGGAAGGGAAACGGAGAGAAATACAATAAAAATTTAACAGTCAAACCGCAGACGACATATACAACAACACGCTGTCTCACATCATTCCGGCACTGAATAGGCACAGACGCAGCAAGCATAGTCGCATGACTACAGACGTAGCGTCGATAGGAGCTGTGCAGTCAAAGATAATGGCAAAGCAGACGAAGCGAATACTGAGACGCGATGCTGGCGATGCGGAGAAGGGACTTTTTTTTCTCTCTCTCTCTCTCCTGATCGGGGGCCGCGCACTGAAAAGAGGATTCAACTGTATTAGACAAACAAGGCCCATGCAAAATATCAGATCCAGGGTAAAAAAAAAACTATAAACGTAGTATTCACTTTACAAAAAGAGTACACTAAGGTTTATGTCTTCACATACACACACACACACACACACACACACACACACACACTGATAACGTCAACACCCCACCCCCGATAACGCCAAGTGATATTCAGTACTGGCACCGCGAAATTGATAACTCTACTATGGCCCTAGTAAAACTATATACAATTGAGAATTCTTCAAGTACACTTCAACATTACAAATCGTACAGTCATACTGAATTACGTCCCCTGCTGCTTAATAACATTGGTGATCTTTTTGCTTAAGACACTGAAGGGAAATAGTTAAGAGGGTAAACAGTATGAAGGATGAGGAACTGCGTTTTTAGTCTTCCATCAAATAAATATCCTTTATTCTGACAGTTACAAGCGGAGTTGGATTCAGTTTTAAGACACCTTTAATTAAAGCTGCTCTCTGGCAATTTTTTTTTTTTTTTTTTTTTTTTTTTTTTTTTTTTTGCAGGAGGCAATTGAGCACACCCGTTAATAATAAACAGCAATTCACTACAGTTTCTTAGAGCTTTGTTCAGTTCTACACTTGGAGCGCCCGCCGTGGTGCTGAGAAACAGTCTGCTGAATCTGTGTCAGTGAGCAGTCTGCACCGAGCAGGATTGGCTTAGCCGCGTGCAACTCTTGGGAGGCGCGTGCGATGTTTGCGCGATAGCACGAGGAGCACCCGGTGGTTGTGAGCGCATTCAGTCATTCGACCTTGTGTCTCCAGCACTTCTGTGTGTCACGTCTGAAGTCACGAGTCACGCGGCCCTTTCGCGCGTGACGGCAAGCACAATGCCACGTCACTGTCACAGATAGTGCGTCTTTAGTTGTTGGCTATCAGGAAGCCCGGATTTAAATATCAACAAGCTACGTGTCTATTACTCGGTTGTGTATATTTTGTTCACAACGAGTACAATCAATCTTCGATCTAGGTAGTTTGTTTGTTTGTGTGTTTTTGGGAGGGTTTGTTTGCTTGTGTGTTTTTTGGGAGGGTTCGTTTGCTCGTGTGTTTTTTGGGAGGGTTTGTTTGTTTGTTTGTTTGTTTGTTTGTTTGTGTTTTGGGGAGGGTTTGTTTGTTTGTGTGTATTGGGAGAGTTTGTTTGTTTGTGTGTTTTGGGAGGGTTTGTTTGTTAACTTCGTTGTCACTGCAAAACTTATTTCTTTTTCGTCCGTCTCTTTCAACGCTTAAAATCTTTCTCTTCTTTTGCAGTCTATCGTAAGACCTTAACAGTAATACCCACTCATCATGAAAGCAGACATTAAAATCAATACCCAGTCACCATTAAAGCAGACATTAACAGCAATACTCACTCGTCATTAAAACAGCCATTAGCAGCAATATCCAGTCATACTGATAACAGACATCAACAGCAATTCTCAGTCATCATAGTAATAGACATTAACAGCAAAACCCAGTCATCATGCAAGCAGATAGTTACAGCAATACCCAGTCATTATGATAGCAGACATTAATAGCATTACCCATTCATCATGCAAGCACAGAGTTAGAGCAGTACCCAGTCATCATAGTAACAGACATTAATAGCAATACCCAGTCATCATGGTAACAGACATAACAACAATACCTAGTCATCATAACCTAATACAATTCGCTTAATTAACCAAATGCATGTAAATTGTCAAACATCCTCGGAATGATATTTGTGTGCGCTGTACTTTATTCCTTCGAGAACTCACAAATACACTTACTTCATATACTTATTTCTGGTTTGCTTTCGATCTTTTTCCAATTCATATTTTTATTCTCTCGTTTAATGTTCCCGCTGAGATTCTGGTCACGAAGATTTGTATGAATTAACTTTAAGTCTGTGTATATATGTGTTATTTGTGTATGTATGTGTGAACCATTCAGATGAGTGAATAAAATGACTCAAGGTCAATCGCTTGTGGTTTATTGTTTTGAATGAAGATAGATAGATAGATAGATAGATAGATAGATAGATAGATAGATAGATAGATAGATAGATAGATAGATAGATAGATAGATAGATAGATAGATAGATAGATAGATAGATAGATAGATAGATAGATAGATAGATAGATAGATAGATAGATAGATAGATAGATAGATAGATAGATAGATAGATAGATAGATAGATAGATAGATAGATAGATAGATAGATAGATAGATAGATAGATAGATAGATAGATAGATAGATAGATAGATAGATAGAGATTTATTAGCCAGCTAATGAACTTTCATCGGATTGTGAATTTCTGTAGCTAGTTATTAAATTGGCTTTTTTGGGAATGGCTGATTTGGCTGGTAGGTAGTAACATTTTTGGTTTTGTTTACTTGGTAGCCAAATCGTTGGAGTGCTCTTGTTTGTATTTTTTTTTTTTTTAGTTCTTTTGCTTATCTTCATTTTATGCTTCTTATATGTGCTAGCTTTGCGTTGTCTACAATTCGTTGATTACTTGAGTCATCATCGTTCATTTAAGTCTGTTTGGTTGTTTGTCGAGTTTATAGAAAGATCAATATTCCAACTGTTTGAGTCTGTGATCTCCCCCTCCCCTCCCCCCAACCACTACCCGAAACATTCAAATTCTCCCTGATTTAGAGTATTGTTTACACTTCAATAAAACTCCAAAATCAAAGAACTTTGGAAATTAAGGGGAATTTAATGAATCAACCAATTAACCAATCATTCGATACATAAATTAAGACTGAATGTTCCAAGGATTACGTTGTCTTAAACTGCAAGTTTCTGCTGTACCTTATAGACTAAAAGTAACTTCTCATTTCACTGAAATTGTTTCCCGAAAAGATAAATAAAAATCCTGATTCACAAAGTTAGCTACAACTTCCTCTACTATATTCTCTTACTGACCCTCAAACAGGAATAACTCACTGACACTTAAACATGGAATAACTTACTGACACTCAAACATGGAATACCTACATGACAGTCGAACATACCGCCGACACTCAAAAACGGAATAAAGTACTGACACACACACACACACACACACACATGGAATAATTTACTGGCACACAAACATGGAATAACTTACTGACGCACAAACATGGAATAACTTACTGACACTCAAACATGGAAAACTTAATGACACACAAACATGAAATAGCTTACTGACACTCAAACGTGGAATAACTTACTGACACACAAACATGAAATAACTTACTGACACACAAACATGAAATAACTTACTGACACAAAAACATGGAATATTTTTCTGAAGATCATAAATCAAACAAGCTGCTGCCACACATACACACAGAGAAGCAATTGCTAGTACACAAGCATGAAAACGTACGACATGCAGAATGAATAACTTATTAACTTACAAACATGGAATGTCTGAATTACTGACACTAAAACATGAACAACTTAATTACTGATAACAACGACCTGATTAACACCCATTCAAATTGGATATCTAATCACTGGCAGTTACTAAAAGCAATGAATATCTCTCATTACTGGCAGGTACTAAAAACATGAATATCTAAATTACTGGCAAATAATAAAATATGGAAGCTCACACGAAAATTGAATGACTTGCTTCTGACACATACTAAATAATGAATAAATTTAATACTCAAACTAAGAATAAAATTCTAGCACACTAAAACGGAATAAATTTCTGACAAGTATAAAATGACGGATTACATTTCTGAAACAAAATAAAGAATAAATTCTGACACAAAGAAAAGGGAATAAATTTCTGACAAAATAAAGAATAAATTTCTGACGCACAAAAAGGGAACAAATTTCTAACACAAACAGAAAGGAATAAATTTCTGACACACAACAATGGAATAATGGTATTGACAAACATGCAGAGTGTCACTTTGCACACAAACATGAAAAGTAATCCAATCAATTCAATATGCGTCCAGAATGAATCATTATAATCTAGCTGGAACTATTTCTTTTTCTTTCTTTAACAACGTCATTGATGTAGAAAGTAAATTGTCATTGTGGTCTGTGACACCTCTGACACCCTTCACTCGTTGTGATCATGATTTATTAATTAATAACACATAACTAATTATAAGTGATCAATAATCTTAATTTATAGTTATTAATAATTTTCCCTCAAGACCAATAATTCTCTCACTTGGAGGATTATAAGGGTGTCGTAAAACTACTTTTTACACGACAATAAGATAGGCGTTTTACTGTCGTATTATGTTCCTGCAGATGGAAACTTCATACTAAAGGAGTAATAAAAATCCGTCTTTTATTTACATTTATCGTGTCCCCAAACACTCACTATTACTCCAACATAAGATTTTAATATATGTGCAAGAACATTAGTAAATTTACGTATCTTAATTTTCAGTTATTAATAATTCTCCCACAAGACCAGCATGTCTCTCACTTGGAGGATTATAAGGGTGTCGTAAAACTCTACTCTTGACACAATAATACGATAGACGTTTTACTGTTGCATAATGTTTCCGAAGGTGGAAACTTCTTACTAAAGGTGTAATAAAAACTGTCTTTCATTTATATTTAACGAGCCCACACACACACACACACACATCCACCCACTATTACTCCAGTATAAGGTTTTAATATATGTGCAGGAAAGTTAATAAATTTAACAATAAATTTATTGAATCAGCAACCAAATATACAACATGTGAATATAATCAAAGAGCTTTGACATTACATCACTTCACAACAAAGTTTGATTAAACATTAGACACTTATTCAGTAAATCCTAGCACAGACATCAGCAGCCATATTAACACACACACACACACACACATATATATATATATATTATTATATATATATATATATAATTGAGGTCATACATATAGCTTCAAACATAAAAAATGAGAGTGGAGTTTTACAGAGATAATTATAGTCAATGTTCACAACCTTTTTAATGATGGCGGCTGGCACTAGCACGTTTTCACAATCACGCAGTTTGCAACTAGTCACTTTCTTTCTTATTTGATGACAGTCCAGTGTATCCCTTCTAGGCACATTACACAATTGTTCCAAAATCTTCAATGCACTCACAAGTACACACTGAAGAATTGTCCAGATCTTGGCATGCGTTATCAAGTACACCATGAGGAATGTTCAAAGAACCTTTCATGAATTCTTGAGATCAAACTCAAGCTTCAGTTTCCATCATATTGGCTCTCGAATGGATTTCACAGGAATCAACTTATACCAATATGTTTACTGATAAGTTTGATGACAATGCTGCATACACATACCAGCGTGATCCAATAGAGTACAGTAAGCCACTGCAGTATGAAATGGATACAATATTACAAAAACAAAAGAAACGGCAAGCTCCTTTCCAAAAGTCAAATTAAGGGCAACACTAAATTTCAGGCATAGTTTATCTCTAAACTCCTTTCTCTCTTACACATATTCTCAACTTACAAATCCTTCAATGATATTTAACCCGAAACACACTCAGCATAAGAAATATTTCATCAATCAAACATTCACAAGTATAATGTACAAATAATCACA